>CM074283.1:32650082-32655082 GCA_037194245.1 Opsariichthys bidens
GAGTTTATATCTCATAATTCTGACTTTTCTCAATATTGTCAGTTTATATCTCATAATTCTGACTTTTCTCAATATTCTGAGTTTATATCTCATAATTCTGACTTTTCTCAATATTGTCAGTTTATATCTCATAATTCTGACTTTTCTCAATATTGTCAGTTTATATCTCATAATTCTGACTTTTCTCAATATTGTGAGTTTATATCTCATAATTCTGACTTTTCTCAATATTGTGAGTTTATATCTCATAATTCTGAATTTCTCAATATTGTCAGTTTATATCTCATAATTCTGACTTTTCTCAATATTGTGAGTTTATATCTCATAATTCTGACTTTTCTCAATATTGTCAGTTTATATCTCATAATTCTGACTTTTCTCAATATTGTGAGTTTATATCTCATAATTCTGAATTTCTCAATATTGTGAGTTTATATCTCATAATTCTGACTTTTCTCAATATTGTCAGTTTATATCTCATAATTCTGACTTTTCTCAATATTATCAGTTTATATCTCATAATTCTGACTTTTCTCAATATTGTCAGTTTATATCTCATAATTCTGACTTTTCTCAATATTCTGAGTTTATATCTCATAATTCTGAATTTCTCAATATTGTGAGTTTATATCTCATAATTCTGACTTTATAACTCACAATTGTAACTTTATATCACTCAATTCTGAGGGAAAAAGTCAGAATTGTGAGATAAAAACTCTCAATGATCTTTTTTGTGTTTGTTTCACACTTATTAGTATTCCAAAGTATTCTAAAGTATTTAGATGAAGTGACTAAACTTGAGTAATGTAACGAAACACGTTACAAATGTATTTTGTAATCTGTAGTGAAACACATTTTAAAAGTCACCCACCCAGCCCTGCACACAACATTAGTGGAAAAAGACTTTATTTTTTAAGATGATTTTGAACCGATTCTACATATGAATCAGAGCGATCAGCTCCTCGTGTTTCATCTGTGTTGGACTGGATCATCTGCGGTCAGTGAGTGGGAGTGTTGGGAGTATCATGGCTGGCGTTTGCTGGTTTTGAACGCGTTGTAATTGGTTGGTTCGCTCGTGGCCGTAGGTGATGGAGGAGACGCCCGCTTTTAATGGAAATCGTTTGTGCTTAATTAGTGCACTACAGCACAGATAAAGAGACGCCGCAGCTAATGACGTATCGATGCTGACGCGTCCGACATGCAGATTAAAGGACGGCGCGGAGCGCGCGCTTCCGTTGTGTTTGTGGATTGTTGGGAAGAAAGCGCTTCGGCTAATGGTGTGGAACGGCGGTGTAATTAATTTGGAGCGTCGCCTCGGGCCTGAATGTGCTGCGTCTGCATTTGCAGCGCGTTCAAAGAGCCCGTGTCTGGTTATTGATCACGCGTGTTTAGTGGGATCACGCTGAGGCTTTAGTCTCACGGCTGCTTTGATTCAAGAGCGAATCAGACAAAGCGTGCGGTTTAGCGTCTCAGCGGGACTCGCGGCGTGTGATCTCAGGTGGTTCTGTTCACGGCACCGGATCAGTTCTGCGCTTTACATTTTGGGTTGATTATCGTCCTCATGTTCTCCATTGTTCGGCTCCTCTCTTCCCAGTCTGTCAGTAACGCTCCTGTCGTTCTATCATCCATCCATCCATCCATCCATTGTTCTATCGTCTATCCATCATCCATCCATCCATCCATTCATCATTCTATCGTTCTATCATCCATCAATTCATCATCCATCCATTGTTCTATCGTCTATCCATCATCCATCCATCCATTCATCATTCTATCGTTCTATCATCCATCCATCCATCCATCCATCCATCCATCCATTGTTCTATCGTCTATCCATCATCCATCATCCATCCATCCATCCATTGTTCTATCGTCTATCCATCATCCATCCATCCATCCATCCATCCATCCATCCATTCATCATTCTATCGTTCTATCATCCATCATCCATCCATCTATTGTTCTATCGTCTATCCATCATCCATCCATCCATTCATCATTCTATCGTTCTATCATCCATCCATCCATCCATCCATCCATCCATTGTTCTATCGTCTATCCATCATCCATCCATCCATTCATCATTCTATCGTTCTATCATCCATCCATCCATCCATCCATCCATCCATTGTTCTATCGTCTATCCATCATCCATCCATCCATCCATCCATCCATCCATCCATTGTTCTATCGTCTATCCATCATCCATCCATCCATCCATTCATCATTCTATCGTTCTATCATCCATCCATCCATCCATCCATTGTTCTATCGTCTATTCATCATCCATCCATCCATCCATTCATCATTCTATCGTTCTATCATCCATCAATTCATCATCCATCCATTGTTCTATCGTCTATCCATCATCCATCCATCCATTCATCATTCTATCGTTCTATCATCCATCCATCCATCCATCCATCCATCCATCCATTGTTCTATCGTCTATCCATCATCCATCCATCCATTCATCATTCTATCGTTCTATCATCCATCCATCCATCCATTGTTCTATCGTCTATCCATCATCCATCCATCCATTCATCATTCTATCGTTCTATCATCCATCCATCCATCCATCCATCCATCCATCCATTGTTCTATCGTCTATCCATCATCCATCCATCCATTCATCATTCTATCGTTCTATCATCCATCCATCCATCCATTGTTCTATCGTCTATCCATCATCCATCCATCCATCCATCCATTGTTCTATCATCTATCCATCATCCATCCATCCATCCATTCATCATTCTATCGTTCTATCATCCATCATCCATCCATCCATCCATCCATTGTTCTATCGTCTATCCATCATCCATCCATCCATTGTTCTATCGTCTATCATTCATCCATCCATCCATCCATTCATCATTCTATCGTTCAATCATCCATCCATCCATCCATTGTTCCTACCATCCATCCGTTGTTCTATCATCTATCCATCATACATCCATCATCCATCCATCCATCCATCCATCCATCCATTGTTCTATCGTCTATCCATCATCCATCCATCCATCCATCCATTGTTCTATCGTCTATCCATCATCCATCCATCCATTCATCATTCTATCGTTCTATCATCCATCCATCCATCCATTGTTCTACCATCCATCCGTTGTTCTATCATCCATCCATCATCCATCCATCCATCCATCCATTGTTCTATCGTCTATCCATCATCCATCCATCCATCCATTCATCATTCTATTGTTCTATCATCCATCCATCCATCCATCCATTGTTCTATCGTCTATCATCCATCCATCCATCCATTGTTCCTACCATCCATCCGTTGTTCTATCATCTATCCATCATCCATCCATCATCCATCCATCCATCCATCCATCCATCCATTGTTCTATCGTCTATCCATCATCCATCCATCCATCCATCCATTGTTCTATCGTCTATCCATCATCCATCCATCCATTCATCATTCTATCGTTCTATCATCCATCCATCCATCCATTGTTCTACCATCCATCCGTTGTTCTATCATCCATCCATCATCCATCCATCCATCCATCCATTGTTCTATCGTCTATCCATCATCCATCCATCCATCCATTCATCATTCTATCATCCATCCATCCATCCATTGTTCTATCGTCTATCCATCATCCATCCATCCATTCATCATTCTATCGTTCTATCATCCATCCATCCATCCATTGTTCTATCGTCTATCCATCATTCATCCATCCATCCATCCATCCATTGTTCTATCGTCTATCCATCCATCCATCCATTGTTCTATCATCCATCCATCCATCCATTGTTCTATCATCCATCCATCCATCCATCCATCCATCCATTGTTCTATCGTCTATCCATCATCCATCCATCCATTCATCATTCTGTCGTTCTATCATCCATCCATCCATCCATTGTTCTACCATCCATCCGTTGTTCTATCATTCATCTATCATCCATCCATCCATCCATCCATTGTTCTACCATCCATCTGTTGTTCTATCATCCATCCATCATCCATCCATCATCCATCCATCCATTGTTCTATCGTCTATTCATCATCCATCCATTCATCATTCTATCGTTCTATCATCCATCCATCCATCCATCCACTGTTCTATCGTCTATCCATCATCCATCATCCATCCATCCATCCATCCATTGTTCTATCATCCATCCATCCATCCATTGTTCTATCGTCTATCCATCATCCATCCATCCATTCATCATTCTGTCGTTCTATCATCCATCCATCCACCCATCCATTGTTCTACCATCCATCCGTTGTTCTATCATCCATCCATCATCCATCCATCCATCCATCCATTGTTCTATCATCTATCCATCATCCATCCATCCATTCATCATTCTGTCGTTCTATCATCCATCCATCCATCCATTGTTCTACCATCCATCCGTTGTTCTATCATCCATCCATCATCCATCCATCCATCCATCCATTGTTCTACCATCCATCCGTTGTTCTATCATCCATCCATCATCCATCCATCCATTGTTCTATCGTCTATCCATCATCCATCCATTCATCATTCTATCGTTCTATCTTCCATCCATCCATCCATTGTTCTATCGTCTATCCATCATCCATCATCCATCCATCCATCCATCCATTGTTCTATCATCCATCCATCCATCCATCCATTGTTCTATCATCCATCCATCCATCCATCCATTGTTCTATCGTCTATCCATCATCCATCCATCCATCCATCCATTGTTCTATCGTCTATCCATCATCCATCCATCCATTCATCATTCTGTCGTTCTATCATCCATCCATCCATCCATCCATTGTTCTACCATCCATCCGTTGTTCTATCATCCATCCATCATCTATCCATTGTTCTATCGTCTATCCATCATCCATCCATCCACAATAACTAAAATGAATATGAATATGAGTTTTGATATAATATCAGGTAATTAACAATAATAATGTACGTTCAGCGATTCAAACCCGCTCACAGAGCATTGGATCGTTTCAGCCCGTCCAG
>CM074283.1:32665082-32667582 GCA_037194245.1 Opsariichthys bidens
TACTCCTCCGCCGCGGGTCTGCACAGATGAAGCCGCTCCGATTCCTTCTGACAGTTTCAGAGACGTGCTTCCGCGTGTCAGACCGCCGAACGCACAGACGGACGGCGAAAGATTCAACTGTGATATCATTATCAGTCGTCCAGCTTTGGCTTGACGTAAATGCATGTCACCTGTACAAAAAGAGATGATTTCTCAAAAATGATGTGCTTTTGGCTTGTTTTCCAGTACAATGGAGCACTGGATTTCTTTTTCAATGAAGATGATTTTTCTCACTCCATATTTGTTCTTGTTTTAAGCTCAAACTCACTTCATTTTGATGATTTTTCATTAAAATCTTCAGTCATTTCTTGATTTAAGAATGTTTGCGCTGGAAACTCTGAGGAGGAACATCACTTTTCTGCGGTGTGAAGCTTTAGAAATAAAGGTGGCTTGACTTCTGAAGTCATGTGACACTCTGCGTGAGGAACACACTCAAATTTAGGTCATTCAAAAATCATAAACGAAATATAGCGTTCAAATCATATGAGCTGCTGTTAAGAGTCATTCACGGTCGTTTTTGGAGCCGAACAGTCGTGATCATTGAGAACAGATGCCGTTTGGAAAAGTCTTTCACAGTTTGGAACATCATATCTTCAGGTAAACTTGTCCATTAAAGCAGGAATTGCAAATCTTCTCTGTGAGGAAGATGAACACTGAAAACATGATGTTCCTCCACAAACATCTAAACATTCTTAAATCAGGATTCATTTACTGGAGAAGAGATATTAAGTTTTGTCTAAGGAAATAATGATAGCGAAAGCCATGTTTCTGAATGACAGATCCAACAGATGACATGTAGATGGAGAAGAGAAGCGGTCCGAGCACTGAGCCCTGAGGCACTCCAGCAGAGAGATGTTGTGACTTCACCTCACTCTCGAAGGACCGACCTGAGAGATGAAACTCATCACAATCCAGTGAGTTTGAGCTTAAAACAAGAACAAAAATCTGCTGATGGAGTCAGAAAAATCAACTCGCTTCGCCTTTGAATGAAGATGATTTTTCGGACTTGTTTTAAGCTCAAACTCACTTCACTTTGACGATTTTTCATTAACATCTTCAGTCGTTTCTCTTCTCCAGTAAATGAATCTTGAGTTAAGAATGTTCAGATGTTTGCGCTGGAAACTCTGAGGAGGAACGTCATCTTGTTTTCTACTGAAATATCATGTTTAATTCAATGCGTTACTTGCCATTTATCTGTATTTCTTGTGAAATTTACTAACAAGTTCTGAGCGAAGCTTGCTTCGATCCTTATTTTCCGTCAGTGAAGAAATGACGTGAGGTGAAAAGCGAGTGTTTTTCTGACGCACAAGTGAACCCGTGCGGCTCACGCTGACGGAGACGTCAGGTTCATGTCTTCTATGTTTCAGCTTGGCAGAAGCGAACAGTGCGGCGTCTCTGCAGAGGTCTTTATGTCAGGAAGATGGAAATCAGGCTTTGTGTGAGTGAGTTTGTCATGAGACATCAGTCATGGATGTGTTCACGCCTCACTAAAGCTTTCAATCAGACGCTCATCCGATTATCTGCATGCTTGAGCTGGCAAATTATTATTATTGTGTAAATTAGAGACGGGCGTCTTTCTTTCCGTCTGTCGATCTCTGTGACTGACGTGGACGTGAAATGGAATCGTGATGAAAGATGCGTTTGTTGAGACTGGATGTACAGTCACCTGCTCACCAACTGCCTTTATTAAACATCAGAACCTCGAATAAATAATCGGCAGTCGATGCATCAGATGTTTAACGGGATTGTGCCGCGTCCGACACAACCGTCGCTCGAAAGGCAACAGAAGCCTTGTGTTTTATTCGTCTTCCTGATGGTCTTCTGTTATCTGGAGGCGAAGCATTCGGTCTGCTCTGAAATGGAGGAGCGTTGGATCCAAACATGTCCTTCTAGATGGATCTCTCGCTCTCTAATGCCCGTCCTGCAGTTATAAATGGAGCCGCGGCGCACCTTTATAAGGCCGCGGGCCTGTGTTTGCTCGGAGGAAGGGAAATATTGTCCATCTCACACTAATGCTTCTGTGCACATATTGATCAGACGACGCTTTATATCACACAGAAACGCTTCAGAAATGGAGCCTGTGTTTCAGCAGGAAGACGAATGTCGGCACGAAAATTGTTCAGAGAATTGATTGTGTTTCGGGCTGTAAGCGCTGTGCAGAACGAACGGCATCGCTCACCGTCGCGTTACTGCGAGCGTCAGCGGCAGAGAGAGCGTCGTCAACACGAGCCGGAGTCCCTCCAGACGTGACGAATCAGATTTTAGTCTATGATGACGATGAGTGACGAACGGCAGGAGATTCTGTTTCAGAAACGGTTTGGGTTTCGATCGCGACTGGAAACACAATGATAATCGCATGTGCTTTATGTTTGGGATTGTTCGATTTTGCCGTGTCCGGTGTGGACAGACACGCTTCCTGTTGCTGGAATCGAATCGCATCATGTCAGCTTTACTCAAAAAT
>CM074283.1:32672582-32680082 GCA_037194245.1 Opsariichthys bidens
CAATAAGGGGCGTGTCCACTTGCAAGGGGGAGGGCTTGTGCTGCATGCCGTATTTGTACAATTGGGGGCGTGGCTATTAAGAGAGGGGTGTGATCCTTTTGGCGATTTCTCCGAAATTGCGCCGTCGAGTGGTTCCACGCGGCTATATTGAGTAATTTGTACAAATAACAATTTAGTTGTATGAAAGTAAAGCTGACAATTTCTTTGAGTAAATGCAAATCATTTGAATGAGTCTCTGTGCAGTTTACTTAATAATGTTGTGTTTATTACATCAGGTGAACACATTTCGCTCAGGAATAACATTCGCTCTACTATAGCAACAACTCAGTTAAATTAAGTTCATGTTGTAGTTTGAGTGAAATTACTTTTTTAGTGTATTATAGGATAGTATAGTATTTTTATTCTGCGCTTTATACGATAGCTTCTCATCTGACGTGAACAGAAGAAGTGAATCTCAAAGAAGGCGGAGCCTCCGAGCCACACCTCCCTATTAGGTATTCGCCACATGGACCAATGGCAGTTGGTTCTCGGATTGCGCTCGTATGTCGGGGCCTGTAGTTGCGGTCTCTCTCGAATCTCGCTGTCATCTCATCCTGACTCACGGCTGCTGTGTGATCGTGTGCGTGTTAACTCTGTTTTACTGCTGATGCTGTGATCTTCCTTATCGCTCTCTTTTCTTTTCTTCCTGATGTCTTCTGTTTGTTTGTGTTTTCTTTCCTTATCTTCTCATTCCATCGGTCACACTCCTCTCGTTCTGTTATGTTCCGCCCCTCCCCTCACACGTCCCACCCCTTCCCTCACGCCCCTCCCTCTCTGTTCCTCCCCGGTCACAGAGGCCACGCCCACCGCCCCGCCCCCTCAGCCTTCTCAGCCCCGTTGCCCCGCACTTCCTCTTTGACTTACTCCTCTCCTCCCCCACCAGTTACCCCGAGCTCAGGCGTCCTCCCCTCCGCTCCCCGTGACGTGGCCCCCGTCCTCGTGTCCAGCCGCTTCGTGCGCCTCGGATGGCGTCCGCCGGAGGAGACGCGTGGGACCATCCTGACGTACGGAGTCTTTTTCTCCGAGGAGGGAATCAACAGGTACGAGTTCGGCGAGGAAAAAGAAAGCCGCAGTGTTTATATCTGAGTGAAACGCTTCTCAAACAAGAACAAATGTCAGGCGGGGCGGGGATCTCATGTGAGTGACAGGTTGCCCCGCCCTCGTCATCAGAGAAGAGAAGAGAAGACAATATATATATTTACAGGTGCTGATCATATAATTATATCATCAAAAAGTTGATTTATTTCACTAATTCCATTCAAGAAGTGAAACTTGTAGATTATATTCATTCATTACACACAGACTGATACATTTCAAATGTTTATTTCTTTTAATTATGATGATTATAACTGGCAACTAAGGAAAATCCCAAATTCTGTATCTCAGAAAATTAGAGTATTACTGAAGATCAACACAAAGAAAGGATTTTTAGAAATCTTGGCCAAAAGTATGAGCATGTCCAGCACTCGATACTCAGTTGCGGCTCCTTTTGCCTGAATCACGGCAGCGATGCGGCGTGGAGTCGGTCAGTCTGTGGCGCTGCTCAGGTGTTATGAGAGCCCAGGCTGCTCTGATAGTGGCCTTCAGCTCTTCTGCATCAAGGGGTCTGGCATGTCGCATCTTCCTCTTCACAATATCCCAGAGATTTTCTATCAGGTTAAGGTCAGGCGAGTCTGCTGGCCACTGTGTGCAGGTGCCAAGTCCTGTTGGAAAATGAACTCTGCATCTCCATAAAGTCGGTCAGCAGCAGGAAGCAAGAAGTGCTCTAAAACTTTCTGGTACACGGCTGCGTTGACCTTGGACCTCAGAAAACATAGTGGACCAACACCAGCAGATGACATGGCACCCCAAACCATCACTGACTGTGGAAACTTTACACTGGAGCTCAAGCAACGTGGATTGTGTGCCTCTCCTCTCTCCCTCCAGACTCTGGGACCCTGATTTACTTTCATCAGAGAACATCACTTTGGAGCGGTCAGCAGCAGTCCAGTCCTTTCTGTCTTTAGCCCAGGCGAGACGCTTCTGACGCCGTCTGTTGTTCAAGAGTGGCTCGACACGAGGAGTGCGACAGCCGAAACCCATGTCTTGCATACGTCTGTGCGTGGTGGCTCTTGAAGCTCTGACTCCAGCTGCAGTCCACTCTTTGTGAATCTCCCCACATTTTTGAATGGGTTTTTGTTTCACAATCCTCTCCAGGGTGCGGTTATCCCTATTGCTTGATGTTTTCCTTCCCTTCGCCTCTCTATTAATGTGTTTGGACACAGAGCTCTGAGAACACCAGCCTCTTTTGCAATGACCTTTTGTGTCTCGCCCTCCTTCTGCAAGGTGTCAATGGTCATCTTTTGGACAACTGTCCAGTCAGCAGTCTTCCCCATGGTTGTGTCCTACAGAACTAGACTGAGAGACCATTTAAAGGCCTTCGCAGGTGTTTTGAGTTCATTATCTGGTTAGAGTGTGGCACCAGGTGTCTTCAATATTGAACCGTTTCACAATATTCTAAGATACTGAATTTGGGATTTTCCTTAGTTGTCAGTTATAATCATCAAAATTAAAAGAAATAAACATATGAGTAATTAATGAATATAATATACAAGTTTCACTTTCTGAATGGAATTAGTGAAATAAATCAACTTTTTGATGATATTCTAATCACATGACCAGCACCTGTGTGTATATAAAGGACACGGGCTCGACCCGCGATGTGTGTCGTGGAGTATTGCGGAGTGATCAGGAAACCTGTTTTTCTGAGTGTGTTGCTGTGTGCCACAGGGAGCGATCCATTAACGTCACGGAGGCCGAGAGTCTGCAGCTGACGGTCAGCAATCTCCGACCGGAGGCCTCGTACTCCTTCAGAGTCATCGCATTCAACGAGCAGGGGCCCGGAGAGAGCTCAGAGGCCATCCGACTGTCCACACAGCCCGAGCGTGAGTACCTGAGGTCACATGACCACCGAAGATCACGGTGAACACTGCAAAAAAAAAACAATAATGTGTTTTGTCTTCTTCACTCAAGATACGTTTACTGGAGAAGCAACGTGACTTAAAGTATCAGGACTTGTTTACTAAAACATGTCAGTTTGTGTTTAAAACAAGAACAAATATGTGCCAATGGAGTCAGAAAAATAATCTTGTTTTCCATTTGAATTAAATGATTTTTCGGACTCCATTGGCCGACGTTTTGTCTTATTTTCAGAAAACAAAACTTGATATCTTAAATCATTTGTAAATGTCAACAATCCAGTGCAGGTGTTTGAAATGTCCCGCAATGCTCTGTTTTCCACCTGAAGTCACGCAGAAGAGTTTTTATGTTTGTTTTTTTTTATAAAGACACAGAAGGTGAAGGAAATTCCAGGTCTAATTCTGGTTGGTACATGGTAAATTTTGAACTATTTGCATTAATTTGCATTAAAATATGTACATGTACTTTTATTCGTATAGCTAATATGTCAAAAATGTAAAACGTTTCTCGTCTCGTCACCCTCAGGAATCACATGAATAATGTAAATGCAAATTTTCAATTCAAAACAGCCATATTTGGGGGAAAAGTCGAGTCGTTTTCATCACTGGATGAAACTGCATGATGGTGATTTAATTTACGATGGTCATTTTTATTGCAAAACCGTTGACAGGAATGAAATGTCTTACTTCACTCTCTTTCAGTGTTAAACTGACCCTTCACACTGATTTATTTTGTTTTTTGCTTTGCTCTGGAATTTACACACACACACTCACTTTCTCTCTCACACACACGTATTCTCTCTCTCTCTCTCTCTCTCTCTCTCTCTCACACACACACACACACACACACACACACTCTCTCTCACACTCACACACACACACACTCTCTCTCTCTCTCACACACACACACACTCTCTCTCTCTCTCACACACACACACTCTCTCTCTCTCTCTCTCTCACACACACACACACACACACACACACACACACTCTCTCTCTCTCTCTCTCTCTCTCTCTCTCTAGCTCCTTAACCTTTCTAATGGAGAATGAGTGGTGAGATTGAGCCGTCTGACCTTTAAGTCCAGATTCTCGTCCTCACAAACACACTTGAGCTACAGTGGAACTCATCTGCATACGGACTCTGTCAGACGTGTATATATTGTAAATCTATAATAAAACGCAAACTTAAGGTATTTATTCTGTGTGTGTGTGTGTGTGTGCAGTTCTGGTTCCTGGTCCAGTGGAGAATCTGCGGGCAGAAGCTGCGTCTCCGACGTCCATCCAGGCGTCCTGGGATCCTCCCGCTCACGCCAGCGGCCCCATACAGAGCTACCGGCTGCTCTGGACCGAGACGTCGTCCGGCAAAGAGCAGGTGAGATAGTATTTTCTGCTGGAGATCCACATCGTCTTCACGCGAATGTTCGAGCCGGTGGATCTGATCGGTGCATCACGACACAACTGGCTCTGAGACATGCAGAGCGTGTGACACTGCTGCATTTTCAGTGAAACCAGAAAAATCTCTTTCCGCTTGAGTTTTTATAGGCCACATTCACACTGTTTTTGGCTAATTTAAAATGACAATAAAATAATTATGATTATAATAAAAAATATTTTTTAAAAAGATAAAAAATAATAATCACAAAATTATGAAATAAAAACATTCTTATTAAATAAAAACAAGACATTTATTGTAATCATACTATTGTAGTATAAAATAAAAATGATTAATTTTATAATTAAATTAAATGAAAATATTGTATTTTACTGTAAAATTACAGTAGTAATATTTACATCTTAATTTATTTCATTTAATAACAATATTATTAAAATAAAAACATTATTATTATTAAATAAAAATAAGGCATTTATTGTAATAATTCTATTGTATGAAATAAAAATGATTAAATTAAATGAACAATTAATGAATGAAATGAAATTGAAAATAAAATGTTTTCTTTTTCTATAAAATTACAATACTAATATTTATATTATTATATTGTTGTTATTATTATTAAATAAAAATAAGAAATTGATTGTAAAAATACTATTTGAATATGATTGAAAAAATATAATGAAATAAATACTCTAATACTCCAGAATGGAAACACAACGTGTTCATTTACACGCATGAAAGACCGATAACTGGTGGGGTGTATTATTTATTTATTTATTATTTATTTATAGGATCATTATTAAAGAAAAAAATTAAGCAAAAACAGAAATATATTGTTATAATAATATTATTATTGTTCTGTAAAATAAAAAATAAATGACATTTTTAAATATTTGTTTTGTTTATTTAAATCTGGGCCACACTAAGCCATATCGAGATATCGATTTCACTTTGACTCGTTTCACTTAAGACGATACAAAACCATTCCCTAACAACACCTTAGCAACCGCATAGCAACATCCCGGCAACCACCCACGGCAGCTCAGCATCACGAAGGCCAGTTTTTGCATGTTTAAACATCACTTGTAAGAATCCAGTTGATTTGATCTTGTTCAAAGTGAAGCTCCTCCGCTCTGATGAATGGCCAATAGTGGGATCTGACGCGGTGTCGCGTCTCTCCTGACGGAGCGGCGCTCTCGATCATCTGTGCTGGAGTCTGGCACCGTCACAGTGTTTTTGAGAAGAAAGATCAGCAGATCTGCCACCACTGAAGCGCTCTCAAACTTTCATGAAGTGCAGGACGGACGCGCTCGTACCAGCCAAAGCTTCCCTGACACACAAGCATCCGCACCAACGGATTTCTTTTCACATTAATGTTCGACGCATGGGCCGAAAGATCACGGAACATCTTAAATCTGCTGTTTTTCTTTGAAGACGCTGTTAAATAATGCTGTAATGTGTTTAAAAACAACAGAGAAAAGCTTCATTTTACAGCTGAACTGAACCGTTCCGAACGATCAACATATTTAGTCCTATAAATATAAGTGACGCATTTGAATTGCATAAAAAATGTCCATCTG
The DNA here is from genome assembly GCA_037194245.1 of Opsariichthys bidens. Classification (NCBI taxonomy): domain Eukaryota; kingdom Metazoa; phylum Chordata; class Actinopteri; order Cypriniformes; family Xenocyprididae; genus Opsariichthys; species Opsariichthys bidens. The sequence continues at coordinate 32,678,552 of CM074283.1, forward strand.
TTTGGATTACACACGTTTCACAAAAACAAACTAATAAACTTTACAGAATGTCATGCATAAATGAAACCGGTCAGAAAACAGAAACTTTATTAACTTTTTATATTTTTGTTTCAATAATCATACTTTCAAAATGCATTTATTGTCTGTATTCAGTTAAAATATGTGTATCTTTATTAAAAGAGCAATATTTAATTAGTTTAAATGTATGAGATTGAAACACTGGATTGATTGATTGATTGATCGATAAACATATAAACCTGTTTATTGCGTTTTTAAAACGCAGTTTATTAGTTTATTTATATATATATATATATATATTATTTTTATAATAAATGATTTTATTTTTATTATTTTATTCTCACATTAGAAAAGACTTGCTAGCGTAAGAAATTATTTTCATTCAGAAATCGCTTATAAATGAGAAAACTGAAATAGTATTTTCTTGAAAAATGTACTCCGTTAATCTTTGTTTTATTTACATCATTCAGAAAAATATTTTTTTTACAGTGTGCTAGGAAGTTTTCGGTAATGTTTCTAAGGCGGGGCTTAGTGCAGGCTCATTAGCATAAACCCCTCGAGACTGACAGCTTAAAGTCGACATGAAAAACTGCTTGTTTTCGTCTCTATTGTGTCTGAGTGAAACGCTTCTGAAACTAGAGCAAATGTGGGCGGGGCTTGATTGTGTCTGTCTGGAGTTGATTGGATGGCGGTGGTTTGCTATTGGTGGATCTCGTGTGAGTGACAGGTGGCCCCGCCCTCGTCATCAGAGAAGAGATGCTGATTCAGGATTATGAGGAACATGAATTTGAAACACAATAAATCCTTTATAATAAACACTACAATAGTCTGTAAAAATACAGGAATTGTCCTTTTTGATTTGATGGGACTCGTGTCACACCGTGATGAGAGCTGCTCAACGAAGTGTGTCTTTCTCTCGTCAGAACGTGGAGGTTGTCGGTCAGAGCTACAGAATGGAGGGGCTGAAGAAGTTCACCGAATACTCTCTGCGAGTGCTGGCGGTGAACCGACACGGTCCCGGCGTCTCCGACCAGGACACGCTCATCACGACTCTCTCAGACGGTAAGATCGAGAGCTCTGTTCGTTCACTGACGCTAGAATTATATCCAAACTTGTCCGGATACATACAGTGCACAGATCTCAGCTGTGTGATTGTTATAACATCGAAAAATGTAAACTCTGTTATGGCTCAGAGATACAGTCTATATATATATATACAGTGGTGTGAAAAAGTGTTTGCCCCCTTCCTGATTTCTTGTTTGAGTGTTTTCAAGTGTTCTCATTTTGCATGTTTGTCTCACTTAAATGTTTCAGATCAGTTTTTCAATGAAGGTTAGGGTTATTATTAAGGAACAACAAAATCCAAACCTACATGTCCCTGTGTGAAAAAGTGTTTGCCCCCTAAACCTAACAACTGGTTGTTCCACCCTCCCTGCAATCAAGTGTTTGCCATAACTTGCAGTGAGCGTGTTCCAGCGCTGCGGAGGAGTTTTGGCCCGCTCATCTTTGCAGA
>CM074283.1:32690082-32707582 GCA_037194245.1 Opsariichthys bidens
TGTGTGTGTGAGTGTGTGTGTGTGTGAGTGTGTGTGAGTGTGTGTGTGTGTGTGTGAGTGTGTGTGTGTGTCCTCTGCTGCAGGTCTCATCTCTCTCTCTCTGTAATGAGTGCTCTTTGTCTGAGCTTCCTGATAACGGATTGTTTATGACAGGAAATTGGGTTTCATTGTGTCTCGGTGTTTTTGGCGGCGCTTCTGCTCGTCCACAGACCAACAAAAGAGGCCAGGAGTCATTGTGCTCGTCTCGGCGTCTGCAGAACGATGATTCTGACATTAGATTCAGCACCAGCGCGACTCTATCACACATCGCACGAGGTGACATTAAAAAATCAACGGTGTGAAGCGTTTGGGAGTAATGCTAATGATTCTTTACAATATTATTATTACGAATTAAACATAAATTGCACTTTAAATTCTGCCGATGTGAGACTGAAGCATTTATTTCACATATTTGCTCTTTTCTATCAGACACAGCGATGCGTCATGTTCCGACAGGGTCATTTTCAGACTGAAACATTTTCATTTTTCACAGGAAAATTAAACTGTCTGTTGGTGCATCATTTGCTGTGCGGCTGGTTGTTATGAATGTATGAAATCAGACTGAATGAATAGAGAGGGCAGGTCAGAGAGCCGCCGCACGCTTCATCTGAGTCCACTCCGGTGACACTGCCTTAAATATTTATCGATTTCATGAGTCGTTAATTTGCTTTTATTTCAATTGTTGTCCACTGTAATTCAGAGAGAGAGAGAGAGAGAGAGAGAAAATGAGAGAGAGAGAATCAGAGAGAGAGAAAATGAGAGAGAGAGAGAGAGAGAGAGAGAGAGAGAGGTTTCATCTGAGGAATCAGATTGATGTGGAATATAAAGTTTCCCTGCAGATTAATTATCCAGTTGAAAACAATGAAGAGAGCGAGTGAAAGATGACAGTTTCATTAAAGACATTAAAAAGAGTTGAATTTGTTATATTATTCAATTAAAGCTTCATGATTTATGCTTTAATTAATGATGATGAAGTATTATAACTTGCCAAACTGTGCTCTTGCCACTGATCTGATTCCAGCGGCTGATCGTGAGTGAGCGTGAGAGTGTTGATCAGACGGCCATTAAACGAACGGTCGAGACGGGATTGATCAGGTCACGTGTGTGTTCCTCTGTTTCTGCGGATCTGAGAGTCTGGATAGTGTTCGTGTGATTGACACATTCTCTCTCAATTCAGCTCAGATCGCTTTACTGGCCCGACAGAAGCATTACACAAATCTAAACAAACACAAACAAGGACATACATAAAATACACTCAAGTATATTTATATATACACACATCAATGTGAAGTTATTCAACGTAATTTCAGGAGGAGCACGCCCATCTAATCTTCCAGTTAATACCAAGGTATAAAACCAGCAACCAACATCAGAGCAGGTTTGTCTGTAATAAGGGGGTAATCGGAGCTCGAGTGGAACATCCTCTCTGAGCCCCTCAACAGCAAGTCAAATATGTTTACCACTGACGCTGAGATTATATGAACTCGTGAAAGTACTATTATACAGAAATGTTTATTCTGTCTCTCTGTATTTGTGGATCTTATCAGGGTGGACGTCACATTTAATCCAGTGTGTGTGTGTGAGTGTAAGTGTGAGTGTGTGTGTGTGTGTGTGTGAGTGTGAGTGTGAGTGTGTGTGTGTGTGTGTGAGTGTGTGTGTGAGTGTGAGTGTGTGTGTGTGTGAGTGTAAGTGTGAGTGTGAGTGTGAGTGTGTGAGTGTGAGTGTGTGTGTGTGTGAGTGTAAGTGTGAGTGTGAGTGTGTGTGTGTGTGTGTGTGAGGCACATCTATTTTATTTTTTAAGTTTTATTATTTAATTCTCATCAGTCTGTTTCTCCTTCATGAATGTGTGTTTTACAGTGGGTACGGAAAGTATTCAGACCCCCTTACATTTTTCACTCTTTGTTATATTGCAGCCATTTGCCAAAATCATTTAAGATCATTTTTCCTCATTAATGTACACACAGCACCCCATATTGACAGAAAAACACAGAATTCTCGACATTTTTGCAGATTTATTAAAAAAGAAAAACTGAAATATCACATGGTCCTCAGTATTCAGAGCCTTTGCTCAGTATTTAGTAGAAGCACCTTTTGATCTCATACAGCCATGAGTCTTTTTGGGAAAGATGTAACAAGTTTTTCACACCTGGATTTGGGGATCCTCTGCCATTCCTCCTTGCAGATCCTCTCCAGTCCTGTCAGGTTGGATGGTAAATGTTGGTGGACAGACATCTTTAGGTCTCTCCAGAGATGCTCAGTTGGGTTTAAGTCAGGGCTCTGGCTGGGCCATTCAAGAACAGTCATGGAGTTGTTGTGAAGCCACTCCTTCGTTATTTTAGCTATGAGCTTAGGGGCATTGTCTTGTTGGAAGGTAAACCTTCGGCCCAGTCTGAGGTCCTGAGCACTCTGGAGAAGGTTTACATCCAGGATATCCCTGTACTTGGCCGCATTCATCTTTCCCTCGATTGCAACCAGTCGTCCTGTCCCTGCAGCTGAAAAACACCCCCACACCATGTTGCTGCCACCACCATGCTTCACTGTTGGACTGTATTGGACAGGTGATGCCTGGTTTTCTCCACACATACCGCTTAGAATTAAGGCCAAAAAGTTCTATCTTGGTCTCATCAGACCAGAGAATCTTATTTTTCACCATCTTGGAGTCCTTCAGGTGTTTTTTAGCAAACTCCATGCGGGCTTTCATGTGTCTTGCACTGAGGAGAGGCTTCCGTCGGACCGCTCTGCCATAAAGCCCCGACTGGTGGAGGGCTGCAGTGATGGTTGACTTTCTACAACTTTCTCCCATCTCTGGAGCTCAGCCACGGTGATCTTTGAGTTCTTCTTTACTTCTCTCACCAAGGCTCTTCTCCCCTGATAACTCAGTTTCGCCAGACGGCCAGCTCTAGGAAGGGTTCTGGTCGTCCCAAACGTCTTCCATTTAAGGATTATGGAGGCCACTGTGCTCTTAGGAACCTTAAGGGCAGCAGAATTCTTTTGTAACCTTGGCCAGATCTGTGCCAGACAATTCTGTCTCTGAGCTCTTCAGGCAGTTCCTTTGACCTCATGATTCTCATTTGCTCTGACATGCGCTGTGAGCTGTAAGGTCTTATATAGACAGGTGTGTGGCTTTCCTGATCAAGTCCAATCAGTATAATCAAACACAGCTGGACTCAAATGAAGGTGTAGAACCATCTCAAGGATGATCAGAGGAAATGGACAGCACCTGAGTTAAATATATGAGCGTCACAGCAAAGGCTCTGAATACTGAGGACCATGTGATATTTCAGTTTTTCTTTTTTAATAAATCCGCAAAAATGTCAAGAATTCTGTGTTTTTCTGTCAATATGGGGTGCTGTGTGTACATTAATGAGGAAAACAATGAACTTAAATGATTTTAGCAAATGGCTGCAATATAACAAAGAGTGAAAAATTCAAGGGGCTCTGAATACTTTCCGTACCCACTGTAAAACACACATTCATTGAGTTATTCACAAATAAAACCATCGACTCTGAGCACAACTGCACAATATGATCGCGAAATGTTCATCACACTTCTAATAATATTTGAATAAAGGCTGAAGATCTGAATTTTTTCAGCTGCATCGCTTTTGGCCGCTACTTATTACCTGTCACTTCATTTCTGATTAAAAATATGACAAATATGATAGAAATATAATACGAATTGATATTTAACACAGGACAAAGACTATATTGAAAACAGCTGACAAAATGAACATCCAAACGCACACACACACACGCACACACACACACACACACTCACACAGATCTGTGCAGCAACACATTGCTGTGAGTTGTTTCTCCGGTTCTACACAGGATAATTAACACAATGACGGGCCAAAACAACAATCCTCAGCTACTGCCATTATCTCTCTCTCTCTCTCTCTCTCACACACACACACACACACACACACACTGAGCCGAGCTGTAATCAATTAAGATTACCCTCCCAAACCCAGGAACAAGTGCCAACAAATGCTAATGAATGCAGCCGCGGCGTTACTGCAGCGAGCGTCGCGCGTGGAACACGGTGAAGGCGTGGAGGAGACGGCCGGCTCACGCTGGCGCGGGGTTGGCGAGAGTTAGCGCTCGTGTGAGACAGAGGCGATGCGGCTAAACCGGGATGGACGTGTTGCGGTTGGCAGCGGTGTGGTGTGAATTTTAATTGGTTTATTTGCATGTTAACGGGCACAGATGGCACGGCTGCAGTGGCACTGAGCATATGATCGCATTCCTGCGCAGACGAGCCGCGCTGCCGTTTATGAAGGTTAATGAATCTGTGGATGGGAATTCTGCTCCGTTAACTCGTTGGTGACTCGGGTTTGGAGAACTAGTAGAGGTTGTGTTGACATGATATCTTTGGACCGCAGCTGTTGTGCTCGTACTAAAGACCCTGTCAAAATCGATTCATTCCTTTCTCTGCTTTACACCACAATAAATGTATTTGGTTGCAAAATTAATGAGTAAACATACAGAATACAGATGGTGGAAAACTCTCAGCAACCAGTGAACATGCTGTTTCTCAGTCATATTATAAACTCATGCCAGAAACCGCTTGAGAATTTTTATTATAAAGGATAATTATTATTCGTCTTATAGTTATGATGCACACTATCGTTCAAACATGTTTTTAAAGAAAGAAAATAATATTTTTACATTAATAATGTAATTTAATTACATAGCAATTTTCCATCCATTTGGATGACATCGTTTTAACATGAACAAACTTATAAACTTCATGTGATTCATATTCGTCAGTCATACGTGAATGAAATAGATTTATGTAATAGTATATGAATAGTGAGAGATTGAATGTCTTTTATCTTCAGTTGATTTCATCAGTTGTAGTTCTTGTGTTTCTCTGTCCTTCAGTGATTCTGCTTGTTAACAGCAGGCGTTCATCATTAATGCTCAATCATCACTTCTTGTGTTTCTCTGTCCTTCAGTGTTTCTGCTTGTTAACAGCAGGTGTTCATCATTAATGCTCAATCATCACTTCTTGTGTTTCTCTGTCCCTCAGTGATTCTGCTGGTTAACAGCAGGCGTTCATCATTAATGCTCAATCATCACTTCTTGTGTTTCTCTGTCCCTCAGTGATTCTGCTTGTTAACAGCAGGCGTTCATCATTAATGCTCAATCATCACTTCTTGTGTTTCTCTGTCCTTCAGTGATTCTGCTGGTTAACAGCAGGCGTTCATCATTAATGCTCAATCATCACTTCTTGTGTTTCTCTGTCCCTCAGTGATTCTGCTGGTTAACAGAAGGCGTTCATCATTAATGCTCAATCATCACTTCTTGTGTTTCTCTGTCCTTCAGTGATTCTGCTTGTTAACAGCAGGCGTTCATCATTAATGCTCAATCATCACTTCTTGTGTTTCTCTGTCCTTCAGTGATTCTGCTTGTTAACAGCAGGCGTTCATCATTAATGCTCAATCATCACTTCTTGTGTTTCTCTGTCCTTCAGTGATTCTGCTTGTTAACAGCAGGCGTTCATCATTAATGCTCAATCATCACTTCTTGTGTTTCTCTGTCCTTCAGTGATTCTGCTTGTTAACAGCAGGCGTTCATCATTAATGCTCAATCATCACTTCTTGTGTTTCTCTGTCCTTCAGTGATTCTGCTTGTTAACAGCAGGCGTTCATCATTAATGCTCAATCATCACTTCTTGTGTTTCTCTGTCCCTCAGTGATTCTGCTGGTTAACAGAAGGCGTTCATCATTAATGCTCAATCATCACTTCTTGTGTTTCTCTGTCCTTCAGTGATTCTGCTTGTTAACAGCAGGCGTTCATCATTAATGCTCAATCATCACTTCTTGTGTTTCTCTGTCCTTCAGTGATTCTGCTTGTTAACAGCAGGCGTTCATCATTAATGCTCAATCATCACTTCATGTGTTTCTCTGTCCTTCAGTGATTCTGCTTGTTAACAGCAGGCGTTCATCATTAATGCTCAATCATCACTTCTTGTGTTTCTCTGTCCCTCAGTGATTCTGCTTGTTAACAGCAGGCGTTCATCATTAATGCTCAATCATCACTTCTTGTGTTTCTCTGTCCTTCAGTGATTCTGCTGGTTAACAGCAGGCGTTCATCATTAATGCTCAATCATCACTTCTTGTGTTTCTCTGTCCCTCAGTGATTCTGCTTGTTAATAGCAGGCGTTCATCATTAATGCTCAATCATCACTTCTTCTGTTTCTCTGTCCTTCAGTGATTCTGCTTGTTAACAGCAGGCGTTCATCATTAATGCTCAATCATCACTTCTTGTGTTTCTCTGTCCCTCAGTGATTCTGCTTGTTAGCAGCAGGCGTTCATCATTAATGCTCAATCATCACTTCTTGTGTTTCTCTGTCCTTCAGTGATTCTGCTTGTTAACAGCAGGCGTTCATCATTAATGCTCAATCATCACTTAATGATCTCATTAACTCTGACGCTGCTTCAACGCTACTTTATTGTACCATTTTCTGTGAACTATTACATAAATCTTACCTATTTCATTTACGTATGACTGACAAATATAAATCACATGAAGTTTATTGGTTTGTTTATGTTAAAACTATGTCATCCAAATGGATGGAAAATTGCTATGTAATTAAATTACATAAAACTTCTGTTTAGACTGAAATATTTTTTCGAGTGTATTCATCAACGACACATTAAATGGATCAAAAGTGACCGTAAAGACATTTATAATGTTACAGAAGATTCTATTTCAAATAAATGCGGTTCTTTTGAACTTTCTATTTATCAAAGAATCCTGAAAAATCAAATGTTTCACAGTTTCCACAGAAATATGACTGTTTTCAACACTGATAATAATCATAAATGTTTCTTGAGCAGCAAATCATCGTATCGTTTTCGAGGGGTTCAGCACTAGTAAATATTGATGGACGCTTTGGAAACGCTGCTTCGTCAAGCTTTCAAACCTTCGTGAATCATTGGTTTCGAATCAGTGATTCAAACACTACACCTGTTTCTGCTGAATCTTCACATTCACGCTGTTTGTCAGCGGCGTGTGGCGTTTCTAATCGTGGCATGAAAGGTTGAAATTATGATACAGTGAGTCATAATTATGACAGAAAAAGTTGAAATTATGAGATAAAAGGTCAAATTCGCAGACATAATTGATATAGATGTTTGAAATTGTCATAAAAAGTCGGAAATGTGATTATTATGAGATAAAAAATTTAAATGATGAGATAAGTCTAAATTATGACAAACTAAATGAATTATGATAAAACAATTATGAGATTAAACGTTGAAATTGTGAGATAAAGTCCAAATTATGACACACTATGTCATGATTATGAGATAATTGAGAGAAAATTCAAAATGATGAGAAGTCAATTATGAGATAAAACGTTTAAATTGACACTCATAACAGATACAAAGGTGAAATTGAGAGATACTAAGTCATAATTATGAGATAAAAATCAAATTTTTATTCATCAAGGATGCATTAAATGGATCAAAAGCGACAGTAAAGACATTTATAATGTTTAATAAATAAATTCTTTGGAACATTCTACTCATCAAAGGATCCTGAAAAATACAATGTTTCGCAGTTTCAACATCGATAATCATAAATGTCGCAAATCATCCTATCAGAATGATTCCTGAAGGGTCATGTGACTCTGACGACTGGAGGAATGATGCTGAACATTCAGCTTTGATCACTGGATATAAATTGTATTTGACTATATATTCACATCGAAAACAGATAATTTACTTTATAATAATATTTCACTATTTTTACTGTATTTTTGATCAAATAAAGCATCTGTTGCAGATGTGATTGATTTGCAATGTTGTATTCACGTGGAGGAATGTCTCTCCGTGTCTCAGAGCATCAAGGTGAGCTGGCAGCCGCCGCCGTCCAACACGCACAACGGATTCATCACCGGATATAAGATCCGCCATCGCAAAACGGGCCGGCGGGGTGAACAGGAGGCCGTCGAACCCAACAACCTGTGGTACCTCTTCACCGGTGCGTCCGACCGACCCCACGCAGCCCAACTTCCCTCCACATTCCCTTATTTCCCACATTGTTTCACTGCACGTTTAAGAAGTCGACACACATCGCACCGGATTTGTCGTCCTCCGGGGCTTCGGCAAGCGCAGATGTGTGTTTATTTGAATAGGATTTCTGAATTTATTGGAAAATCATATTCATTTCCATTATTCCCTTGATGGATATCTTGCTAAGTAGCTATTTCCGAAGGGATTGATTTCACAGTGCCGTTGGAGTGTGTTATGCTAATTCCCAACACTCCGGGGTATTCAGGGATGACAGCGCCCTGCTATCATAATTGCGTTTTTTTATCTTTAGCCGTGATGGAAATGCATCCTGATCTGTTTAGATGAGGTTTGGAGACCTTGTTTACCTCGCCGCCTTCGCTGATTGCTGCTTACTAATTAGAATCGCAAATAATAATCGCTCACACACACACACACACACACACACCTTATTTTCCGTTCCTCTGACTGCCGCTCTTTGTTTATTGTCTGACAGGGTTGGAGAAAGGCAGCCAGTACAGCTTCCAAGTGGCCGCGATGACGGTCAATGGCACGGGTCCCAGCAGCGAGTGGCACACGGCCGAGACGCCGGAGAATGACCTGGACGGTGAATGCGGCTGCACACACAATTCCGGGCGCTTTGAACCGGCCTGAGGGGTTTGGCCGGTCTGTTTTGCTTTTCCAGGGGTTCGGTGCCAGTAAATATGGATGGACGCTTTGGAAACGCCGCTTCGTCAAGCTTGAATCGTTCGTTTCGAAGCAGTGATTCAAACGTGTGTCAAACACGACAGCGGTTTGAGATCTCTTCGCATTCGCACCGTCTCAACCCGCGTTCCCAATTATGGCATGAAATAATTATGAGATAAAAAGTTGTAGTTATGAGATAGAAAGTCACATTTTTGACACAATAAGTCAATTATTTGCTAAAAAACTTGAAATCAATAATAATAATAATAATAATAATAATAAAAAGTTTAATTTTGCCATTCCCAAGCTCAAGGATGCTTATTATGAGATAAAAAGTCAAAGTTATGACACACTGTCATAATGAGATAAAAAGTACATTTTTTGACACACTAAGTCAATTATGAGATAAAAATGTGAAATGATGAGAATTTGTTTTGACAGTCATAATTACGAGATAAAATGTAATTATGAAATAAAGTTGTAATTATGACATAAAAAGTTGTAATTATGAGATATAAAGTCCAATTTATGTCACACTGAGTCAATTATGAGATAAAAACTTGAACTCAGTAATAATAATAATAATAATAATAAAAAGTTTAATTTTGCCATTCCCAAGCTCAAGGATGCTTATTATGAGATAAAAAGTCAAAGTTATGACACACTGTCATAATGAGATAAAAGTTGTAATTAAGAGATAAAATGTGAAATTATGAGAATTTGTTTTGACAGTCATAATTACGAGATAAAATGTAATTATGAGATAAAAAGTTTGAATTGTGAGATAAAAAGTCAGAATTTTGAGAAAGTCATAATTATGAGATAAAAATGTATAATTATTAGATTAAAAGTCAAAATACTTTACACTGTCAATTATGAAATAAAAAAGTCAAAATTAATAATAATAATAAGTTTAATTTTGCCATTCCCAAGCTCAGGGACGCTTATGAGATAAAAAGTCAAAGTTATGACACACTGTCATAATGAGATAAAAGCTGTAATTAAGAGATAAAAAGTAAATTTTTTGACACACTAAGTCAATTATGAAATAAAGTTGTAATTTTGAGAAAAAAAATGTATAATTATTTGATTAAAAGTCAAAACACTTTACACTGTCAATTATGAAATGAAAAAGTTAAAATTAATAATAATAAATATAAAAAGTTGAATTTTGCCATTCCCAAGCTCAAGGATGCTTCGAGATAAAATGATGAGATAAAAAGTCAGAATTTTGCGACACTGTCATAATTATGAGATAAAAAGTTGAAATTGTGTTATAAGTATGACTTAGTAAGAATAATACAATTAAAAAGTCAAAATGATGAAATATAATGAAATATATAATATATTTGAGTTGGGCCATAATTTCAACATAATTGTCTCTTGACTCATGTCATAATTTTAAATCAGTTTCGTCTTGGCATGTCATATTTTCAATGTTTCATGTCACTGTTGATTGACAGACGCATGTTTTGTGCTTCCGTGAGCGTTCAGTAAACACTGGGATTCAGAGACCTGAACCGAGGAATGTCTAGTGAGCAAACATTCCAGGATGAATGTGTCCGTGAAACCGGCCTCGAAGCGTCCGAGTCCCTGGACAGTGCGCGTGCGGATTGAGACAGGAGCTCGGGAGAGGAAACGCTCTAAGCGGAGAATCGATACGTCTGGCTTGGGCGCGTCTGAGTTAACTCTGAGCGGGCGGAGCCGACGCAAGTTAAAAGCGCAACAGACGAAGATGTATTTGACATTTACAACGTCTTTCAACTCGACGCGGAACGCCCCAATCGTCCGCTGTAACGGAGCGCTTTGAAGACTTTGTTCCGCGCGAGAATGTCAGCTTTGAGCGATTCGTGTTTCCTTCTGCGGATCAAACGTTGATCCGCACCTGCTCGAACTTCACTCTGGTTCGGTCTCATTAATCAGAGATTCTCTGTGGTTCCCAATAACAGCCTGAGGGAAAGACAATTATGAAAGCAAGCCTTGATGTCGGAGAACACACCGGCCGCACACACTCTGAGCGAGAGACGAGCGTGAGGAGGATAACGGCGCGCGGCGATCCGAGTCAGACTCGTTATTGTCGTTTTGCGTGTGGATTTGTGACTGGAGATGAATGTCTGTTTTCTCTCTGATGCAGAAACTCAAGTGCCGAACCAGCCGAGCTCTCTCCACGTGCGTCCGCTGCCCAACAGCATCATCATGAGCTGGACGCCGCCGCTCAACCCCAACATCTTAGTGCGGGGGTACATCATCGGCTACGGCGTGGGCAGCCCGTACGCCGAGACCGTGAGGGTGGACAGCAAACAGCGCTACTACTCCATCGAGAACCTCGGTGAGGAGCAACACCATAGATATTAAGACTTGAATGCAGTCGGAAAACAAGACACAAACCCCTCGTTTTTTGACTCACTAAGTCAACGAGGAGATAAAAGTTGTAATTATGAGATTTCTTTTTTGGCAAAGTCATGATTAGGAGATAAAATGTAGTTATGAGATAAAAACTTGAAATCAATAATAATAATAATAATAATAATAATAATAAAAAGTTTGATTTTGCCGTTCCCAAACTCAAGGATGCTTATTATGAGATAAAAAGTCAAAATTATGAGATAAAAATTTTAAATTATGAGAATTGTTTTGACAAAGACATAATTAGGAGATAAAATGTAGTTATGAGATAAAAAACTTGAAATCAATAAGAATAATAATAATAAAAAGTGTAATTTTGCCATTCCCAAACTGAAGGATGCTTATGAGATCAAATTATGAGATAAAAAATCAGAATTTTGAGACACTGTCATAATTGTGAGATAAAAAGTCAAAATAATTTACACTGTCAATTATGACATAAAAAGTGTAATTTTGCCGTTCCCAAACTCAAGGATGCTTATGAGATAAAATGAGGACATAAAAAGTTGTAATTATGAGATAAAAATGTGAAATTATGCGAATTGTTTTCACACAATAATAATTAGGAGATAAAAACTTGAAATCAACTGGACTCTTCGTCTTTTCATCATCACGAATGTGCAAAGCGGCGATTGTTATTAAAAGTGAATTCGTTTAATGAAATGACTTTTAAATTGGATTCCCGTTCGTTTATTCATCACGATGTTTTATTCACGGGCAACTGACATGAAAACGAGTGAGGTGCGAATTACATTCCGCCCGCGTGACCAAACACGCAACCACATTTGAATATTCATGAGAAGGCGCGGTTAGTTCGGAGATCATGAATATGTAATGAGAGTTTGTTCGGGATCAAACGCGTGTTATTTATTCTATTTTCCTGCGATTACCCTGATGTCACGAGGAGCGCGCGACACGTCCGTGACCGTCTTTTGTTCTCTAACCGCTGGAGTCTTTCTGCCCGGCTGATCTGGCCTCCTCTTACCTCCATTCTGGACAAAAATAAGGCCGTGTCCTTTTCAATATTTCACATGAAATCCACAGGTTACCATGGCAGCGATATTGAACCGTCGAGAGCGGCTGCCCAGAAGGAAAAAGAGAAACGCATGGAAAGAGGAAAAGAGCATCTTCTCTTTCTTTGTTCACTCAGATACAAACGGATGAATGTTTCAAAGCCTCGATCGATGAAGGAAGAGTCGAGCGGCGCTCGTGTGCAGATGTTGTTGTTGCTGTTATCATCCATATTTCTTCAGGCCTTGATTTAAACGTTTTTCTCTCGAGATTAAAGTCCCGTTGTGTGTGTTTGCAGAGCCCAGCTCTCATTACGTGATCTCTCTGAAGGCCTTCAACAACGCCGGTGAAGGAGTTCCTCTCTACGAGAGCGCCGTGACCCGATCCATGTCAGGTGGGTCGCCGGAGGAAATCGTGTCCGTTGCAGTGACGTCACGTGATCACAAACCTTCAGTCACGACCGGAGAAACGGCTCGTGTTCGGGTTTTTTGGTTTGTTACTTTGGGCATTCATTTTAACGGCATAGATCCCTCTGAACCAACGTTCTATTAACGTTGCTGGATGAACGTTTGTTCAGAACGTTTCCTGTTCGCTGGAAGGAACCGTCAGTTTTATCATTTTGCAAACGTTACGGGAACGTTTCAGAATGTTCCGAAAAGTTACGTTTAAAGTATCATTTACAGTTTTTCTCGATTGATTTGACACATTTCTCCAAACTCGGATCACTGTTCTCAAAACAGTCTGGACACTTTGTAATTGAATCTTCGCAAACAGTTTGATTGACAGGCGATCTGACCAATCAGAACCCCGAATCCATCAAAGCGGTCAGGGGAGTCAGTAGATGAACGTTGGTTGAAACAACATTCCTTCTGATGTTCATTCATGTTTATTTGATGCTGTAAATGAACTAGTGTGAAGAGATGAGTCACCACACACATTAAAGATCTCCAACATTCTTCAAAACATCTTCTGTGTTCAACAGAAGACAGAAACTCAAACAGGTTTGGGATAATTTGAGGGTGCGTAAATAAAGACAATTGACGCTTCAGAAACAGGCGATCTGACCAGTCACAACGCTGAATAGCAAAGCCCCGCCCCCTCTAGTTACTGTTGCTATGCGCTCTCACGCCACACATCACGTTCTCACGCGGTGAAAAATACATCGAGGAGCAAAGAGACACTGACAACGAATGAAACAGTTGAATCAGTAAACAGCGTCTAGTGTGTGTTTAATGTGTCGCTCCTCCATCATCTCTTCACTCTAGTTCATTTACAGCATCAGATAAACATGAATGAACATCAGAAGGAATGTTGTTTCAACCAACGTTCATCTACTGACTCCCCTGACCGCTTTGACGGGGTTCTGATTGGTCAGATCGCCTGTCAATCAAACTGTTTGCAAAGGGTCGATTGCAGGAGATGATGGGGAAAATATAAAAGGGAAAGTATAAATAGAGCAAGAGAAGTGGAAAATAAAGTGGTGTGGGTGGAGGAGAGGGTGTAATGAGAAGGAAAGGAAGAGTGGAAGAGGTGAAGATCTGAGTGTAGTGGACAGAGCAAGAGTTCTGGACCTGGTCCGGACGAGCCTCTCCGAGGGGATGGAGGATTCGGATTCAGCCTTATATTGTTTTTAATAAGAAACTCAAGATGAAATGCTTTGGCATAATGTTGTGTTTGAATATATATATATATATAAACAAATTTTATAAATATCTATAGTTTTAAAGCTGTTGAGATGATTGAAAAACTTCTCAAATGTCCACTGAAATATTTCATCATCGACTGACAATCACTGCAACATCCAGAGGAGATCTGGAGATCACTGAGGGAAAGAGCTGTGGATATCTGACCAATACTGATAAATCAGCTCCTTTCAAGTATGGCTAGATATAGATATAGATATATTTAGAAATATGTGGTTGTACCACCTGATACAAGGAAACACTTTGAAATGTTACAGTGAAACACATCGTGATCTCAGCTGATGATGATGATGATGATGATGATGATGAGGATGATGAGTGACTCTGGAGATGTTTGTGTGTTTCTTGACTGTCTTTCCTCTGTGAGACTGTAGATTTACCGTCTTTACGTGGAGAATCTCGCGGACAACACTCATATTTCACCGCAGAATCAAAAGAAACACACTGTATTTAGCGTGAATATTTTTGTGCATGATTATCTTTCACACCGAGAACACGATGTTCCTCCTCAGAGTTTCCAGCACAAACATCTCAACGCTCTTAAATCAAGAAACGACTGAAGACATTAATGAGAAATCATCAAAATGAAGTGAGTTTGAGCTTAAAACGAGTCGGAAAAATCGTCTTCAATCACAAACTCGTGAAAAAAAAGTCTCAATGCACTGATAATGTCGCTGTAGATTTAGCAGCACATTACTGTAAAAACCAACAGTGCAATACTGTGTTATTAATTACAGCAGAAGCAGACTAAAATTAGAAAATGCTGTAAAAATACAGTAAAATGCTGTTTTGCAGCGTTACAGCACTGTAAATTACATTACAGCACGTTTACTGAATATGAAAATACAGTAACTTCTGGCAACCGTGCTGCCAGTGCTGTACTGTAAAAACACAGGGAAATTGTTAACAGTGTGTCTGTTGATTTTGTGTTGAAATACGGTTCGTGTTCGCCGAGATTCACCTGCGCACTAAAAAATGGTAACCTAAAAATAGTGCACTGAAGAAGAAAGAAACGGGTGTAGAAGTGTCTCAGTTAACTCCGAAGAAACTGCGATGAGCACCTGGACATGAACCTGAAAGATTTCTTGATAGTGTAACATCTAAAATTAAACCTATTATTTCATATGCATTTGCATTTAGTCCTTCAGCAGACGCTTTTACCCAAAGCGACGTTCGAGTGAGGAAGTAATAGTAATGTGACTAAATCAAGCCAAATGCATCAGTTGACACCAACACAACTCATGTCTTCATTGCAGGTTACCACTTTTGCGGTGTTTCCCTTCACCTTTAGCTGTTTGTCACTATCTAGAGCTCAACGTTCTTCTTTTGTCTCTCTCTGTCACTCCATTTCCCTCCTTTATTCCTCCTGTCCGCTCTCATCTCTGGTCACTCATGATTTGCTCTCGGTCATGAAATGCGTGACGCCGCAGACCCTCAGACCCATCCGATGACGATCTGTTCCATCTGTTTGATAAATTCCCCACCCCTGTCCCAGACACCTCCACGCCCATGATTCCTCCCGTAGGTGTCCAGGCCGTGCCGCTCACCTCCGACTCGGTGCGGGTCAGCTGGGCCGACAACTCCATCCCCAAGAACCAGAAGTCGTCTGAAGTGCGCTACTACTCCGTCAAGTGGAAGACCAGCCACTCCACCAGCGGCAAATACAAGGTGAGCGGATTAGGAATCAAAGTACACAACCTTTTGTTTGTGCGACACATCTTAAAGAATCGTGTGTGTGTGTGTGTGTGTGTGTGTGTGTGTGTGTGTTGTGGTCAGTCGGCAGACACGACGGCTCTCAGCCACACCGTCACGGCTCTGAAGCCCAACACCATGTACGAGTTCTCGGTCATGGTGACCAAAGGCCGCAAGTCCAGCACATGGAGTATGACGGCTCACGCCACCACCTATGAAGCAGGTACAGACACACCTCTCCCCCAACACGTGTGTCCGCGTATCCAACCGCACGCTTCCAAGATCCAATGATCCATGGGAATGAGGGAATGAGGGTCGTGGTGTATATTGATAGTGTAGACCACACTGTCCCAAACTGGTGTTAATACGCTAATAATTAAAGACATCAGAAATAATAATAATTGTAAAAACAATCAAAATAAAACACATACAAATGCCAAATTAAAAGTAATAGATCACTTTAGAATATTATCATCAAAATGAAACACAGATCATAAAAATGTCAAATTAAAATGAATGAATCATTTACAAATTAAAACAATCAAAATTAAATAAATAAATAAATAATCATTCAAATTAATAAATCATTTTGAAATGAAAACAATGAAAATAAAACACAAAAAATTAAATCACAAAAATGTTACATTTAAATTAATAAATTATTCTAAAATAAAAGCAATGAAAATAAAATAAAAATAATGAAGATAAAAACTAATTAAAAATAAATAAATCATAAAACTTTAAATGTATTAATTAACATAAATAAATCATTCTAAAATAAAAGCGATTAAAATAAAATAAAAATAATGAAAATAAAAACTAATTAAAAATAATTAATTCATAAAACTTTAAATGTATTAATTAACATAAATCATTCTAAAATAAAAGCGATGAAAATAAAATAAAAATAATGAAAATAAAACTCATTAAAAATAATTAAATCATAAAAATGTAAATGTATTAATTGAAATTAATAAATCATTCTAAAATAAAAGCGATGAAAATAAAATAAAAATAATGAAGATAAAAACTAATTAAAAATAATTAAATCATAAAAATGTAAATGTATTAATTAAAATGAATAAATCATTCTAAAATAAGAGCGATGAAAATAAAATAAAAATAATGCAAATAAAAACTAATTAAAAATAATTAAATCATAAAACTTTAAATGTATTAATTAACATGAATAAATCATTCTAAAATAAAAGCGATGAAAATAAAATAAAAATAATGAAAATAAAAACTCATTAAAAATAATTAATTCATAAAACTTTAAATGTATTAATTAACATAAATCATTCTAAAATAAAAGCGATGAAAATAAAATAAAAATAATGAAAATAAAACTCATTAAAAATAATTAAATCATAAAAATGTAAATGTATTAATTGAAATTAATAAATCATTCTAAAATAAAAGCGATGAAAATAAAATAAAAATAATGAAAATAAAAACTAATAAAAAATAATTAAATCATAAAAATGTAAATGTATTAATTGAAATGAATAAATCATTCTAAAATAAGAGCGATGAAAATAAAATAAAAATAATGCAAATAAAAACTAATTAAAAATAATTAAATCATAAAACTTTAAATGTATTAATTAACATGAATAAATCATTCTAAAATAAAAGCGATGAAAATAAAATAAAAATAATGAAAATAAAAACTAATTAAAAATAATTAATTCATAAAACTTTAAATGTATTAATTAACATAAATCATTCTAAAATAAAAGCGATTAAAATAAAATAAAAATAATGAAAATAAAACTCATTAAAAATAATTAAATCATAAAAATGTAAATGTATTAATTGAAATAAATAAATCATTCTAAAATAAAAGCGATGAAAATAAAATAAAAATAATGAAAATAAAAACTAATTAAAAATAATTAAATCATAAAAATGTAAATGTATTAATTAAAATGAATA
>CM074283.1:32715082-32727582 GCA_037194245.1 Opsariichthys bidens
CTCTCTGTGGTCTCAGGTCGTCATGGAGACAGCGGATACTGGCCCTCCGATAACAACCCGATCGACATGAGCAGCCTGAACGGTGAGAACACGTCCATCATGGACTGAGCGGAACGTTACAGATCAAAGCGTCTGACAGAAACTCGAGCTCCATGTTTTGTGTTCGTTGGTGAAACGTCGTCAGAGAACCGCTCCTGAAGAACTAACTCGTCACACATCGGGGCTCTTTTATTGCAACATGAAATCAAAAATCAAAACATCTAATTTATTAGGCTGCTGTCACTTTAAGAGCTGACGCTCTGCTCACTTCAAACTGCGGCTGTCAAGCGATTAAAATGTTTAATCTATTAATTACATGATGTGGCGATTAATTAATCTTAGTAATCGCAATTTAATCGCACATCAGTTTTGGCTGAGAAATTACCCCTGAAAAATCATTTGAAGGCATTATTGTGTAAAATGTCAAATTGATATTACAAAAAAAGAAATATTTTATTTAATTCAACATAGAATTTATTATTTATTACATGAACTTTTGGACCGTGAGGTTGAGGAAAGGATGACTGAATTTACATGATTGCCTGAAGCATTATTTTATTTTGTTTTATTTAAAAAAAAAAAATAATAATTTTTCAAATTAAATAGACTAATTAAGAAACTAAAATTCCCAGTAGGTGGCGGTAAAATATATTGTCTTTATATTTTTATTGGCAAAATTGAACAAAACAGACAATATTGTGTCTAAAATAACACAATATTTACTTATTATTCACTGAACGGTGTATAAAACCTAATTTTAATCAATTTGCACTCATTATGTATTGGACAAAAACAAAACTCGTGTAATATTACTCAAGTTTCTGTCATTAATTCCTCATGTGGTTCTACACCTTCATCATCTTCAGAACACAAATGAAGATATTTTTGATGAAATCCGATGGTTCAGTGAGTCTCTATTGACAGCAAGATCATTTACACTTTCGTACTAAAACATATTTAAAACAGGTCATGTGACTACAGTGGTTCAACCTTAAGCGACGAGAATAATTTCCGTGCGCCAAAACCCCTAAATAACGACTTCATTCAACAATATCTAGTGAATCAAAACACTCATTCATGAAGCTTTACGAATCTTTAGTGTCGAATCAGTGGAAGTACAGCGGGTGTTAAGGTCAAGCCTTGTCTACTGCGCTTCAGTAGGGCTCAATACTGTACAGAATGTGGTCCACATAAAACACCTGCTGCTGTATTTCCGTGAAAAACACTCGCCAATGACAGATTTTTTCCAGCGATGCATGTTTTCACTGTTATACGGTAGGGGGCGCTGTTGCACACAGAATCTCCCGATCAAAACACTGGCGAAAAGAAGCAGAAACAAGCGACAGATCATGTAATCTAATGCCTATGGAGGCGTCACGTGAAAACGATGAATATTGTTAATATATATATGAAGTGCTTCTTTACGGAGCCTTTTCCTCTCAGAGCGGTCAGTCCATCAACAGACTCTTGTGTGTTCTGGTTTCAGAGCCTCCCATCGGTCAGATGCGGCCGCCGCACGGCAGCGTGACGCCGCAGAAGAACAGCAACCTGCTGGTCATCATCGTCGTTTCCGTGGGAGCCGTCACCGTGGTTGTCGTGGTGATCGTCGCCCTGATCTGCACCCGCCGCTCGTCCGCTCAGCAGAGGAAGTGAGTGTCACGGCTGTGACGATGAGAAGAGCTGTGCTTCATCTCCTTGAATGTGCTCTTGTAGGGTCCTTCAAATCCTATGAAGTAGGACAAAAACTCTTTTTGGGAAAAAAATATTAATATTAATCCAATAAAAGATAAGGTAGTATTACAGAAGATAATATTAATGAAATTAAAGGCCACTTAATGAGATATTTTCATGACTTTTTGAATGCAATATATATATATGCAACTTCAATGCAAATGTGAAATTACATGCATATTTTTTTTTAAATGACATACAAGTTGCATTTCAGTACATTCAACAGTAACTTTGACCATATTTTAAAGAGAGTAGAAGTTATAATAAAATTACATACAAACATGTGGTGAAGTCCTACTTATGTGGGTCCGAAAGGCACTATCAAGTTCTGCTAATTACATTTAATATGAATTTACATTATAGTCATTTTCATTGCAGTTGAGTGTCAGAAAACATTGTTTACACTTTAGTGTATCGAGTGCTTTTTCAGAAGGGTACTTTTATTAATAGTCAGAATAAACAGCTCTTTCACTCAGTAATATAATTAATTAGTATAATTGTAGGCTGATTATGGTTGACAAGCAGCTTAACTGCAGCATGATATAATTATATAATATCATTATATTCTCGTTAATATAATATAATATAAAAGTGTAAGCTACAGATTCCTCAGGGTTTTAACGGGCTCAGTTACTGCCACATGTGACATCATCACTGAGAGCTTCTGATGATGATGTAAACAGCTGAAGTGTGTGTGTGTGTGTGTGTGAGAGAGAGAGAGAGAGGTGAGATGCTACAAGTTCAGACCTCATTATCACCTGCCACACACACACACACACACACACACACACACTGCAGCCCTGCAGTCAAACAACATCATTATCTTCCAAAATAAGAGATGTTGTAATAATACTCGGTGTGTGTGTGTGTGTGTGTGTTTGTGTGTGTGTGTGTGTGTGTATGTGTGTGTGTAAGAGAGGTTTGTGTGTGTGTGTGTGTGAGAGAGGTTTGTGTGTGTGTGTGTGTATGTGAGAGAGGTTTGTGTGTGTGTATGTGAGTAGGTGAGTGTGTGTGTGTGTGTGTGAGAGAGGTTTGTGTGTGTGTGTGTGTTTGTGTGTGTGTGTGTGTGTGTGTGAGTGTGTTTATATTATAGAGTTTATACTGACAAAATGTTACATTCAAAATTCTTTCAGCTTTATTTCTACAGCGTTTTATACAATGCAGATTTTCAAAGCAGCTTCACTGCAATAAACAAAAAAATAACCATTTTAATGTTGTAAAGCAACTTCAATTTAAGTTATAATGCAAAAGAAAATAGTTCATTAACTCAATTGACCCTTCGCAAACAGTTTGATTGACAGGCGATCTGACCAATCAGAACCCCGTCAAAGCGGTCAGGGGAGTCAGTAGATGAACGTTGGTTGAAACAACATTCCTTCTGATGTTCGTTCATGTTTATCTGATGCTGTAAATGAACTAGTGTGAAGAGATGATGGAGGAGCGACACATTAAACACACACTAGACGCTGTTTACTGATTCAACTGTTTCATTCGTTGTCAGTGTCTCTTTGCTCCTCGATGTATTTTTCACCGCGTGAGAACGTGATGTGTGGCGTGAGAGCGCATAGCAACAGTAACTAAAGGGGGCGGGGCTTTGCGAAGGGTCAATTCAGTTCAGATTTTGTTCGCATCTGATCATTTCAGTGCAGTCAAATCAATTAATATTAATGGATATTAATATCTAGTGCAACATGAACGCCTCACACATCTGCAGAACAACAGAAGATTTCTCTATATCTTGTCTGTCTCTCTGTCCCTTCAGGAAACGTGCGACTCACAGCGCAGGGAAGCGGAAGGGCAGCCAGAAAGACCTGCGACCTCCTGACCTCTGGATCCATCATGAGGAGATGGAGCTGAAGAACATGGAAAAGCCATCGAGTTCCGCCCCCTCCGGCCGCGAGTCACCCATCCAGAGCTGCCAGGAGATGCCGCCGGTCAGCCACAGCCAATCAGAGAGCCAGATGGGCAGCAAGAGCAGCCACTCAGGTGAGACCATGTGATCTCTGGAGGCATTCATCGATTCTGCGGTCTGTGTATGTGTCAGCCGCTGAAGGTCATGTTGTTCTCGATCTTCAGGTGCAGACGGGGATGAAGCTTCCAGCAGCATTTCCACATTAGAGCGATCATTAGCTGCCCGCAGGCCGACGCGCACCAAGATGATGATTCCCATGGACTCTCAGCCCAGCAACACACGTGAGCCACACAACCACTCACACGATAACTAAAACAATATAATGATGATGATAACAATCACAACAACTATAACTATAACAGTGACTATAACTATCACTAAAACTATAATAGTAACTAACAATGACTAAAACGATGACTATATCTATCACAATAACTATAACAATGACAATAACAATCACAATAACTAAAATGATATCTATAACAATCACAATACCTATAACTATAACAATAACTATAACTATAACTATAACAATCACAATACCTATAACTATAACGATAACTATAACTATAACAATAACAATCACAATACCTATAACTATAACGATAACTATAACTATAACTATAACAATCACAATACCTATAACTATAACGATAACTATAACTATAACTATAACAATCACAATACCTATAACTATAACGATAACTATAACTATAACTATAACAATCACAATACCTATAACTATAACGATAACTATAACAATCACAATACCTATAACGATAACGATAACTATAACAATCACAATACCTATAACTATAACTATAACGATAACTATAACAATCACAATACCTATAACTATAACGATAACGATAACTATAACAATCACAATACCTATAACTATAACGATAACTATAACTATAACAATCACAATACCTATAACTATAACTATAACTATAACAATCACAATACCTATAACTATAACGATAACTATAACTATAACAATCACAATACCTATAACTATAATGATAACTATAACTATAACAATCACAATACCTATAACTATAACGATAACTATAACAATCACAATACCTATAACTATAACGATAACTATAACGATAACTATAACAATCACAATACCTATAACTATAACTATAACGATAACTATATCAATCACAATACCTATAACTATAACGATAACTATAACGATAACTATAACAATCACTATAACTATAACTATAACGATAACTATAACAATCACAATACCTATAACTATAACGATAACTATAACAATCACAATACCTATAACTATAACGATAACTATAACGATAACTATAACAATCACAATACCTATAACTATAACGATAACTATAACAATCACAATACCTATAACTATAACTATAACGATAACTATAACAATCACAATACCTATAACTATAACGATAACGATAACTATAACTATAACAATCACAATACCTATAACTATAACGATAACTATAACTATAACAATCACAATACCTATAACTATAACGATAACTATAACAATCACAATACCTATAACTATAACGATAACTATAACAATCACAATACCTATAACTATAACGATAACTATAACGATAACTATAACGATAACTATAACAATCACAATACCTATACCTATAACTATAACGATAACTATAACAATCACAATAACTATAACGATAACTATAACTATAACAATCACAATACCTATACCTATAACTATAACTATAACGATAACTATAACAATCACAATACCTATAACTATAACGATAACTATAACAATCACAATACCTATAACTATAACGATAACTATAACGATAACTATAACAATCACAATACCTATAACTATAACTATAACGATAACTATAACAATCACAATACCTATAACTATAACTATAACGATAACTATAACAATCACAATACCTATAACTATAACGATAACGATAACGATAACTATAACTATAACAATCACAATACCTATAACTATAACAATCATAATAACTACAACAATCACAATAACTATAACGATAACTATAACTATAACTATAACTATAACAATCACAATACCTATAACTATAACGATAACTATAAATATAACAATCACAATAACTATAACTATAACGATAACTATAAATATAACAATCACAATAACTATAACTATAACGATAACTATAACTATAACTATAACTATAACTATAACAATCACAATACCTATAACTATAACGATAACGATAACTATAACAATCACAATACCTATAACTATAACGATAACTATAACGATAACTATAACAATCACAATACCTATAACTATAACGATAACTATAACGATAACTATAACAATCACAATACCTATAACTATAACAATAACTATGACAATCACAATACCTATAACTATAACAATCATAATAACTACAACAATCACAATAACTATAACGATAACTATAACTATAACAATAACTATAGCAATCACAATAACTAACAATAACAACGATAACTATAACAATGACAATAACTATAACTATAACGATAACTATAACTATAACAATCACAATACCTATAACTATAACGATAACTATGACAATCACAATACCTATAACTATAACGATAACTATAATGATAACTATAACAATCACAATACCTATAACTATAACGATAACTATAACTATAACAATCACAATACCTATACCTATAACTATAACTATAACGATAACTATAACAATCACAATACCTATAACTATAACTATAACGATAACTATAACAATCACAATACCTATAACTATAACTATAACTATAACAATTACAATACCTATAACTATAACTATAACTATAACGATAACAATAACAACCACAATACCTATAACTATAACGATAACTATAACGATAACTATAACAACCACAATACCTATAATTATAACTATAACTATAACGATAACTATAACAATCACAATACCTATAACTATAACGATAACTATGACAATCACAATACCTATAACTATAACAATCATAATAACTACAACAATCACAATAACTATAACGATAACTATAACTATAACAATAACTATAACAATCACAATACCTATAACGATAACTATAAATATAACTATAACAATCACAATAACTATAACTATAACGATAACTATAACTATAACTATAACTATAACAATCACAATACCTATAACTATAACGATAACGATAACTATAACAATCACAATACCTATAACTATAACGATAACTATAACTATAACAATCACAATACCTATAACTATAACTATAACGATAACTATAACAATCACAATACCTATAACTATAACTATAACTATAACAATTACAATACCTATAACTATAACTATAACGATAACTATAACAACCACAATACCTATAACTATAACGATAACTATAACGATAACTATAACAACCACAATACCTATAATTATAACTATAACTATAACGATAACTATAACAATCACAATACCTATAACTATAACGATAACTATGACAATCACAATACCTATAACTATAACAATCATAATAACTACAACAATCACAATAACTATAACGATAACTATAACTATAACAATAACTATAACAATCACAATACCTATAACTATAACGATAACTATAAATATAACTATAACAATCACAATAACTATAACTATAACGATAACTATAACTATAACTATAACAATCACAATACCTATAACTATAACGATAACGATAACTATAACAATCACAATACCTATAACTATAACGATAACTATAACGATAACTATAACAATCACAATACCTATAACTATAACGATAACTATGACAATCACAATACCTATAACTATAACAATCATAATAACTACAACAATCACAATAACTATAACGATAACTATAACTATAACAATAACTATAGCAATCACAATAACTAACAATAACAACGATAACTATAACAATGACAATAACTATAACTATAACGATAACTATGACAATCACAATACCTATAACTATAACAATCATAATAACTACAACAATCACAATAACTATAACGATAACTATAACTATAACAATAACTATAACAATCACAATACCTATAACTATAACGATAACTATAAATATAACTATAACAATCACAATAACTATAACTATAACGATAACTATAACGATAACTATAACAATCACAATACCTATAACTATAACTATAACGATAACTATAACAATCACAATACCTATAACTATAACTATAACTATAACAATTACAATACCTATAACTATAACTATAACTATAACGATAACTATAACAACCACAATACCTATAACTATAACGATAACTATAACGATAACTATAACAACCACAATACCTATAATTATAACTATAACTATAACGATAACTATAACAATCACAATACCTATAACTATAACGATAACTATGACAATCACAATACCTATAACTATAACAATCATAATAACTACAACAATCACAATAACTATAACGATAACTATAACTATAACAATAACTATAACAATCACAATACCTATAACTATAACGATAACTATAAATATAACTATAACAATCACAATAACTATAACTATAACGATAACTATAACTATAACTATAACAATCACAATACCTATAACTATAACTATAACGATAACTATAACAATCACAATACCTATAACTATAACGATAACTATAACGATAACTATGACAATCACAATACCTATAACTATAACAATCATAATAACTACAACAATCACAATAACTATAACGATAACTATAACTATAACAATAACTATAGCAATCACAATAACTAACAATAACAACGATAACTAACAATGACAATAGCTATAACTATAACTACATTAGCGTCCACAGCAGCACATGATATTGTTCTGTTTATTATAATCATATGTTGTCGCTTCAAAGGCTCTATTTCATCAGAGCAGGATGGATTCTGATCGGCTTATCATTCATCAGCGTTCCTCTGTCGTTATCATGTGCTGTGCACTTCACCAGAACTCGCATAGAATTGAACAAATCATTTAAAGAGAAGCAATTATACAAATGTGTTGGCTATAGTTGTGCTGTGAACGAGTGTTTCTGAATTTCTGATCAGAAAGCACAACACAAGCACTGACCTGATTCAGAACTACATCACAGGTTTACAAGTACATGGGAAAGAGAGACTGTGAGAGGACGAGAAGATCTCAGCAATAACCCCTGAAATTACAGGCAGAGTTGCTTTTCTGAAGCTGACTTTGCAGAAAGTCATTGTGTGATTCACATACGGAGGGAAATGAGGCAGAAATGGGATTTCAGCAGGCGGTTTGTGTGCCCGACCCCGCGTCACTAATCCAATTTACCCGTTCCAGCCCAAACCAGCAGACAGACCAGCGTCTCCCCGAAGGCTGTCAGATCCTGTCAGTTCCTCACACTGCAGAAAATCTTCCTCTCCTTTTCCAGCACAAATATCTAAATATTCTTAAATCAAGACAGTTTTCCTGGAGAAGCGGGAAGTGCAGTGACTCGTGGACCGTTTAGGAGGGAAGCGAGCGAATGTGAATGTGAGCGTGTCACTTTCGGGATGTTTTGTGGCGAGAGCTTGTTTGGGCGTCACGGGCTTTGATTCTTCATATGACATGATGTGAACCCTCACAGCCGTCACGCTCCGCTTCCTCTTCCTCCTCCTGGGAGACGTGTTTGATTCCGTCCCGTGCGCGTCTCGTCTTTGACCTCCTGCCGCGATTCTTCACCTCGCCTCTTCCCGCGCGGTTATTATCCACCTCCTTCCTGCTCCTCAAAACACATGAAAGAGCTTCATCTCTGTCCTCTGGGAAAACCAGGAGAGAGGAGGAGCTTTTCGATTGATGATTGGGAAAAATGCCTATCGCTGGGAGGACGTGGAGTTTTGACAGGAAATTAGAGAGTTCAGATAGAAGTAACTGAGCGAGAGAACGAACTGCTGCATATTCAACCGAGTTCCTCGAACGAGCTTTTCTGATGAAGAGCAACAGAATAGAGACTCTTTATGATATTGATCATTTTATGTATTTATTTAAAATTACAGTACAGCATACAGTATTACAGCATTATCAAACAAGTTACCACAGGCGTTATCGTACTGAGAAATTGAAAAAGCTCATTATAAAAGAAAAGCTCTCCTCCCGCTCCACCCAATGTTTCTTAAATATTCCTTATATGGTCGTTTTCCCATCACAGCTGCTGCTGTTATCATGTGACTCCTCAGATATAATCTCACAATGCGGATATGATTTTCCCTCCCGCCGTCCCTCTTGATTCCCTCGCGCTCCCCGACGTTCCTCCTGACCTCCTTCTTTTGTCGTCCAGATGTTGTTGACCCGTCGTGTTGAATTTCACGTCGGTTCATGAACCAGCATCGCTGCAGCGTGATTTGATGATTCGTGGAATTAATAATTGTATATGACAGTGTGGAGGAGTAAACACAGTGAAGAATAATAATAATAAGTCTTTCATTTAATCAGATTTACAGATGAATATTTTGAGTGAATACAGGATGGGATTTTGCAGTGTTACGTTATTAGTATCATTAATGTACTATTTTTTATTTTTCATTTTTATATTTTGTGTTTTTATTTTAGTAAGTTTTTGTCTTTTTTTATCCATCTATATAGTTGTCATTAATTTTTTTTTTTTTTTTTTTTAGTTATTCAACTTAAACTAAACATAAATTAGAATTTGTTTCTCGGTAAATATAGCTGAAATAAAATAAGTATATATTTTAATATCTTATTTTATTTAAGTTTTTTTTTTTATTTAGTGATAATAAACCCGGTAATTAGTCAAAGATTGATTTACAAAAAAAAAATAAAAATTTTGTGTATAAATTGTGTTTATGAAAAGTCTGAAAGTAGTTATTTGTAGGTTTTCATGAAGATGTCATGTTGTTATTGTAGACGTTCTGCTCACCTCAATACAGGCCATAATGCTTTTTTTCTTTCCTGAAACATTTGGATGCAGACAATGTAGGCAAAACCTCACACACACACACACACACACACACTCACTCTCACACACACACACACACACACACACACACTCACTCACACACACACACTCTTATTATAGTATTACTATACCTGTGGGGACATTTGTTCCCCATAATGTAGGGAATACTCACACACTCACACACACACACACACACACAGTTTGCAGTCAATCAGCAGTTGCTCGTCTGGGGCAGTTTAGCAGATAGAAATCTCAACACTTCAGGCAATTCGTCAGTCCCGTCTCTCTGTCTCTCTCTCTCTCTCTCTCTCTGTCTCTCTCTGTCTCTCTCTCTCTCTCTCTCTCTCTCTGTCTCTCTCTGTCTCTCTCTCTCTGTGAGGTTTTCATTGTCAAGGTCAGCTCTCCTGTGCTCCGGTGAAGCTGCAGTCAGTTTCTGTGGCTCCTGCTGCATCATCATCATCATCATCATCATCATCATCCTCCTCCTCCTCACTCCTCATGTTGTTTTGTTCAGGGTTTGTTAAACGAGATTCTGCTCCCGTCGGGATTCTGTTTCCCGGTCCACATGAGTTTAAGCAGACTAATGGGGGTCCACATTTCACTGGCAAGGGTCTGAATTCTAAACACTCTTCCTCTTGTAGGTGTTTAAATATTTAAACATGATTAATGATGTGAGCGAATCAGGACAGCCGCTCGCCTGAATAAACCAGGCTTCCAAAATAAACTCCACACTTTTACTAGAACATATATAGAACCTGTTCCTGATCTCTTTATGGATTCATATTCTCCATTGTTGCAGCTCGTCTGTCAGTAACGCTCCGTTTACTTCCTGTCTCTATGAAGCCCCTCCTTCTCATAAGCATAATGTGCTCTGATTGGTCGGCTGGAGCGGTGTGTTGTGATTTGTGTTCGGGAAATGCCCCGCCCCTTACTTTAACCGCCAGTTTCAACTCACTCGAGCAGGCCCCGCCCCTTTATTTTGCGCATGAATTATTTAAATGAGGAGTATTGTGAAGAGTTCCCCAGCGAGTGCATTCATTTCTCGTGTCTTTTTTTGTGTGTGTGTTCCAGCGGTGGTCAGTGCCATCCCGGTTCCCACTCTGGAGAGCAGTCAGTATCCGGGGATCCTGCCGTCGCCCACCTGCGGCTTCAGCGCTCACCCCAAATTCACCCTGCGGCCGATGCCATTCTCCACACTCACCGTGGACCGCGGTTACGCTGCCGGTAAAGAGTTTCCGTTCCGGCGGGAAAATCTACTGTACAACTTCAGAAAGTCATTTGATGCAGTGTAAAAGTATTCGAGAGTAACGTCAGCTGACCGATCACAACACAGCGACACTAACAGCTGTGTGCTTTATTGATGGAGGCGTCCCGAATGACCGTGTCCCTCCGGTCTCGCTCCGTTCTGCTCCGAGCTTCAGATGAGTTTGTTAGCGGCAGAAGGAATTGATTTGATGTGGTTTTTCGGCAGCAGCTGCGAGTCTGTTTGCTTCATTGAAATAAATGACGTTCTCTGAGACGCTCTTAGTGAGCAGCACATGCACAGTCATCTCCCAGGGAGAAAACTTCCCCGAGACTGTGAGCGTCAACGTCCACTGACGCGGATGAAATCTGAAATCTGGGAGTCTGGGTCGCAGCGACTTCAGTTAATACGCCATCAACATGTACTTGCTTGATTACAGCTGGAAAAATGCGACTTTTGTCTCCAAAATGCACGAGCCACAGTCTGCACCAGCATCTAAACTGCGTCTGAATTCATTAGTAATTGATCCGATCCGTTCCGTTCAATAATGTTTCATGGTGTCCGTGTAGTCAAATACTTAATATTCA
>CM074283.1:32735082-32745082 GCA_037194245.1 Opsariichthys bidens
AAGATATTAAGACTTGTTTTCTGAGATATGCATCAAAATGTTTAATGTTCAAAATGAACAAATATCGGCCGACGTGGTCCGAAAAAGGAAACACTTGAATAAACAGACTCAGGCCGAGTTAAACGGCGCTCCGGGTGGTTTTTAAAGCGCTGACGATGATCCGAGGAATCAGACCTGAAGCGCATTAAAGCGTCCAGCCATTTCACACACCATAACACACACCGTCCTCGACTGAAAGAGACACCATTTGTCCAGGTATCAAGACAAAGAAGAGCAGAGAGAGACGGAGGAGGTCACATTTCACCCCCAAACAAAAGAAAATAATGTATTTTGCATGAAGAAAATAAAGGTTATTTTAGGGCCAGTATGATTAAACTCATTTACTGACAAATAATTCCCTGCATGTTTAAGAAGCTTACATTTTCAATCTCAGTTATATTTCTCATTGTTGTCGTACAATCATTAGTTTATTTAAATCAGCCTAAAGTAAGAGCAGACCGTGCGGGATGTATAAATACTTTACTATTTGAATACCACATCGTTATCGTCACGACAATTAAAATCATTCTTGCTGCCGTACGCGTCTGAATGCGCTCTCATTCTCGCTGTTGTTTTGTTTATTGAAATCAACATAAATTAAGGGCAAATCCACAAATGCTGCCAGTATGTGTAAACACTTTACGGTTCGAATAACACACGACGATCAAGCACAGCATTTTTATCAATACTCTGTATTGTCTTTGTGCAAAATAAAAGGTCCAATCTGGGTTTGTTTTGGTTTAGGGGTCGAAATGTGCATGTTTTTATGAGATTCTTCTCCGATCTGTTTCTCAATCTAACACTCAACACTCATCCTGACCTCATTCCCGCTGAACGAGGGCGTCTGCGCCGGCTTTTGTTTGGAATAGAAATAGGTTGTGAATTGCTATTGAAGATGTGTTCTCTGAAGCATCTTTTGAGGGCTCGTTTTTCGTGTCTCTATGAGGGTTTGAATGGCGTCGGGAGGGACGTGCTTCGGCTCTCCATTGTCTGATCTGACGGCCGGTGGATCTGTGGACGAAGTTAATGAGCGCTAAACATCTCTGGCTGACGGACAGAAGTGCGGAGAGGCCAAATAATATCACTCACCGCTCTAAAAGCCACGTCACGTCCAGTCTCAGGCCGGTTCTGGAGAGCGACCAGATCACCTTCACTTCACTGTTGTGCCACTAGTATTGCAAAACGTTGATCAGCGTGGATATCTGTATCACTCCCAAATTGAAAAGTGATTAACACAAGCTTTGTGTGCGAGTGCCGGCAGCAGCACGTACACGACCCGTAAATTGCTTTACAGTTGACTGAAAATCCATATGAGAAAAACATTGAGCAGTTAGTATTGTAGAATGCTAACAAGCCCCTCCGGCTCTCTGCGGCTCTCAGAGCGTGTTTTGCACATGAATGCCTTAGGGGGGGGTTCGTGGTATTTTAGATGCTCAGTTTTGCAGTGCGGTCATTTGTAATGTGCGTGGATTCTGGTGTCATTCGCTTCTGGTTATTTTAGCTGCGCAGAAACGGTGCAATATACTGTTCTTTAGTTATCAGATTCTTTTATACAGGTGTTCCTGTGGCTCGAAAAATAGAGCTTGTGTTTGATTCCCGTACGGGGAATGCATTAACTTGTCTGTGTGTGTCTGTGTGTGTGTGTGTGTGTGTGTGTGTGTGTGTAAATATATATATATATATATATATACAGGGCTGGGTATATATACTTGTGATGTATTTTGTTACATTATCCAAGTTTTTTAACTTAATCTAAATACTTTAGAATACTTTGGAATACTAATAAGTGTGTAATACACACAAATATCTCACAGTTTTTTTTCTTATTAATGTAAAGCTGCTTTGCCACAATTTGCATTGTAAAAAGTTCTCACTTTTTTTTTCTCAGAATTGCGTGATATAAAGTTGCAGTTGCGAATTATAAAGTCAAAAATCTGAGATATAAACGTGTAATATTGAGAAGTCAGAATTGCAAGCGGAGAAGTTGATAAAATAATAACATGCAGTTTATATCTCCCAATTCTGAGAAAAAAAAAGTGAGAATTGTGAGGAAAAAGTCGCAACCTTTTTTTACAATTACAAAGAGACTCACAAAACATGAAACAGTCGTGGATCATCCGGTCATGACAAGACTATAAAGATTCAATATGTACATTTTTGAATTGGGCAATTGTTTTATAAATTCAGTCATTTTGTCTTGGAGTATGTAAACATCTGATATGTGAAATGGCTTATTCCAGTTATTTTAGCTGTGCAAGAAGCAGTGCAATATACACCTTTTCAGCTTCTCCGACTGTCAGAGTCAGAGATTCATGAATTGCTGTTTACGTTAATGTTTAAATGACATTAAAATTCAAAGTAATCACTTTAATAATCTAAACTGTAACTGTAATCACCCATTTAAAAATGTAACTGTAATGAAGTACAGTTACTCAAATGTTGTATTTTAAATATGTAACTAAGTTACATGTAATCTGTTACTCCCCAACCCTTTATATGTAGCAACTATTATACGATTTGTTTCAAAGCTTTTCTCGGATTTGAGCTGCCGGCCGTCAGTGCTCGTGTACCCGCTGAGAACAGCTTCATCCCCTTCCGTAAAATGCGGCTGGTTCTTATGTGGATATCATTCCTTTGGGGTGAATCAAACAGTTAATCTTTGCTCTTTTCAATCTGTCACTTGTTCCAGAGCAAAACCATTTGGGTTACGGGGAAAAGTACGTTTCATAACTTTATATTTAGGCTGATTGAATCCTGTACTAGAGCGCCGCTTTTGTACGTTTGATTGAATTGTTTGCTTGTGCTCATTAACTATTGCTTTTTATAATGGCTATTGTTGCTAATTTAAATATTGTTGCTCAATAAGCAGTAATAATATGGCGTATTGAGAAAGAGTCTCAGTGAACGTTACATTGTTACACCATTAGATGGCATGAGAGAGTCAGAACAAGTTTTAGCGCCGTGGGAAATCCCCGTAACTTCTAAAAGGACAAAGACATCGCTTTCCTCACCGGACGTTCACACGGATTCTTTTATAATGGATTTAATGTTGTGGACGTGTAATACACTCGTTTAGTCCATCTCTCTCTCGTAAAGCCGTAATCTACTCTACAAAACACAGTGAAGCGACTCGGCTTGAGCTCAAATGTTCACCTTGAAGTAGTTCTGCTCAAAAGAGGCTTTTACAGACACTCCGTTGAAGTTCTTTTTATTTACTCAGTCGCGCCGTCGAACTGTCGTATGAACACAATCTCAGAGTCGGAGCGATACCGCACTGCTTCTTGTGTGATAATACTCATAAATGACTTGAAACTCCAACTAAGCAAGCCACAATTCTACATTAACAATCTGTTGTACTATAATTCTGCTCTCTTATCACTGGCATTGATAAAGCGTGAAGCAGAAGCGTTTTGGGGCTCTCATTTGAACGAGGACTGACTGAAAACCTGTCGGATCCTGGAGCAGGTGCCGCCAATTTCTGCTGTTAAATTGCGCCGCTAATGTTCAGCGCAGGAATCTCATTAAGACGGAGGAATGTGACGGATTCTGGAAGCTTGTTGTCGGCATCCATCATTGCATTCTGGCGGCTCCCACGTCTGCAGAGACAAGCCTCACGGATGAGCAGGGATGCTATCAGCCCATCCGTCTGTCCCGTCTCACCTCCTGCCAGACCAGCCCGTCTCTCTCTCTCTCTCTCCCTCTGTGTCTCGGTGTCTCTCTCTCGTCCGGACGTCTGCCAGTGCGGCTCTGGATTTGGCGCCTGCAGCTACATTCATTTTTCCACATGATTTTGTTGCATTCAGTGTCGGCAGCGTCACGCTGTTACTGGTGCTGAAAATAAGTCACGTCGGGTCAACGTTGCATTATTGCTCATCTGTGTAATTATATTTTATAAGCTTTTGTTATGTTTGTATTCGTTTTAGGTAATGATAATAACCCGGCTTGAAATACTTATATATGCAGCTTTATGTACATTACATACATTTATTTATTTTAAATTGATATAAAGATCATGCATGAGTCTTCATAATGTTTTCTCCGCTCACAGGTGGAAGTTTACCTAAACCGCAGGTGAAGACGGCATCGCTAGGTCAGGCTGGAAAGGCCCGATCGCCGTTACTGCCCGTCTCCGTGCCGACCGCTCCCGAAACCGCTGAAGATGGACAGAAACCAGCCGACGACCCGGCGAGCGTGAGTTACACACAACACCGATCGCATCGATCCGGCACTGGATTGATTCCGATTCGCAAGCTTGCGATTCGATTCCGATTCGATTCAATATTGATTCATTCGGATATATGTCAGTTCAACTATAAAGTTTATGGTCATTGAATGGCTTTCTGAGGTAAATGTGACGTTGCTGTTTAAAAGCTGACGTCTAAACACAGTTAAAATACCGACTGATTGATTGATTGATTGATTGATTACGTTGTTCTGAATCTTTGATGTTCATTCATGTTCATTTGGTGCTGTAACTAGTAGTAAAGAGGAAGAGATGATCGGTTCAACTGAGGCATTTATTGACTGGAATTTATGACAGAATTTGAAAGTTGAGACTTTGTTTCATATCGAAAGTATCAAAGATTATTATGACTATGGGATGGCAGGAGCTACAAATAAGTTCAATCAACTGAAAAAAGCACAGACGAAAATATTGATTCTTAAGATTTAAAAATCAATATCAGTTCATCAAAATAAAATTGATTGCAATCAATTCATCCTAGCCCTATTAATGAAATCCACGAATCTTTAGAGCGTTTTGGAGTCGCTTTAAAGCACGGCCGTGAGCCGAAAGCTTTAATAACTGTTTCTCACTAACAAGAATCGTTTCATTTTAACCTCAAGCAACAACTTGAATCGCTTTCCTTCGCTGAAAGAATGACGGATCTGTGATTCAAAACGAATCCCTGTCTCCGCCTTAACGCGTCTAATCATTAATATTTTGTGCGCATTTGTGGCAAACATTGCATCTTCTTTGTGAATCATTGAAGAGGCGGATAAGACGGCAGACTATTGAAGTGACAGTAGCCAGAGAGAGTCTGCGAATTTGTGTTTGGGGTTGATTTGGCCTCAGACGACTCAGATTTGATCATTTATGAGGACAGAGAGAGAGAGAGTGAGAGTCGGGCGAGCGCAGACACAGAAAGGTCAGGAGACTATCCATCGGATACATATCTGTTTAATTGGAATGGCCTTTTCCCATCAGAGATGAAGCAAATAAACAAACTGACACATGGATTGGACACTTACACGCAATATAGTGTGAGATTTGACCGTCAAGACCGCATGTGTGAGAGCAGGACCGCTGGACGGTGTTTATTCACATGTGAACGCGACAAAAACACAACGTGCGTTTCCCGATTTTCATAGGAAATGATCCATATAACTTTGAAAAAAGTGTACGCCAAAATAATAAAACATCCCATGTATTTGAAATGATGGAATAGGGTTTTAAATAGTCCTATGAAGCTAAAATATGTGGCGACAAATTCCTGTTGTCTGATTGAGTCACTGTCCAAAATCAATCCTAAAACCAATTAACTCCAAACGAAGCAAGTGACTTCATTGAATTATTCGCTTCTTTCAAAACGGAGTTTCAAAACTCCACAGTGTAGATGAAGCAAAAACAGACAATACGGTGTCTAAAACTCAAGTCATATAATATTTACTTGTTTATTGAACTGTCGTATAGTCAATATCACATTTGCAATTGACCCTTCGCAAAGCCCCGCCCCCTTTAGTTACTGTTGCTATGCGCTCTCACGCCACACATCACGTTCTCACGCGGTGAAAAATACATCGAGGAGCAAAGAGACACTGACAACGAATGAAACAGTTGAATCAGTAAACAGCGTCTAGTGTGCGTGTGACGAGCACGGCGGGCGAGAGCCGTGGGGGAACGGCGCGAGGCCGGTGACGCGAGAGTTAACGAGCTTCAGGTGCTCGGCGCACCGGTCTCGTATCTCCCACGGAGGAGCTCTGGAAGCATAAAGGAGGAGCGACGACAGTGGAGGACGAGAGAGGACCAGGCCTGGATTTTATGTTGTGTTTTATTTGGTTTGTGTGGGCGGCAGTCGCCGTGAGGAACTGCCGCCCTTATACTTTTTGTTTCATTGTAAGTTTATTTGTTTATTAAATACGTTGAATGTTCGCCGGTTCCCGCCTCCTTCTTCCCATATTTACGAACTTTGTTACAGTGCGTTTAATGTGTCGCTCCTCCATCATCTCTTCACTCTAGTTCATTTACAGCATCAGATAAACATGAATGAACATCAGAAGGAATGTTGTTTCAACCAACGTTCATCTACTGACTCCCCTGACCGCTTTGACGGGGTTCTGATTGGTCAGATCGCCTGTCAATCAAACTGTTTATATTCAGGGAAACAGCATTCCTGTACTATAAATATAAAAAAGTATAGGAAAACTCATTCAGAGGTTGTTTTGCACCTATATCTTGAATTTCAGTGGCATTTTTATCCATTCTGATGGCGTTTTTACCCCAAGCCACTGTTAGTTTTGATCCTGCTTACCGTCGATCTAGTGGCTCTGTATATATATATAAGTAATAGTATGTATTTTTGAGGGATGTATGGATGTGCGTGAAGCGTCGGACCACCGAGATGTAAAGCCCCAGGGCCTCTGCCCTGAATATTTTTATTCATATTTTGAATATGTAAATCATGAATCGTGTTGTTCGTTTCAAACTGCAGTTGCATGTTTCTAAATTCAGATTTGAGCTCGGTGCGTTTAAAGCAAGCAGTCGTCTCCCGCCGTCGGCCCGATGCGAACCGCTTCTGAGGTCGCGACCCTTGCCGCACTCACGATGGGATTTCTGAACGCGCCGCTGGTGCGACGGACAATAGATCCGCTAACAGCCGCGTGATTGAAACCTTTCACGGAGGTTTGTGCCAGCGAGTTTCACACGGGCCGTTTGAGAGACGGGTGGACAAAGGTTAGCGATGGGGCTCAAAGCACTCATAGATAACCGATAAACAGCGTCAATAACGGCGCTCGGATATTGATGCAATAACCACACTAATTGTTTGCGATGGATCTGAAGGTCAGGCACTAATGCATGTGCTCATAAAGCGCTTCAAGTTTTCAATATCTCCGTGACCTTTCCAAACCTGTTCGCTCTGAACCATGTTAAAAGTTTCTTGTTTTGAGTGACTCTCAGCTGACCGTAAGATACATAAAATCTGATTTTCATCTGACAGAGATCAGATGTGGTTGCAAAACACAAAAATCTGCACAAGATCGGATATTTCTGCATCTGTTCAGTCACTAAAAATCAGATACAGATTAAAAACAGTGAAATATTATTAAATGTGAATCATGTGTTTTCTATG
The DNA here is from genome assembly GCA_037194245.1 of Opsariichthys bidens. NCBI lineage: Eukaryota > Metazoa > Chordata > Actinopteri > Cypriniformes > Xenocyprididae > Opsariichthys > Opsariichthys bidens. The sequence goes on from CM074283.1 coordinate 32,742,471, forward strand.
TGAATATATAGTTCAGTCTTCAGAGTCACATGATCCTTCAGAAATCATTCTGATAGGATGATTTGATGAAACATTTATGATTATTATCAGCGTTGAAAACAGTTCATATTTCTGTAGAAACTGTTTCATTTTTATTTTTCAGGATTCTTTGATGAATCGAAAGTTCTAAAGAACTGAAATAGAAACTTTTGTAACATTATAAACGTCTTTTCTGTTACTTTTGATTAATGCGTCTTTGATGAAGAAAAATATTAGTTGGTTATCCCAAACTTTATCACTGTTTAATAACATGAAAATTTAAGACTAAAATGAAAATGAAAACTGTAACATTTTACGATAAGATTATTTGTTAACATTGGTAACAACAGTTAAAAATTCTATCGCAATTAAAACGCTTCTAAAGCATTTATTAGTCTTAGTTAATACCAGTTTCAGAATTTACTAATGCGTTATTAAAATCAAAAGTTGTATCTGTTAATATTATTTAATGAGCTAATGTGAACTAACCACGAACAGTTGAATTTTTATTAATAAAGATTAGTAAATCGTCAACTTGTTCTTATCGTGAAACAACTTATTTATGTGATGTGATGATTTTTTTAAGTTGTGTACATTTTTTGGGACTTTTTTTAGAAAACAAAAAGGTATGACATACAAAAACTTTGAAGCTCAATGTCTCAGATTATTTAGATTATTAAAATGTTTAAAAAAATTCTTTTTAAAGCATTAATTCACTTCAGAATTAAGATTCTGATCATTCGCTCTCCTCCATGTCATCAAGATGTTCGTGTCTTTCATTCTTCAGTGGAAAAGAAATTTGAGAGATTCTCCATATAGTGGACTTCAATGGGGTTCAACGGGTCCAAATGTCAGTTTCAGTGCAGCTTCAAAGATCTCCATGATCCAGACGAGGAATAAGAGTCTGATCTAGAGAAACCGTCGCACATTTTATACCAAAATATAGTTTTTAAGCACAAATGCTGGTCTTGCGCTGCTCTGATGCGCCGCACATCACGTCATCACGCTGGAAAGGTCACGTGACGCAGGAGGAAGAACCGATCCAGAGTTTACAAAGTGAACGTCAAAGTAAAAAGTAAAACAACGATTTTGAAGTTGGAGGAGAACTAAAAAGCCGCGGTACTTCCTCCTTCGTCACGTGACCTTTCCAGCGTGATGACGTGACGTGTGGCGCATCAGAGCAGCGCAAGACCAGCATTTGTGCTTAAAAACTATATTTTTGTATAAAATGTGCGACGGTTTCTCTAGATCAGACTCTTATTCCTCGTCTGGATCATGTAGAGTCTTTGAAGCTGCACTGAAACTGACATTTGGACCCGTTGAACCCCATTGAAGTCCACTATATGGAGAACAACCCTGGAATGATTTCCTCAAAAAGACAGACATGAACATCTTGATGACGTGGAGGAGAGCGAATGATCAGGAAACGTTAATTCTCAAGTGAACTGATCTTCTGTGGCGTCACCGAGAACGAGAACAGTGTGCATGATGACACTGGTGAGAAAAGCACAATAAAGTGTCTGTTAAAAACGTGAGACGCACGAGGTTTAGAGACTGGGCTTGATCTCGGAGCTGAACGGGATCTTCCGCTCTGGTTGCAGGTGTACGAGCAGGACGATCTGAGCGAGCAGATGGCGAGTCTGGAGGGTCTGATGAAGCAGCTCAACGCCATCACGGGTTCAGCCTTTTAACGCACGCTCACACGCATCCGCAGGGAAACGGACACCTGGGCCGAGGAAGCTCCGGACCGCTTTTATCCTCTCAGTCCCCCGCTCATCCACAGAAACCCCTGAAACGGGATTCAAAAAGGGAAAATGACTCCAAACCGAACCTCTCACGGACCCTCGCTGGGAAAGCGTCTCTTTTCTAACACTGTCTGAGATTTTATACCGGTTTACGTTCACGGCCGTCTCCAGCTCACGCTGAACGCAGACGTTTCCTCTCCGGATCCGTCCAGGATTCGTGAGTTTAATCAGCTAATGGAAGCCCTTCTCTGATGGGATTATTAGCGAGGATCTTTTCCAAGCCCCGGCTGACGTCACAATGTCTTGGAGTTGCCAAAACGCTGAACTTCTGAACCCTCCGTCGACATCTACTGCTGCCAAAATCCTTTCCTGAGGAATTATATATTCATACTGAAACGAGTTTGTTTCAGCGTGGTTGAGATTTCAAGGATGAGAAAATCGAACTGATTTTGCTGCATATTCTGGTTTTGTTCACGGTCGCGTCTCTTCGTGAATCTCTTGGTCTATCGTCTCTCTGTTCATTATTTTAATGTCAGAAGCGCAGCAGCTCTCGAGGACTGTAAACTTTTCATTTTTAGTTGCCAGCGCAGGTCAATGAATCCGCGTTTCACGCAGACGAGTGAATCTGTCGGTGAAATCATGCTAATGCGACGAGTTCAACGCTGCTTTTCGTTTCCCTCTTTTCTATTTGCGTTTAAAATGTTTTGAACAGACTTTTTTATGTGCCTATATCTATGTTTTGTTCCTTTCTGGTCACTTTATTTATTTCCTACGGGCTTATTTGCGCTAATCTGAAGCTGCGAGACAAAAGACGAAAGATGAATGCAGTTGCAGGACAAAAGGAGGCCG
>CM074283.1:32750082-32755082 GCA_037194245.1 Opsariichthys bidens
CTGTTTTCTGATCCTCTTAGTTGAAAGTGAATGTGCGTCAGATCCAGCGTCGTCTTACATGCCTCGCTGACACCTTTCAGTAATTTACTGCCGACAAAAGCCGCAGCGCTGCACCCGTGGGCCGACGGCGACGTAAGCTTCTTACAGCCGCGTTCGTGTGATGTGCGTCGGCTTCGGCCCGATGTTTGTGTCGCACCCGAACGAAGCTCCGATGGAGCCGCGAGCGAGGCTCTGTTGTGCCGCTGCTCCCGGATCCATATTAAAGAGCGAATCACGAGTCTCCTGTGATTCACTGAAATAGCTGTAATGAATCACCGCAGCAGCAGCCGAGGCTGAATTCAATTGAAAATAATTGAACATTACTGTATTGAGTGAAACAAGTCTCGTGATAATAGTGCTGATTAAAAGGAATGTTCACAATGAATAAATAAAATGATTGTATTTGAAGATAATGTGAGTGACGTTCGTGCCAGTGTTGTTTAGCATTATAGAATGAGTCGTTTTTTTATTGAGATTTTACTGTGTATTTGCACATCTTTTCACTGAGTAATTTTAGTAAATGTTATGAATGTATATTTAGCTTTATTCAGCTTAAACCACATTACTTCAGTTAGTTGCCAAGGAAACATTTCTCATTTTCACTCTCATTTGATTTGTTTTTATTTCTAATTAGCTTGTAGTATTTTTACTAATTGAACAAACTTATTTTTCATTAGTTTCCAAGGTAAGATTTATCATTTTTTTTAAGTTTTAGTTATTTGTTGTTGTTGTTTTTATTATTGTTGGGGATTGCCCCACTGAAATCTGGTGTATGTGTTATTGACCGCTGTAGAACTCTGGTCAGAGAGTCGGAGTCATCAGAGAGTTTCTTGTTTATTGCACAAGAGTCACCATATATACACACAGTAGTGTACTTGAGGTAGTTTTTCTGAAATAAATGAAATAACAGAAGTAAATACTCATTGGATAAATATGATCAACAACATAACAAATTATAAACTTAATGATAAACGAATTTACATAATGCACTAATATATAAAAATAAACTGTATAGTGCAATGAATAACTCACAAATTAAGAATTGTATATGAAATGAAACTGTACCATTAATACTGGCAGTAACAATGATGAAGAAACAATGACACATTAGTTTGTAAACATTAACAATACTAGCCGCGATGCTAGCGGGCCAACTAATGCTCGTTAAACAGGATCAAATTACACTTATAAAGATCGCGGAACATAAAGAACACAATGAACATAATAAAGTTATCACAGTTGCGATAGTGTGCAAAAGACCTGCATTAACTACAATATACATGTGATTAAACTTACTTGTCATGAACTTTCTCTCGCAATAAACGCTGCACCGTTGTGAGAGCACGCGATCTGAATGCTTCACTAGAGTAACAGTGAATAGGTAGTTACGCTAAGTTTGTGCAGGCAGGAAATACTGGACTACGTTATTTACGTAAGTTACAACTCAAACCGTCACACATACAGCGAACATCAACTTAAGCAGTAGAGAATTCACAACAATTATGATTACTGTTTAGCTTTAGACTGTAAGACAAACTTTAAACAAACTTTAGACAAGTTTTAGACAGTAATTGTTGGAGTTGGTGTTCCTGTTGCTCGGTGGTTGCTAGGGCGGCGTGAGGGTGTTGCTTAGTGGTTGCTAAGGCGTCATGGCTTGGTAGTTGCTAACGCGTCGTGAGGGTGTTGCTTGGTGGTTGCTAGGGAATCGTGAGGGTGTTGCTTGGTGGTTGCTAACGCGTCGTGAGGGTGTTGCTTGGTGGTTGCTAGGGCATCGTGGCTTGGTGGTTGCTAACGCGTCGTGAGGGTTGCTTGGTTGCTAAGGTGTAATGAGGGTGTTGCTTGGTGGTTGCTAGGGCATCGTGAGGGTGTGGCTTGGTGGTTGCTAAGGTGTAATGAGGGTGTTGTTAGGTGGTTGCTAAGGTGTAATGAGGGTGTTGCTTGGTGGTTGCTAAGGTGTCGTGGGGGTGTTGTTAGGTGGTTGCTAGGGTGTCATGAAGCAGATGCGAGGTGGTTTGCTAAGGCATTGTGAGGCTGTTTGTAGGTGATGGCTAATGCTCAATGGTTGCTAAGGCACTGTGAGGCTGTTGCTCTGTGGTTGCTAATGTGTCTTGAGGATGTTGGTAAGTGGTTGCTAAGGCGCTGTGAACCTGTTGCTTGGTGGTTGCTAATGTGTCGTGAGAGTGTTTATGAGTGGTTGTTAAGGCATTGTTAAGGTGTTGCTAGATGGTTGCTAAGGCATCGTGACACTGTTGCTATGTGGTTGCTAAGGCATCGTGACACTGTTGCTAGGTGGTAGCTAAGTTGACATCAAAGTGTTGCTCTGTGGTCACTCCGGTGTTGTGAGAATGTGGCTTGGTGGTTGCTAAGGTGTTGTGAGGGTGTTGCTCGGTGGTTGCTAGGGCATTTGTGAGGGTGTTGCTCAGTGGTTGCTAAGGCGTTGTGAGGGTGTTGCTTGGTGGTTGCTAAGGCATTGTGAGCTACTGCTAGGTGGTTGCTAAGTTGACATCAAAGTGTTGTTCTGTGGTTACTCCGGTGTTGTGAGAATGTTGCTTGGTGGTTGCTAAGGTATTGTGAGGGTGTTGCTAGGTGGCTGCTAAGGTATTGTGAGGGTGTTGCTAGGTGGCTGCTAAGGTATTGTGAGGGTGTTGCTAGGTGGCTGCTAAGGTATTGTGTGGGTGTTGCTAGGTGGTTGCTAAGGTATTGTGAGGGTGTTGCTAGGTGGCTTCTAAGGTATTGTGAGGGTGTTGCTAGGTGGCTGCTAAGGTATTGTGAGGGTGTTGCTAGGTGGCTGCTAAGGTATTGTGAGGGTGTTGCTAGGTGGCTGCTAAGGTATTGTGAGGGTGGTGCTAGGTGGCTGCTAAGGTATTGTGAGGGTGTTGCTAGGTGGTTGCTAAGGTATTGTTAGGGTGTTGCTAGGTGGCTGCTAAGGTATTGTGAGGGTGTTGCTAGGGTATTGTGAGGGTGTTGCTAGGTGGTTGCAAAGGTATTGTGAGGGTGTTTTGCTAGGTGGCTGCTAAGGTATTGTGAGGGTGTTGCTAGGTGGCTGCTATTGTGAGGGTGTTGCTAGGTGGTTGCTAAGGTATTGTGAGGGTGTTGCTAGGTGGCTGCTAAGGTATTGTGAGGGTGTTGCTAGGTGGCTGCTAAGGTATTGTGAGGGTGTTGCTAGGTGGCTGCTAAGGTATTGTTAGGGTGTTGCTAGGTGGCTGCTAAGGTATTGTGAGGGTGTTGCTAGGTGGCTGCTAAGGTATTGTGAGGGTGTTGCTAGGTGGCTGCTAAGGTATTGTGAGGGTGTTGCTAGGTGGCTGCTAAGGTATTGTGAGGGTGTTGTGAGGGCGGCTGCACTGAATGTAGCCGCAGCATCAATTATGCATTTCAAAGTAGAAGTGTCCCAAACAGAGAATGTGCGTGACTCAGTCCTGCAGTCGTGGTGTTTGTACAGTAGATGGTTGCCCTGCTGACCTGTTTATCAGAGCTCAGTGACCACAGAAATGGAGGGATGCTGTGCAGATACAGACACTGATGGGATGTTGACCTACATATGGAGGCGCAGGAGTGTGAATGCGGCCTGATGATGGAGCAGCGGGTGGGTTTAATCTGCCACGACCAGCAGGAGATCCACATCACACACACACACACTTCACAAATACACACGCAAGTCCACACGCCAACACACTGATGCAGACGACACTCAAACACACCAGCTGAAATGTGTCAGATCATAATTCATGATGTTGATCATTGCGGTTTCTTCTTTTCCTCCCTCAGCTCGACTGCATCAGTCTCTTGCTGAGCTTCAAAGTTAGAGTTTGTTAAACTGTTGACATGTTTACATCTGGATACCTGGATAGCAATAACATCTGGTTCACTGACGACCATTTGAAAGGCAGTGTGTATATATATATATATATATATAAATGTTGTTTATCAGTAAGTTAGTTGTCTATTCTGAACACAGCCCGTGTTTCCTGATTGCGTTTTTGACTCCAGTAGTAATGCGTCCTCGTCGCTGATTTAATCTCCGCAAATTCAACATTTTTTAAATACGTGACGTGTTTAATCTCAGACAGATGAGCTTCTCCTGAATGCAGAGGATGAAGATCATTAATCTCTAACCTGTAACTAATGAGTCCGTCTCAGTGCTGTGAAAATACACTGCAGTTTCATGCCAAATAGAGCCACAATCCCTCCATTAAACCACAGCGGAGCAATCCATCAGGTGATGAAGATTTCCTAATCGTCTTCATAGACCCGAAGAACTGGCACAAGCAAATCAGCTGCTCGCTAATGACCGCCATCTATTATTCAGAGCACGGTCTCACGCACACTTCAGGAGTTTTCAGAAGACCTGATTATTTGTGCGGTAGTGTTCGGAGACTCCACAGATACAGGAATGACACGCTATCAATGTGAAATTGGTGATAATCGTATTCATAAAGGCTGCTTCGCCTCCGGAAACACAGGAAAAGATCTCAGCGGGAGGCTGAAGCGCACTGTGATAATAAGACATTGATTTGACCTCACGCTTTCATTATGCGCTGAACTGAAATAGACCGTTCGCGGTATAGAATCGACTCCAGGAACAACCTCTCACCTCAAGAAAAATCGCGTTCCTCCTCGGAGTTTCCGTCTCGTTTTCCAGCGCAAACATCTAAACGTTCACTGTAATGAATTACTGTAAAAATCACAGCATTATTTTACAGCCGCTGGCTGTTTTTTTAACAATACAGCACATTGCTGTGAACTGCAATGCATTCTGGGGTCACGTGTTGGTTTGACTCAAACTGACAGAATATTGCTGTAAATTGACCCTTTGTAATTTTTAAAAAATACAGTTATTTACTGTAATCAGAGAATACAGGGAAATTCTGTAAATTAAATTACAGTAACACTACTGTAAATTTTACAGTAACTGGCTGCCAGTATTATACTGTAAAATTTACAGTAATTTTTTAACAGCGTTC
>CM074283.1:32760082-32762821 GCA_037194245.1 Opsariichthys bidens
CAGTATTTTAATCATTTTAAAAACCCAAAGATAAGAGGGATCCTAAAAATGATATTTTTTATTTAGTACTGTTCTGAATGAGCTATTTCACATCACAGATGACTGAATCTATTAAAACATTGCCTCCACTCAAAAGTTTGCATATCCCTTGTAGTCCACAGACTGGCATCAGATGATCCAATCGGCTGCTTTCATGTTTGTGTGAAACAGTGAAAAGGGGTAAAAAATTAAAAATAAAAGACTAATTGTTGAATTTTTTATCTCACAACAGTCCTGACTTATTTTTCCCTGCAATTGCAGGGGGATTTGAAAAAGATATAAAACTCACAATTACAAGTTTAATAGAAGTTCAAGAAATTGCGTGAACGATCACTTGATAGTTCAGATTTTTGTATTTTTTTTTCTTGAAATTTGTCGAGTTTTATATTTCACAATTCTGGAGCGATTTTTCCTCAACAATTTCAGACTTTTTGTCTGGAAAAGTGTGGAGTTTAGAATCTCATTTCTGACTTTCAATTCTGACATTTTATCTCAAAATTGAGAGTTTATAACTCACGAATTGCAACTTTATATCACGTAATTCTGGAGAAAAAAAGTCAGAATTGTGACATGAAAAACTTTTTTTTGTGTTTGTTCCACACTTATTAGTAATTCCCAAAGTATTCTAAAGTATTTAGATGAAGTGACCTAAACTTAGTAATTGTAACGAAACACGTCACAAATGTATTTTGTAATCTGTAGTGCAACACCATTTTAAAAGTCACCACACTCCAAGCCCCTTGATGTTTACAACGAATTATCACTTTTGAGACGATGAGCAACGTTAGCCGTGGAAAGGAAACGCCGCTCGATTTCTGAAAGAGAATTCAAGCAAGAAACGAATCTGAGATGAGTTTCACTGCAGAAGTTCGTCGAGGTTTCCATTGAGTTTATCCATCATCGAATAACACAAGCAGCAACTACACCATGATGACTAAATCTATAACACATTTCTAGTAATGTTTGGAATAAAGGCTGAAGATGTTAAAAATCCTCCGATTGCGTCTCGCCTCCACCTCATCCTCTGACACGAGCCGTCTTCATTTCTCTCCATTCGGTGAATTATAAAGGTCAACTTATTCAAATCAGCGAGCGCCTGAAGCTCTCGTAAGGTGAGAGGACTCGGTGCGAAGGAAAAAGCCGGCTTTAAATGTCTCATGTCACGTCAGAAACACAAACTCTTAATCAAACGGAGCGAGAATTTTTTCAGACAGCACATGAAAAGCAAACAGCCCATTTTATGAATAAAAAAAAAATAAATACATAAAAATCAGTATGAATCATTTCACACGAAAGTCAAAATATCTGATTAGCTAATAAAATCAAATCAGCCAAAAACCGAAGAAAGCAGTGAAATAATGCAAGCTCACAGCTACGACAGAGAGGACAGTCTGCGTCCACGAGCGTAAGATTATTCCATTTCTCCCATCATCCACCACTATATTTTGTATTCCCTCTGCACATAATGAAATGAAATCAAATCGTACTTTCATTTTCTCTTCAGAATGGAAAGATCTTCACATAGTTTTCCCTATCTCCACGGCTGAACTTCAATTCCATTTATACTGTACGGGAAACCCATTTAATGCCACATAAGAAAAAACCATGCTTTTTTTTAAATCAGAATCATGACATAAAAATGGCAATAATTATGGCATCACCTATGGTCATATTATGATGATAAAAGTCCAAAATTAATGACATGAATAGGCAACTGAGAGACGTAAAAGAAGAAAATTGATAACTTAAAAGGTCAATTATGACTAAAAAAACAAAAAGTATGACGTATTAAGACACATTTTATGAGATAAAAAAAAAGCCAAAATTAGTGAACTGAAAAAGTCAGTTTATACAAAAAAGGTTGAAAATTATTGACTTAATTTAGATGAAAAATCTGAAATAATGACATCCTTGTACATCGACGTCTGCGTCCTTTGTATTCAGACATCGAGTTTAATGATGTGATCTAGATCTCGGTTTTGTATTTAAATGAAAGTGAATCTGAATTGAGCTGAATAATGACGCTGTTGTCTTCTGCAGAGAACAAAAAATGATGTCCCCATATTCCAAGGAAACTCGCACTGCCCGGTCCGAACACTGTGGGAACCGCCTACCGCCTCCGCGTTGATTGCCGTCCGTGAAGGCAAACGTATGAAATCGGGTCCCGAAGAGGTCCAGTGAACCCAGAATGTCGTAGGTGGGTGACGTCACCTGACCAGGAAAACTATAAAACACAAGTCAAGCTCCCCCCACCCGTGTCCGACATTATTGTTTTGTCTGTCATATACCATCGTTTCAGAAGATAAACAATTATATGCGAGAAATGGCGCAGTGAGAAGCAGTCCGATGTGTGTTGTTTGGCCCAGTGCCAGGTCTCGAGAGGTGCTGATTGTGAGCACTGCGAGCAGCTTCTCATTAATAACGCTGGCGCTCCTGCCGGGCAACTCCTCCGTAAGCCGAGGAGCGTGTGTAACCCCTCTACCCAATCCTACTCGGGCTCGCTCTTGCACGGGCCCTTCGAAACCCTGGTCTGTCCGGCATGGGAGTCGGACGCTCCAACAAGGAGGCTAAAGGCTGCAAAACTCTTGCATCTCTTGAGGTCAGAGGAGAGAGGTTTACTTCGCAACAGAAGTCAACCACTAGCTGGCCTCCGTTAAACACTCACCGTGCCCCCTAAAAGACCTCACTCCCACCCGTCAC
>CM074284.1:5000-45000 GCA_037194245.1 Opsariichthys bidens
AAACTTATCAGTGGATCAGTGGACAATAGATAAGTAATTACTTGATGACGGATGTATAGGGGGAGATGAGATCCGTTAGATGTAAATATAAGGGAAAGTAGAAGGATAGTTAAAAAGTGGAAATTAAAGGTTGTGATGGAATCAGATAAGATGGGTGAGTGGATAAGGGAGACTAGGCTAGGAACGAGAGGATTGGGGTTCGAGACCAGCAAAAATTTTTTGAAGGAAAATCTTCTGTGGACTAGGTAATTCAAAACTAAGGGAGCTGAGAGCCACACTGGTGGTAACAAGAAATGCAGAATTTTGATTGGTGGTAATTAAAATAAGGGAATTTGGATAGGACAGGACATAAGAGGAGTTAGATAGGGAATGGAAGGAAGCTTCTTTTTGGAATTAAAGATGTAAGGAGATTTTAGAAAATTGGGGGATGGAAAAATAGGAAATAAAAAATAAAATAAAGGAAATAAGCGATAATGAAGTCGATTAAAAAGGTTACCGGGGTTGAGGTAGTAAGTGGGGAGATGGGAGGGAATTCTGTTGTGAAGAATTAGTTGGAAGAGAGATTGGTAGAAGCTTGTTGTGTGGAATTGAATGCAACCGCCAATCGTCGATTCCTAATTGACGGCGGGGCCTCCTTTCGGATGTTCTGGGAAACCTTGCGGTGTTAACAAGGGAACATCCGGGGAGGTAGGTAGGTATCCAGCCTCTCTGGGTCCACTAGGACAGCACGCAGGGCAGGTGACCTAGGATTAAAGGGTCTTGAATGGTTTCCAAGTCTTCTATCGGTGATTAGCGCTAGAATGGTAGGGTCTGCTTTACAAGGTAATCGGTAGGAATAGATTCGAGGGATGGGATGCGGGACCAGGATTATTGAGAACGAATGTTTTTGTTTTCGATTCGCTGGTTTTGATAAATTCAGCCTGAAAATTTTCCATTCCTTAAGAATCATATAAGGTAATACAATTCAAACTTGTAAAAATAAGAATTTATTGTTGGTTCAAGCCAGAACCTGGTTTAAAACTGAGTAGTTCAAGTCAGAACACAATTCGGGCTTGTAAGGATCAGAAAATAAAATTGTTGTTGGTTCAAGCCAGAACCCGATTTAAAACTATGAGTAGTTCAAGTCAGAACAATTCGTACTTATAAAAATAAGAAAATAAAATTATTTTTGGTTCAAGCCAGAACCCAACAATGTCATTGTGGATCTGGTCTAGTTCGACTAGTAATTGGCTCTAAAACACTCTTCCTAGAGGACACAAGTCTGGGACTGATCACCCCAAGACGGGCCGCCTTGGAGGAGGGTGTATAGTGATTAAAAGGCCGAAACACCCGAGGATCCCAAGGTACACTACTGAGGATGTGTCTCTCGATAAACTTGGATAGACTACCTAACCTTAACCTAACCCTAACCTTAACCTTGACCTAACCTAAACTTAACCCTAACCCTATCCTTAACCTAACCCCAGTTGACTTAACCTTAGTTTTAATTTAAACCCTATTTTACACTAAATCTAAATTTATCAGTGGGTCAGCAGGCAGGAGAGGCTTTTTTATAGGGACAATAATAAAAAATGATGAAATAATAAAATGATAATAAGATAATCAAATGATATTTCTATAAAATTGAATAGATTCGGTTGATGAAAATGGGCATAGTACACAACAATAACCAAGACCTACCTCTTATAGGGGTTTAAAAGTAGAACAGCTTCGGGACGGATTACCTTAGGAAATGATTGGAGCTATCGGCATGATTGAGGGAGTGGGATGCTGGACCGGGATTATCGGGGATTACTCGATTCGCCGGCCCAGATAAATTTAATGTGGAAATTTCGCATTCCCTATACGACAAAGCTGCTAAGAATTATGGGCCCAGTCTGGACTATTGACTGACAAAATGGGATCTGAGTTGGTCAAGAACGGGGAGGAACTGGGTTTGGACTGAAACCCATAGGGAATAAAAGGATGGTTGAGATACTAAGGGAAGCCAACTGATCCTTCCAAAAAACATGCGCCGGCCTGTGCATTTTCTGCGTTCTCCCTACACCAAACTGGGCGGTCCGGAAACGGATCTACTCAGGGGGAGGCATTGCTAATTCTAAATTCCTAACCCTAACCCTAACCCTAAACCCTAACCCTAACCCTAACCCAAACCCTAACCCAACCTTAACCCTAATTTGGAAATAAATGGATATAAATAAATAATTGGTAATAAATGGGAATAAAAAAATAATTGGAAATAAGGGAACTGGGAATTCGAAATTTGAAATTTTGTTAGTTTTATCATTTATTTATTTTATTATTCATTTCTTTATTAATTATTATTTATACATTTATTAATGATTATTTCTTATTTTATTATTATTAATTTTATGATTTTTATTTATTTATTAATTTTATTATTGTAATTTAACCCAACCCCCTAAGGGAACTGGGAACCCTAGTATGGAAATAATTGGACATAAATGGAAATAAATAAATAATTGGAAATATTGGATATATCTAACCCTAACCCTAAACCTAACCCTAACCCATTAAATCAAAAATAGGAGGGGGGGGAGGACAATACCATATCTCGACACCTGGTGGCGCTACAGCTCCCAAACCATGTGCAATCGTCTCCCCGTCCCCTAATTAGTATATAGACCAAATTTCAGCTCTCTAGCACGTACAGAACCCAAGATATTGGGGGGGTGACAAAACTGGGGGGTGACAGATTCGTATTTGTCCCTATATCCTAACCCTAACCTAACCCTAACTAACCCTAACCCCTAACCCTAACCTAACCCTAATCTAGCAAATATGACTAAGAATAAATCATAGGACTCAGTGGCTCAGGGGTCTAAGAGGATGGATGAGAATCAAGAAGAACATGGGTTCTGGGCTGAGACATGGAAAGGAATTAAATTTGAAAATAATGGGAAATAAACAACAAAATGTTATATATATATATTTTATATATATAAATAATAAAATATATATATATATATATATATATATATAGGAGGAGGATATATGGATAGGGGGAGGTGAGATCAGTTAGATTTAAATATAAGGAAAAGTGGACAGAAACGGGTGTGATAGGAACAGATAAGATGGGTGAGTGGATAAGGGAGACTAGGCTTGGAATGAGAGGATCAGGGTTCAAGACCAGACAATTTTTTTTTTTTTTTTTTTTTTTCTTTGGACTAGGTAATTCAAAACTAAGGGAGCTGAGAGCCACACTGGTGGTAACAAGAATAGCGGAATTCTGATTGGTGGTAATAAAAATAAGGGAATTCGGATAGGACAGGACATAAGAGGGGTTAGATAGGGAATGGAGGGAAGTTTGTTTTGAAAATTAAAGATATAAGGAGACTTTGGAAAATTGGGGAATGGAAAAATAGCAAATAAAAAATAAAATAAATGAAATAAGCGATAATTAAGTCGATTAAATTTGCATCAGAAAGGTTACCAGTGTTGAGGTGGTAAGTGGGGAGATAGGAGGGAATTCTGTTGTGAAGAATTAATTGGAAGAGAGATTGGTAGAAGCTTTTTGTGTGGAATTGAATGCAGCCGCCAATCGTCGATTCCTAATTGACAATGGGGCCTCCTTTCGGATGTCCCGGGAAACCTTGCGGTGTTAACAAGGGAACATCTGGGGAGGTAGGTAGGTATCCAGCCTCTCTGGGTCCACTAGGACAGCACACAGGGCAGGTGACCTAGGATTAATGGGTCTTGAATGGTTTCCAAGTCTTCTATCGGTGATTAGCACTAGAATAGTAGGGTCTGCTTTACAAGGTAATAGGTAGGGATAGATTCGAGGGATGGGATGCGGAACCAGGATTATTGAGAACGGATATTTTTTGTTTTCGATTCGCTGGTTTTGATAAATTCAGCCAGAAAATTTTCCATTCCTTAAGAATCATATATTAAAGGGTAGAGAATCAAATAGGCAGATGTTATGAATGGGATTGTTAAAAGGTTTTGATTCGCCGGACTGGTCATAGGTCAGCTTTCCTAGAGAACACAAGTCTGGGACTGATCACCCCAAGACGGGCCGCCTTGGGGGAGGGTGTATAGTGATTAAAAGGCCGAAACACGCGAGGATCCCAAGGTACACTACTGAGGATGTGTCTCTCTAACTATAAATATTGCTTTTTATAGGGATAATAATAAAAAATAATAAAATGATAATAAAATAATCAAAAAATTATTTTTTTATAAACTTGGATAGACTTGGTTGATGAAAATGGGCAAAGTACACAACAATAACTAAGACCTACCCCTTATAGGGGCTTAAAAGCAGAATAGCTCTGGGATGGATTACCCTAAGAAATAATTAGAGGTATCGGCATGATTGAGGGAGTGGGATGCTGGACCGGGATTATCGGGGATTACTCGATTCGCCGGCCCAGATATACGACAAAGATGCTAAGAATTATGGGCCTAGTCTGGACTATTGACTGACAAAATGGGTATCTGAGTTGGTCAAGGACAGTGGGGAACTGAGTTTGGACTGGAATCCATAGGGAATAAAAGGAATAATATTAGAATGGTTGAGATAGAAAGGGAAGCCAACTGATCCTTCCAAAAACATGCACCGGCCTGTGCATTTTCTGCGTTCTCCCTAAACCAAACTGGGTGGTCCGGAAACTACGTTGCTAATTCTAAATTCCTAACCCTAACTCCTTCCCCACCAGCGAGATGACGTTCCAATCATTTATTAATCATTCATTAATCCTTAATAATCATTAGTTATCATAATACGCATGTATTAATTATTAATAATAATTTATTAATCATTAATCATTAATAATATTAATTAATACTTTATTAATAATTTATTAATCACTAATAATCATTTATTAATAATTTAATAATCAGTAATAATTAATAATAATTAATAATAATTTATTAGCAATTAATAATTATTAATATTCATTAATGAGCAGTTATTAATCATTTATTAACCAATTAATAACCATTAATAATAATTTATTAGCCAATTAATAATCATTATTAATCACTAATAATCATTTATTAATCATTTATTAATAATTAATAATCATTAATAATCCTTTATTAACAATTAATAATCATTTAATAATCGTTAAGAATCACTAATAATCAATTATCACTAATAATAATTTATTAATCGCTAATAATCATTAATAAACACTAACAATAATTTATTAATCATTTATTAACCAATTAATAATCATTAATAATCATTTATTAACAATTAATAATAATTACTATTCATTAATAATAATTAATTCATCATTTATTAACCAATTAATACTAATTAATAGTCATTTATTAATCATGTATTAACAATTAATAATCACTAATAATCAATTATCACTGATAATAATTTATTAATAACTACTAATCATTAATAATAACTAATAATCATTAATAATCACTAATAATCATTAATAATCACTAATAATCATTTATTAATCATTTATTAACCAATTATTAACAAATTAATAATCATTAATAATAATTTATTAACAATTAATAATAATTAATATTCATTAATAATCATTAAATCTACAATCAATCTACCAAAGTCACCCCTCATTTTCACACCAAATCCCAATGTAATTCCTCCTTTTCTAGCAGAATCAAACTTAAGGCTGTGACCCTCGCTTTTACATAGGGGAATAAGGACACAGGTGCATGAAGGGCAACACCATAATTGAAAAGGGGCACAATTCAAAATGAGCGAGAGCCATAAAAGCTGAAAATGAGAAAAAAAAAGAAACTAAAGGATTAAGCCATAAGTTAAAAGTGATTTAGTGAAAAGTATTTATAGTGTGTAATACAATTCAAATTTATTCAAGCCAGATATAAAGACACCAATAAGTTATAAAAAAGGCAGAAGCACAATAAAAGGGGCAAATAAAAACAGCTTGACAAAACAAGACCATAAAAGGTGTAAAGAAATGTATGGAGTTTTTTTGTGCCATTAAAAACGAACGTAACTTTTTAAGAAACTAACGAAAAAATGTCTTTGAAACTGAAAAAAAATGAATTGCAACCAAAATGTTTGACTTCGTTTTTAATACACTGGTCGCGGAAGCTGCCAATCAGAAACTCAGTAGCCAATAAGAACACACCACTACCAGCCCCGCCCCCATGAGAGAATTGTGCCAGAATATTGAACGCAAACTCTGGGATCGTAAACAAAAATTTCAGAAGCATAAATGAAAACTTTGGAAACGAATCTGTAAGTACAAATCAGCGAACGAAAATGGAGAAAACAGTTAGCAAAATATGCAGTGTATTAAAAACGAAGTCAAACATTTACAATTTTTTTTTTTTCGTTTTTAATGGCACAAATCTGATTCCATAGAAAAGGGACAAATGAAAAAGGTTAAAGCCTCTAAATTAAACTCAAATAAATAAAAAAATTGCAAAGAAAATAGACACTACACATTGACAGTAGGCAGAAACAAATGGGAATACAAAAGGGAGTAATAAGAAAAATCAAGAAATGGCTATGGAGGGGGAGGAAAAAAAAGAGCAAAATGATGAACACATGCATACAGGTATAATTTTATTTTTCAAAAAAAGGGCACAAAAAAAGATTGATAAAAGGCACAAGAGCATAAATGCCTAAGGAACAAAAACAAACAAGCAAAATGTTGAAATGGAAAGGGGCTTAAAAAAAAAGACGATCATAAGCCTAAAAAAAGATGCATACAAAAGGGAATACTGAAAAAAGATTCAAAAGAGCATAAAGAACAAAATTAAGTGGCATGAAGCTACTTTGAAAAATACAAATAAAACTGATTAAACAAATGCATATATAATGAGTACAAAGAGAAGGAACAAATGTGAGGAAGTATTACAAGGTTGAACAAATCCAAACAGAGCAGACGAACAAAAAATCCAATGTTTTAAATCCAACGTTGAAGCTAATGACAACTTGCCTCTAATGAGAAAAGGAAGCTGTTGCATAACAAGACAAACATTCAAACAAACATCCTACTCAATCGCTCCATGACTCTTCACCTTCCATCACAGACTGAGAACGCTGGGAAAGTTCAGCTACTGGGCATTTATACTCATGGCCACAACCATTGACAGACATGTGAGCAAATGACCAGAAATTAAGTTCACCAAATAAACAAACCGCAGTATTATGTTTTTAGCAAGTACACTAATTAAAAAAGAAATGCAACAACATATTTCACTATTGCAAAGCATTTCAATACTAAAAAAGTAAAATAAATAGAAATTAAAAAGAAAATCCCCTTCAATCCTCAGTTTGGTTTCTCCCACCTCCCATGATGCACCACAGCAAAGACATAAAAGTCAATTTCAGAAATAAAAACTCTGACTTTTATCATAAAATACACATCAAGTCAAGTCAAGTCACCTTTAAGTAGTGGTGGGCAGAACGAGGCTTCATGAAACACTGAAACAAATGTGCCGTATTGTGTCGAGGCTTCGAAACTATACCGACACCGTCTCCACGGTGACACCTAGTGGTCAACTGCACGTGATCTGAAACAACTTTGACAACGAGCCATTTAAAAAAAATAAAAATGTTGTGTTTTTGTTAATGTGGTGAGTTTTTAACATCCTCACTATAGAACTATAATATATAATAATAATAAATAGGTTATTTTGGTCATAAAAAATGAAAATTAATAAAACAAATCAATCCACAATGGTCTCATTTATGTTTGTTTTTTACAGATTTTTATTCAAAAATATGAATCGCTTTCTCCTCTCACAAAAACCCACCTGGTGAAGGTGCAATAACTCCTCTTTTAAACTTTGTGGTTGTTGAGAGAGATCAGATGTGCGATTGTGTGGTTTGTTCCCGCCCCTGTCAATCAAACGCGGACTCGGCGAGCACGCCACCTGTCGAAACACTTGTGAAACGCGCAGAAACTTCGTTTAGCCTTAGTCACGAGACATGGCGGTTTTGAATCACAGTTCAGAGCGGTGTTTCGAAACATCTACGCTTCGGGATCTTGACACTGTGTCGAAACATTAGTTTCACAGTCCCTCCAGAAAAACGCGATTATCGCTTGATTTCATGCATAATCAGCCAAAGTCCCCATATTTCTGCGGGGTCGCATTTTTCAAATACGTCGCATAAATTGCCGATTTCAGCAAGCAAAATATGTGGGGCTAGCATGATTTCATAATCCCTGTATTTTTGTTGCCAAAAAGTCACATATATCTTAGCAGAAAGTTGAAAAATGTTGCGTTTTCTTCACACAAGTAAAGCGCTATTATTTTCTCCCTATTGCCATGGGAACCTTATGAAGTGATGTAATTACTCGATGTAAACATCATCTGCAGACCCCGCGGTGAAACCAGGGTTAAACCATGATGAAGCACGCAAATCATTCTCATTTGCCAACAAAAATAAGCGCAAAAGACTGCGCGAAGCAGTACAATTACTGTTAAAACTGTTAAAAACTAGTTAACTAAAAGCTACAGTAACTTCTGTCCTGCAGATGGTGCTGTTCTGTTAAATGATGGATTACAAAAGATCTACTGTGAAATCTTCAGCTATAGCTTTAGTCTCTCGAGGTCGAGCTGCACAGATCTCAGACCTGCTGGCCTCCGTTACACGTGCACAACTACGCAAACCATGACAATGAATAAAATTACTCATTGCTATTTGTTAACAATAAACACAATACATTTTTGTGGCGTTATGAAGATTTCAGAGACATGTGGTCTTAACTGTGAAACGATGCAGGGGACTCGTATTGTGGGCTCATTAGGGTTGTGGCAGTCATAAGTGACTTTTACTTTATTCCTCCGAGGGCGTGTGTGTGATACTCTATCTGTTACGCTTCACTGCTCTAATTAGTCAGGACCAACTTTAGAAGAAGCCTCAAAGGTCCAGAACAAACTGCAGTGTGTTCAATGTGACGTGCTTCTTCTTAATTTGGCCAAATGTTTGTGTGCACCCTCTGAAATAGGAGAACATGGGTGGCTGTAGCACAGGATTGGTTTGTGTGAGCCGCTCGCCTCGGCAGAGGGAATCTTAGGATGAAGAGCATCGCTGTCCATACAAGAGCAGTAATTGGTCCACAGAAATGAGATTTGATTCTGAGCATTAGTGAGATCTCACCCTGCAGATGCTGTCGTAGACCATCTGCTGAAGGTGGCACAGTTTGCACAGTCACTGTCATCAAAGGAGGAAGACTGGAATAATAAAAGAACTGACCTGTTTTCAGCCATAAGGCAGTGCAATGGTAAAACATCCCTGATCCTTCGCTTGGCTAATGTGTCAGCAAGGGGGTTTCTCCCAATGAAAAGTAATATATCATCATTAATTTGGACTGTGACCAAATTTTAGATCATGACAAAAGTTCAGTGGGATTGCATGTTTGAGAATACAGGCCAAATGGATCAAAAAAGAAAGACACTTATTCAGAAAATATAAAAATATGGGTCACAGATATTGTCTTTTGTGTTCCACAGAAGCAAGAAAGACCGACATGAGGGAAAGTGAATGAATAAAAAAAGTTGTTCCAAAGACAAAAGCATTTTAACACCCGCTTAGAATGTAAATGAATTAGGGACTTTTATGCCAAACATGTACATCTAGAGAATGTTGATATATTGTAACAAAGTTCGTAAATATGGGAAGAAGGAGGCGGGAACCGGCGAACATTCAACGTATTTAATTTTCAAATAAACAAACAATAAAACGAAAGTATAAGGGCGGCAGTTCCTCACGGCGACTGCCGCCCACACAAACCAAATAAAACACAACATAAAATCCAGGCCTGGTCCTCTCTCGTCCTTCACTGTCGTCGCTCCTCCTTTATGCTTCCGGAGCTCCTCCGTGGGGAACTCGAGACCGGTGCGCCGAGCACCTGAAGCTCGTTAACTCTCGCGTCACCGGCCTCGCGCCGTTCCTCACGGCTCTCGCCCGCCGCACTCGTCACATATATATATATATATATATATATATATATATATATATATATATATATATATATATATATATATATATATATATATATATAATGTGTATATGTATGTATGTGTATGTATATATATGTATATGTATGTATGTGTATGTATATATATGTATATGTATGTGTATGTATATGTGTTTTCAAGACAATACCTTTAGCATTGTATAGAAAGGTTATAGATGATTTTATCATCAGAATCTCTTATGCAAATTACGTTATGAACGTTAATGCAAATTACGTTATGTTTAGCGTTCTATGCATGCAGCGGTTATCAGATGTGATTGTCAAGATTTTGCTTTTCTGCATCCTCTGGATTTCTGTAAGCATTGCATGTTATTTCCGTGTCACCTTTGTGTTTGGATTAGTGTAAAGCCAATAGAATTATATTAACAATGTATTCGTGTCAGTACAGAAGGCATGCTGTACCTGTGTGGACTATGCTTTAAAAGTTTGATGATAGACAAAAAAAAGCAATCTACAGAGCTTTGTGAAGCTCACCCACTCAACTCCAAACCCCACGGAGCAGCAGAAGCTGCTGTACCTTCACACAATGACAAATGAGCTGCTGTCTCCCTGTTCCTCTCCCATTCAAAGCTATTCATCTGGGTGTAAAAGGCCTCATAATGCCACAACCAAACCTGGTATTAAAGAGCTTTTGTTTTCAATGATGGGTGTGATCTTTGAGAAGAATCTCAGGCTAGGTTTAATATGGATCCGATTTATTACATAGTCCAGTGAGATTTTCCTGATTTACTCAATGATCTGACACTAAAGCAGGGTCATTTCAAAACATTCCCCCTTGACATGCTTTTCATCAAACATCTATTAGAAATGCAGTCTGATTTTTTGCCTTGTAATGTAATGATGATCTTTGTGATGAAGTTTCAAATCAATGCTCTTCTTTACTTAAATGATCATTGTCATTTCAATATATCTAAGTACTGAAATTTAAGTATTTATTTTGATGTTATTTGAATAGAATTCAGAACAGAAAACTCATATAACACACAAAACACAACTGAGTAACACTTTACAGGAAACAGTAGTTAATGTATTAACTAACATGAACTAACTATGAGCAGTACATTTGTTACTGTATGTACTAATCTTCGTTAACGTTAGTTAATGAAAATACAGCTGTTCATTGTATGTTCATGATAGTTCACAGTGCATTAACTAATGTTAACAAGATTTTAATAATGTATTAGTAAATGATGAAATTAACATTAACAAAGATTAATAAATGCTACATAAGTGCTGTTCATTATTAGTTCATGTTAACTAATGTAGTTCAACTAAATAAGTGTGTGTATTGGGACAGCCTCCTTGAAACCCGATACTATCAAGCAAAAGACTCAGACTCATTCATCTATCCGTCCACACGTCCATCCATCATTCTATCCACTCATTCATTCATCCATCTCTAGCCTTGTTCATCAATCCGCCCATCCGTCCATTGTCAGGGAAACCATCACAAACCCACACAGACAGAGATCTCACAAACTGCACACAGAAAAGCCTCCTAACTCAAGCAGTACCTCTGAAATGGCATGATGGTGGCCCCTGTTATTTACCAATGATAAAGATGTTCAGTATGTTTATAAAAGCACAGGTCTGTCAGAATATTAGACTTTAAAGAAGAACATGTTCGTTGCTACTAGAGAGTTTTTGAGAGATTCACGGTTCATGAATCAGCTGTCTCATTTCTGCTGTGAGTGTGTGAGTGTCTGTGTGTGGGTGTGGTTACTCGTTGGGTGATTAGTGTCGCCAGCTGTGCTCAATTCCCGTTCCCTTTATATGTGCAGTCATTTTCATCTCTTGTTGTCAGATCGTTGTGGCTTCCCAAGTGTCGTGTCCTGTGCCCGTGTTCTCCTCGTGTGGATTCCTGTCTTCGTGGATTCTCTTCTTTGTGTTTCACGCAGTTTGGACTGTTTATTGTTTTCCTGGTTCCAGAGCACGTCGATCTACGCACGCCATTTCCGGGTTGCCTATTGAAGTCCCTGCGTCATCTCACCACCTGAGTGTTTGTTCCCCGACCTGTATTCATCTGACCAGCAAATAAATATTTATTTTACTTGCAATTGCATCCGTTTTTGTTTCACGACAGAACGATCTGACCATCATGGATGCAGCAAGTTCGGCCAGTTTGAATGACTTCCTCGCGCACAGCACCAAGAGAATGGATCAACAGGGAGAGGAGATCGCTAATACAGGTCGCGCGGTCCAAGCACTCGTGAAGCAGGTGTCCGAGCTCACCCAACAGTTACAACTTCTTCGAGTTCCCACTGCGCCGCCCACACCACCCGTTCAGCTCTCCCCATCCCCGCAGGAACATCAACCTGAACCTCGCCTGCCCACGCCAGAGAAATATTCAGGTGAGCCTGAATATTGTAGAGCTTTTCTCACAGCATGTTCCATGCATTTCGCATTGCAGCCACGGACATTTTACATCGAACAGTCTAAGGTGGCGTTCGTCTTGACTCTACTGTCGGGGAGGGCGGCTCTCTGGGGAACGGCAGTGTGGGAGAATCGAGAGATCTGCTGCGCCTCGTTTATGGCACTCTCCACCGAGATGAGAAGAGTCTTCGATCGAGCGGTAGCGGGTAAGGAGGCGGTCAGATTACTCGCTGATCTACGTCAAGGTGATGGCTCGGTGTCGGACTATTCCATCCAGTTCCGCACCCTGGCTGCAGAGTGCAAATGGAACGAGGAGGCGCAGTGGGATATGTTCCTGCATGGGCTGGCTGACCGCGTTCTAAAGGAGATTTACATCCTGGACCTTCCCAGCACCCTGAATGGCCTGGTGGAGCTTGCACTGAGGGTCGAGTCTCGTCTAAATCGTGTGACTTCTCATTTACACCAGAGACGACCCCAGTACCATACGGAGGACCCACGGGCCAGCGGTGGGAGCGCGGTCGGCCCAGATTCCGAACATGAGCCCATGCAGGTAGGGAGAGCTCGGCTTTCCCGGGAGGAGAGGGAGAAGCGGCGATCCCAAGGACTCTGCCTATACTGTGGTAAGGCTGGCCACTTTCTCTACTCCTGTCCAGTAAAAGAGCAAGCCCGGTAGTAAGTATGAGGCTACTATCGGGTGGGATCTCCGTCGAGAAGACCTCATCACCATCGTCAACCCTCCTCCCGGTAAGACTGAGATGGGCAACCTCCACGCACCGCACTCAAGCACTGCTGGATTCGGGAGCTAAGGGTAATTTTTTGGACTTTGGACTCGCACACAGACTCCAGATTCCCATCACTGCTCTCACTCACAAGATCTCAGTCAACGCACTCAATGGACAGGAACTTCCCAGAATCTCCCACTCCACTGAACCCCTCACACTTATTACCTCTGGCAACCACACCGAAACTATATCCTTTCTCCTCATGGACTCACCTCTGGCCCCAGTCGTGCTGGGCCACCCCTGGCTCACTCTGCACAATCCTCGGGTCGACTGGCGCACAAACACTATTTCCACATGGGCTAACCACTGTCATGAGTCCTGTTTGGTGTCCGCTTGTTCTTCTGTGTCTGGTTCTGTGTTTCAGAGTGAGGCAGTGGATTTGTCTAACGTGCCCGCAGAGTACCTCGACCTGAAGGAGGTGTTCAGTAAGTCTCGTGCTGCTTCTCTTCCTCCGCATCGTTCCTATGACTGTGCGATAGATCTTCTGCCAGGTAAATCTCCGCCTAAGGGCAGACTTTACTCTCTTTCTGTTCCCGAGAGGGAGGCCATGGAGAAATATATTACTGATTCTCTGGCCTCTGGATTCATCAAGCCTTCTTCTTCTCCTGCGGGGGCAGGGTTCTTTTTCGTTGGGAAGAAGGATGGTTCTCTGCGACCTTGCATTGATTACCGAGAGCTGAACAACATCACGGTAAAGAATTCTTATCCTTTGCCGTTGATGTCTTCAGCTTTCGAGAGGTTACAGGGAGCATCCATTTTCACGAAACTGGACTTACGTAATGCATATCATTTGGTTCGCATCAGGAAGGGGGATGAATGGAAGACCACTTTTAATACCCCTAGAGGCCATTTTGAATATTTGGTTATGCCCTTCGGGCTTTCTAATAGCCCAGCGGTTTTCCAGGCACTCGTGAATGACGTGTTGAGAGACATGGTAGATCAGTTCATATATGTTTACCTGGATGACATATTGATTTTTTCTTTGTCTCTCCAGGAACATGTTCAACACGTCAGGCGAGTGCTCCAGAGACTGTTAGAGAATGGGCTGTTTGTCAAGGTGGAGAAATGCGCGTTTCATGCACAGTCGGTTCCCTTCCTAGGGTACATCGTCTCCTCTGAGGGAGTGCGCATGGATCCTGACAAGATTAAGGCTGTGGTAGATTGGCCAAGTCCAGATTCCCGTAAGGCCCTACAGCGGTTTCTGGGGTTCGCCAATTTTTACCGGCGCTTCATTCGCAATTTCAGCCAATTAGTCGCGCCTCTGACTGCCTTGACTTCCCCCCGAACGACGTTCAGGTGGTCAGACACTACTGAGGCAGTGTTCACCAACAGAACATAATTATGACATTGGTAACAGAGAGTTGTTGGCAGTCAAGCTAGCGTTGGAGGAGTGGCGTCATTGGTTAGAGGGTTCAGGGGTACCCTTTATCGTTTGGACCGATCACAAGAACCTTGAATATATTAGATCTGCTAAAAGACTCAACTCCAGGCAGGCTCGGTGGGCACTTTTTTTCGGACGTTTTGACTTTATTCTCTCGTACCGCCCGGGTTCCAAGAACATCAAACCTGACTCTTTATCTCGTATTTTTGATCCATCCGAACGCCCGGTGACTCCCGAGTGCATTTTACCTGAGAAAGTAGTTATCTCCACACTCGTATGGGAGGTCGAGTCGAAGGTCAAGACGGCCTTAGAAGGGGTAACGCCTCCGCCCGGTTGCCCACCGAATCGTTTGTTTGTTCCGGAGGGGTTACGGTCCGACATGATTCGATGGGGTCATTGCTCTAACGTGGCTTGTCATCCAGGAGTGACTCGCACCAGTTATTTGGTTAAGCAACGATTCTGGTGGCCGTTAATGGCTCGTGATATTCACGATTTTGTTTTGGCTTGTTCAGTCTGTGCCACTGGTAAGACATCTAATCGACCTCCGGATGGGTTACTTCGACCGCTGTCTGTCCCTTCGAGACCCTGGTCCCACATCGCGCTAGATTTTGTTACCACCCTCCCGCCCTCCAAGGGCATGACGGTTGTTTTAACCGTAGTGGACCGGTTT
Organism: Opsariichthys bidens; assembly: GCA_037194245.1. Classification (NCBI taxonomy): domain Eukaryota; kingdom Metazoa; phylum Chordata; class Actinopteri; order Cypriniformes; family Xenocyprididae; genus Opsariichthys; species Opsariichthys bidens. The sequence continues at coordinate 20,181 of CM074284.1, forward strand.
TCGAAGGCGGCACGTTTCATCGCCTTGCCCAAATTACCTTCAGCCAAGGAGACAGCGGTCACGGTCATTGATCATGTCTTTCGGTTACATGGCCTTCCGACGGACGTGGTCTCTGACAGGGGTTCCCAATTTGTGTCCAAATTTTGGCAGGAGTTCTGTAAATTATTGGGAGCTACGGTCAGTCTGTCTTCAGGTTATCATCCCCAGACCAATGGTCAGTCTGAGCGGGCCAACCAGGATCTTGAGAGAATGTTGCGATGTTTGGTAGCCAAGAATCCTTCATCCTGGAGCCAGCAACTTTCTATGGTGGAGTACGCCCATAACTCGTTACCAGTGTCATCTACGGGCATCTCTCCGTTTAAGTGTAGTTTAGGTTACCAGCCACCAGCTTTTCCGTGTCTGGAATCCGAAGTCGCGGTCCCCTCCGCTCACGCCTTCGTCCAGAGGTGTCGCCACACTTTGTCTAGAACCCGTGAGACTCTACTCCAAGCGACGGGGCGCATGAAGGCCAAGGCCGATCGCCACCGGTCAAAGCCTTCCGTATACGTCGTGGGTCAAAAGGTGTGGCTTTCTACCAAGAATATTCCGCTCCGTTCCGTTTCTAACAAGCTAGCTCCCAAATTTATCGGCCCGTTTCCTGTCACCAAGATTATTAGTCCGGTGACAGTCCGACTCAAACTCCCTCCAGCGTACAGGAGAATTCACCCCGCCTTTCATGTCTCAAGGATCAAACCCGTGTTTTATTCTCGCATTAATCCGCCTGCTCCCGTTCCCCCCCCGCCGCAACTCGTAGATGGGGAACTTACTTATTCGGTACATCGTATTCTGGACTCGAGACGGAGGGGACGCGGATTTCAGTACTTGGTGGACTGGGAGGGCTACGGTCCAGAGGAGAGAAGTTGGGTTCCTGCTAGAGACATCCTGGATCACTCCCTTATCGATGATTACAATCGACAGGTAAGGTTGTCTGGGAACGCCAGGAGGCGTTCCTAGGGGAGGGGGTACTGTCACGGTTCATGAATCAGCTGTCTCATTTCTGCTATGAGTGTGTGAGTGTCTGTGTGTGGGTGTGGTTACTCGTTGGGTGATTAGTGTCGCCAGCTGTGCTCAATTCCCGTTCCCTTTATATGTGCAGTCATTTTCATCTCTTGTTGTCAGATCGTTGTGGCTTCCCAAGTGTCGTGTCCTGTGCCCGTGTTCTCCTCGTGTGGATTCCTGTCTTCGTGGATTCTCTTCTTTGTGTTTCACGCAGTTTGGACTGTTTATTGTTTTCCTGGTTCCAGAGCACGTCGATCTACGCACGCCATTTCCGGGTTGCCTATTGAAGTCCCTGCGTCATCTCACCACCTGAGTGTTTGTTCCCCGACCTGTATTCATCTGACCAGCAAATAAATATTTATTTTACTTGCAATTGCATCCGTCTTTGTTTCACGACACAAACACAATGGCACAATTAGTTGTCCGACATATTTATTGTTTCTTATTGTACACACAAAATAATCATGTTCTCACTATCATCAGTCTGATGTAAACTTGACCACGTCACAGAAGAGGATGGATGTGTCAGTGGAAACAATTTCTGTTTTCAGTTGGAATCAAAAACACAGCGGCCAAAACAGCCGCCCTTTGCAGAAAACCGCTTGACTTTCTCTCTGGCTCGCTAATAACCCGGTTTCAGTGTCAGAGCAAGAGAAGGAGAGAGATGGAAAGAGACGTGTGATTAATATGGATAGAGCGCACTCAGACTGCTTCATGCTGAGAGACTCCATAAACTCCAACTCTTTATAAGACAGAAAAAGGAAAAGTCTTCCTCCCACAGCTTTCTCAGAGAAGTAAACATTGTAAATATTTGTAAGTCTACATAGAAATGTGTTTGTCCTTGAAGCCATTCTTTGAGTGTTGAATTATTTACAGTGCGTCATTTCAGCTCTTAAAGATCTCTGAGAAGCTCACTGCACTGCCTTGAGGGATGCGTGCTGTTCACAAAGAACAATGGCTTTCTCCGGCTGTCATAAACGTCATTCGGCACCTGTATAACATCACGGGAAATGCCACAACAAGGGCCAATTTGTGCCGTTTTGTCACAGTTATGCCTAACCTTGCCTGGCGTAGCGTTTGTAAGACCTTAAAGAGCCAAATACTGTAGTCAAACTTCTGGAATCTCTAACTTTCACACACCTCAAAAGCTGAAGGGCCAACAACGCATTCGTTTAGAAATACATCGTTCTTATTGGTCAAACACTGCATGTACTAGCAGCTAAGAGTGACAAAATATGACAGAGACTTTTTTCCCCCATTAACTCCATTTACATCAAAAGCACCAACATTGTTGCGGCTCCTTCAAAAACAGTAAAATGTGTGATTTTTCATAACTTTCATCTTCTCATACCGGCACTGAGTTTAGCAGCTCATAACCCTACTGAATAAAACGATTCTGGATGCTACACAGAAAATTAAAATGTTAATTTATCTGAGGAATACTGCATCTAATCCACAATAAAGTACGGAAACAGCGCGAGAGCGTCACTACGGGAAGCAGAAAGTTTAGTGGCGGTTCTAGACCAGGTATCACTTTAACATTTATCTTAAAGGTACAGTTCACCTAAAAAAAATGAAAACTCATGTCATTCTAAATGTGAATTTCTTCTATAGAACATAAAAGTGAACATTTTAAGAAATTTCTCATTGTTTTGTTTTTTTATCCATACATCACTCTATAATCTCAATGTAACGAGGAGTCAGCGGAGTGAGGATCCATCTGCAGCTTTATTTTTGTCAGAGTCAAACAGTACAGGGTCAATAAACAAGGACTAGGGTCGAGGCAGGCGGCAAATGTACAGAGTCTGATAATCAGGCAGCTTATAATCAAAATCCAATAAACAGGCAGCAAAGAATCAAACAATGGGGAACAGTCCAAGATCAAACACAGAATAACAATCCACAATAGAAACGCTCAGAAATGACCAACGTAGCAAATCAAGACTTCGCACTAGTGATGTGTATGTAGTGCGTTTAAATAGTGTGTGTGTGTATAATGAAACTGCAGGTGTGAGTGCAATCAGCCCCAGGAATGAGGGCTTATGGGAAATGGAGTCCGAAACAGTCAACATTCTGGTGAGAGCTTCCTCTGATGATCCGAAGGAAGCGACGAGGGAGCCTCACCTGTAACACTCTACACGTGAAAATATTAGAAGAATATTTTGTATTGTCATGATTATGTTGCTTAAAAACAAACATCTAGACCTACTGTATAAGCAGCACTGGACAATTGTGTAGATTAGTATTATTTTGCACTATACGCGAACGTGAAAGAAATTATATGTTTGTTTTCCTGTATCTTTTCTCGGGTATCTCTGTGGTGAAACAGACTCTGATTGTGAACTTGCATTGGTCTGCGTTATGACTTCCTAATTTAGAATATGATTTGAGATTGCATGAAGACAGATTAGTTGGTGATTGAGAACTGGTACAGACTCATCCAGATCGCCTTCAAACTGCCCTTTTTCAATCAATTTAGCTTTCAAATTTTTTTTTATGTTTTCATTGAGCCTTTTCAGAAATCACCACTTGATAACGATCTGCAACTTTTAATAATTGCTCTTTAGTACACTTATCCAAAAATTCACTAGAAGGTGAACTAACAAACAAATCAAAATCAGCCATGTAAAGTCGTCAAAGAACAATTTAGTTAAAAAGTGCAGTCAAATAATGAGAGTTCCATATATCTCCCTCTACCTAACATTTAAACGAACTAACTAATTGCACCCTAGTCTTCATGCGATTAATCGTGGGGGTATTTAGGCGATATAACCCACTGGATGAAAAACACAACTGGTCAAACCAGCGACGCTTTCAACACCACGGACGTGCTCCCGAGATCAGATCCACTACCCACTTTCATCACAACAGTACACAGAAATAAACTCGTCACATCTCAAAAGAGACATGCTGGGAAACTCACGCTCAAACAACATTACACATAAATACTTACCAATTGATGACTTCACACGGTGAACAAATCGACTCCGGCACAAATATACGCATGTCTCAAATGACTAATTACTAAACTAAATGCAAACCAAACTAAACAAGGACAAGCCCCCAATTTGTTAGGACCCGTGGCTCAAGGGAAGCAACAAAACAAGGGACACATGCAAACCAAAGTTTAAGACGCAAAGAAACATTTATTAATTACAGAAAAGCAATATGAATGATAAAGAAGAAACAAATAAACATAATAATGACAATGTCTCTGGAATAATCAGTAATATCAGTGTCTAGTGAAGGGTGCATGACTGAAAGTCATATAATACAGTGTAAATGTGAAAACAATCCAAAACCCAAAAAGAGCTTTCTTTGGATCAGTTGAAGGCCTCTTTTAAAGGAAAGTCTAATTCAGAACACGTGTTCAATTGAGGATCCACTGCAGTAATTCGCAGACGAACTGCATCTCCAAAGCCAGACAGCAGGGGTAGTCACAAATGGCTATTGAAAAATTACATTTTTACTGCGATTAAATTAACGAAATGACTCAAAGATTTTTTCATTTTACTAAATTCAAAGCCATCAAATCAAGTCAGTAAAATGATCTGATCTGCTTTTGGGAGAGAGCTTTTAGCTTCTATAATCTAGCAACCATCATTGTCTTTGTTACTCTTTGAGTGAACGCAGACAGAGAGACGAATCATTGATGAACGATCATCACTACAACCCATGAGCCGCAGCCTCGCTTCTCTCCATTGGTCATCGAGTAATTTCATGTTCTTAGAGTTTAAAAGGATATCGTAACACAATAAATTAGACTAATCTCTTCATCACTACTAGTATCGCCACAGCAAAACCTGAACACCAGGTTAAAGAAAATTGTTTGGTCCAAAACGGTTTCAAATTTTGGGGCGACCTGATTGGGGCAAATTTTGGTCTTTCCGGCCCCAAGAAGCACCCCCGAATGAAAGCGGCAAATAAAGTTCTAAAGTAGAACTATAAACGTAAACAGGCCAGAATCTGTCTGGAGTGAGACAGAAGCAGAAGGGTTAAAACGATGATTAACTTAGACATTCATTAATTATATTGTATCTCAGTTTGTTCCTCTTGACAAGTCCGAATTTTGTAAGCGCAACTCCAATTTGAACTTGAAATGACAGTGTTCATTTTTATTTCAGTTCACTCTATAATCTCATTGTCTTGACAGACTCACTAAGTTGTAGATTTAGATGTGTCAGTGCCAAAACATCAAACCTCTGTCATTGTGCATTTTTGGCCAACAGCCAATATTTCGTCTTTATTTTTTTTCTAAAATGATTTGAGAGTATTTTTTCTAGAAGTCATTTTGTGCCTTTAATTGTAAAAATTGCTGCGTTAAAAACAACCCAAGTTGGGTTGAAAATGGACAAACACAGCGATTTGGTTGTTTTAACCCAGTGATTGGGTTAAATGTTTGCTCAACCTGCTGGGTAGTTTTATTCAACCCAGCTATTGTTTTAAAATGACTGAATGACTGCCTTAAATGAACCCAAAATACATTCGAAATGAAAAATCAGACATCATTACTAGATGCAACAATAATAATCAAAAGGTGAATGTTTATTACTAAACAAATTAATAAATATTTATTGTTTAATTATTCATTAAATTCATTAACAAATGTTCATTTCCAACAAACTTTAGGTTCATTTTAAGCAGCATTACAGTAATTTAGTTTAGTTAAATAAAACTAAAATTCAACCCAACCTCTGGGTTTGTCCAATTTCAACCCAACTTGGGTTGTTTTTAACCCAGCGTTTTTTTTTTAGAGCGTGCTCCTTTTTTGATCACATCAGCTTCGCAAATATATGGTGTTCTTCCAGCCATAAGAACGCAGTTTCCTTTCAGTGTTTTAACAGATTAGCTGGCATATAAAAGAGGCTCGTGAGGGAGATGTGTTCGTGAGAATGAAAGCGGACAGGCAGGGCTGTACGTGTCTTTCATCATTAATGAGTTTCATCCGCGTTTTTCGTTAGATGGCAGCAAAGCACCAGAGAAACATCAGAGGAGCTCTGCAGCATCCGCATCCGAGCACGAGCGCTGTCATCACCGAACAGAACCGAACCGAAGCAGAATACACACGCACGCGCGCGCGCACACACACGCACGCACGCACGCACACACACACACGGGGACTGGGCAGATCGGTATTCATCGGAACCAGGCGAAATGAGCTGCTTTTGGATACACTCGATCTTCATCCCGGGGTTCTTCGTACTCTTCGGGTTTGAAGGTAAGACGTCTGGTGTGCTTTTGTCATGATCTTTATTTCTGCAGCACAGAGGAGCCGCTCGCGCTCGTGAGGCGTGTGTTCATGGCGCTATAAACACAGGATGTGATAACTTCAGTCCAGTGGTGTTTCAGGACAGATAACTCTGCTGATAGCCTGGGCTATTCTCGACTCTCTTCTGTCTCTGGATTTCCCAGAGTTTGTACTTGAGACATGAATTAGCTGACGGTTTTGTGGATAGATATGAACCGAGATGTATCCAGCGTGTCGAGATGATGAGCGAACAGGGTTTTGTTGTTGTCGTTGTCGTTGTTGGAGAGCCAGTGAGAAATGCGCTTCATCTTCAGGAGCAGCGGATGCAGAACTACCTGCATGTGTCCTTGCAGGACCTTTGAACCGCAATACACTGAGGCTTTCAAACAGGTCCTGCTGTCAGGGTGTCATTCGTTGGTCAGCTGGAGAGATGGTGATGAGAAGCACACGAGAGAATGGAACAGATGTCTCATTATTTAAAACCCCCAACAAACAAACAATCAAACAAAAAGCTCAGGTGCAGTCATGTGTGTTTAGGTGCCGGAGCAATAACTCTGGGTTTTTTTTCTTTCTAATGTTATTGATGAGGTTGCTTATGTCCATTAGTGCCATTGATTTGCTCTCAGGATAAAGAGGGCACTCATTAGGATGCACAGTAACTCTGGAATCCAAAGACACTCAATTATCTCTCATTTAAATCAGCCTTGCGATGCCTTTACGAGATTTTTCTTTGTCTTCCACGAAGTTACCTTTACGCAATTTGAAAAAGCATACAATGTTCTTTTGATTTAGAAGCACTCAATGGACGATGTTTGCGTCTGCTTCTGTTCTTCATGTGCTGCCGTAGCTAAATGTGGATGGGACTAAAGTGTGTTTGCTCCTCAATTCGTGCAGTAATGTAGTAATGTAGGAGCGGTGACAGAAGAAACCAAAGCTTTGACTGTCTCTGTCTCTGCTTGTGATGAATGAGCTGCCAATGGGGGTCTCTGCTGGACCAGGTCAATGTGGGAGTTCCTCATTCGCTCATTTATATCTCGGTTTCACCAGGGTACGAACCTACATGCAGGTCATCCTTTAGCAACCAGAGGAAAGTTATGTGGAATTTTTTTTTTTTCCATTAGGATATGTGATCTCATTGCTTGGTTACGATTATGAATCTTAATACAGGTGTCATACGTTAGTTTTGCAATACTCAGGTTGTTTAAACAAATACATTTATAAAATACATTTATTTATCAAGCATATCTCTGGTGACTGAGCCTGTTATAAATGTAACATACGTGTAAAAACACGACTCTTCTAATTCATCTTGTCACAGGATCCAACTTATTGGCATTTCTTCTCAGAAGAATATGAAAAAAGTTTCATATTGTAATAGTGAGCTGACTGATCTCCACGATTCTCCATTTTGGCATTCATTTTTGTAGAACTCTTATCAAAAATCATAGCAAATCATTTACTGTATTTGCTCGAACATTCCCTCACGGACTGATTTGCATGTTGTTTCCAGCTTTAGAGCTGTAGTCATTATCCATTCCGGTCAGGCAGCATTTGCTTTTGATGGGTGCCGAAGAGAACAGGGAAGGAAATGAATTCTGCTCTGGGAGCGACTGATTCCATTTGGCCATCCGTTTATTGACTTTCTGCACAGAGGGTTAGAAACCCACTCAAACCTGAGCGTTAGTTAGTTGTGTACAGTAGAAAGCGCTGTTGTGGGCAATCCCCAGTAATGCTACTGTATTCATAAATGTTTATTGAACTGCATCTATTGAGTTCATCTGAGGATGAGAAATTAAACCGGTAGAACTCAAACATATTGAGCAGTGTTTGGGCTGTTGTTCTTTTAGATGGTTCTGAACCAAGAAGTAGCCTAACGTCGTCATCTAATAGTATGCAGGGATTGAGTTTTTGTCTGCTGAATTGTGCAGATTCAGAATCCAAGAATTTTCTTCATTTAGAAACAGCTTTTCTGTCTTTAATAAGTGGAATCAGAGGCGTTCGCTCACTGAATGTTGAATCAGATGCTGTAATCGTGATGATGAGCCTCACAGATTTATCAGCTCTCTAAATAAAATGCTTGAAATTGGAGATTGAATTAAAGTTTTAGATTAGATAAACATATTCATATATTTAGAGTTTATGTTAGCTGCTAGCAGTGTTGGTGTGATGCATGATAAGCAACTTGAGTAATGTAATCAGATTACTTTTCTAAGTAACTAGTAAAGTAATGCTTTACTTTTAAAATTTACAACAAAATATCTGAGCTAATTTTTCAGATGAGTAACTCAAGTTTCTTTGTTTTTCCGTTTCGTGACTGACATCTCTGACTAAACGTTAGCATGCGTTTACCTACGTAGGTAATCTGATATTTTATACAGTTGGTGAAGGTTCTTAAATAATTTCCTCTAAAGTATAAAGTATTCAGTCTCATGCTGCAAGGATATTGCACAGCTCCAACCGATCTTCTCGTGTGAGCGGTCAGTGGTCTGTCAAGGGTTGTCAGTGTTAAAATATTTGAGATGACCAGTCAAATCAAACTAGGTGGGCTTTGTGTTCACGGAAGCTGCTGAGCGCCAATTCCAGGGCGGCGCTTCAGTTAGCGGTCCTAAAGTGAGAGATAAGATGTAAGTAGCTAAACTACTGAAATGTTAAACGACCGACAAAAATAATGAGGGATGCAAACTAAACTTAAGTCTGATTTTGAATAGTAGTTACAATTTACGTGATTCATGTAAATGGTGCAGTTAAATTTAGCATTTAAAAAAGAGGAAGCTGTATTCAAAATGACCCACATTTGGTTTTTGACCACTGAAATTGAGCAGTTTGCTCATGGAGCCGCATTAAGATCTCCGTATCTCCGGGACTGATCCATCGAGGGCCTTTAAGATGAAGATCCCGAGAGGAAAGTGTGTTAAGAAGCAGAATCTAACGGGATATTGAGATGTCTTTCACTCTTCTTGAGTTACAGGAACGACAACTTGAGGAAGAAAACACAAGAAGGGCTTTTTCCCAGTTTTGAACGGTCACTGTCGGCATATGACGAAACAAAGATGGATAAAGTCAACAGATTTGACTAACAGATCTGTGTGAAAATAAAATGATGACGCTCCATCTTTATAAAGTCATTTTTACACTCTAATTTCACCAAATCTCGTTTTGACCCTCCTCTACAACATAGTGGATTACAGTAAATATTCATCTGTGACATTGAAGATTTTGACTTTCAGCACTATTTGTATTTGTCTTTATACAGAAAAAGTATTAACAAAATCAAACATTTGAGCCGTAGACCTCTGGTTGAGTTGACATGGAATTACGCTATTGTGTTAATACTACACACACGAAGCATGGAAAGTAAATAACGCATTATAATAAGTGTTGCTGTCTACACTACATGTGACGTGGCACAACGAGTCTCAGAATATAAACCCCGTAATTTAACCACAAAAAGTTTGAATTGTTTGCTTAATCTGGCTGTCAAGTGCACTACCTCACTCCCTGGTGTTGAAACAGGTTGCCATGACAACTGCTCCTGACAACCTTTCTCTGAAGCTGTGTGATATCTGAATGTCAGGAGGTTTCTGTTCTTGACAGCCACACACACGGTGACCTTCATGTCTGCTGTCCCGGGTCAGCGATCCCTCGAGATGCTCAACAAGACAGAGGCGGTAGGTTCAGGAAAGTTAGACTGAACTACAGAGTGACCTTCCCAGCTGTGAAATCATTCACACTTATTGATGTGTCTAAACACCTGGTCCAAAGTCATTTGGCTAGACATTAATTTCATGACTGAACATTATACTCTAGTTAACAATATTCACAATAAGGAAGATTTATTAGTCTTAACGGACGATCAGAGACGATTGATGGTCACACACTTCATGAGCTTCTGCCCAGACGCTGCTCTGTTGTGCCTTCGCTCCGGCACTGGAGACACGGGATCGGTTCTGCTCGTTTAACTGAACAATTTCCAGCAGACACGTCTTGAAGTCGTTCTTTTGAGCCAGACACCACATAAACTTCAAACTCTTGTTCAAATGAGATAAAACGGCATGGTCAACATGTTGGCTGGCATCATAATGGCCAGGTTCACCTTATGGACATTCCCTCCCTCACTGAAAACAGCTAAATAAACTAGGAAATCAGAAACGTACCATTTAAACATCGTAGCCATTGTATATTGCGACAGCCTTATCACGAAATAAGATGGTGGTCCTGTTGTCCAGCCTTCATTAGATTACTACATGCCGCTGGAATAGAAGGCTGATGTTGGATGTGATACTATTTGAGTAAATGGCAACTGATGACAGTCCTCATGTTTTCTGTCAGCTGACCGTCGTCTTTGCAGTGGAAGCAGATATACGTGCTTGAATGAAGGAGGTCAGTAATAGCTGGAGCTGTATATAGCCGTCAGATTCTCATCTTAATGGCAGCCGCTCGGCTGGCGCAGAACCTGAAAGAACATCAGGTGAGCAGCACGTGCTGTTGTTATCGTGACGCGACACACCTGTAAAGGGCTGACAGTGATTCAGACCGACTGTACCGCTGATGAGAGATGGGATGTGTTAGCTGCTAAGGGTCCATCTGCTGTGACAGGAGAGATCCATATGCTTGAGCGTCGCAGATGGTCTTCACACCTGAGCATGAATATTCTGCTGTGAGCGTGAGAATGTGATGCTGAATCAAGCTGCTGATTGTCAGACTCGTCCAGCAGCAGTTCACTGCAGCAGTGTCCTTCTGGAAACACGGCCGAATAACTCCAGTGAATCGGTACATCAGCTTTTAGAAGCAGCGTATGGAAATGAATCATCCAAATGTCTATGTGTGTGCGTGTGTGTATACAGGTTTGTTTATACTTGTGAGGTCCAAAATGTCCTCATTAACAGTGAAACCTGTTGAGTAGACTAGTGAGCCAGACCTTATTGTTTAAAGGCTGATATTCATTTTGCACAGGGTTCCGTGAGTGTTATGTTTAGGGGTCAGAGGTCAGGTTAGGTCAGAAAAAAACAGTGGAAGTATATGGGGCATATTTACTAAAGAGGGTAAATTAGTGTGAGACTGCAATCCCGTAAAAGCGCTGATGGGAGTGGAAGGTTCTGTGGCTGATCTACTGACGCTGCTCGAATGAAAGAACGCAAACGCAGCAGCTCATGTTCATTATGACCAATGTAATCTACCAAGAGCAGCTCAAATTAGCGAAGGGCCGCAAACGAGCATATTTTTCACTGCGTGTGTTTAGTAAATCTCGACAGTAGTTTTTTAACACCTAAAGAGGGTTTGTGCTGGCACAAGCTGTTAGTAAATCTGTATGTCTCCACTAATATAGTCAAACAAGCATAAGTGTGTGTGTGTGTGTGTGTGTGATTATTCATGAAACACACTGTAATGTCGCCGCGCACAGACAGAAGCCCAGAATAAAACCACTGTCCTGTTTCTCTCTCGCTCTCGTATGGATGTAGGACACTAAATTAAAAGTCTGAGGGAAAATCAATAAATAGATTCATTTATTAATTCTTTTGGCAAAGATAATGGCTTTGGCAAAACTGTTGGAAAATAGGTGTAAATATTCATGAAGTGAACCTTCCAGGATGAATATTCATGACTGGGCTGTTTGGCTGAATTTGATTATTGATTTAGACGAGACGTCTCAATGCGTGCATGAAAGAAATGATGTTGCTGGAAACGGCAGTAGATAGAAACACAGTAAACAAAAACGCACATATTTACTTTACTCATCAAAAGTTTGGGATTAAAAAGAACGTCTTTGTTTTCGAAAGAAAGTTCTTATGTTCACCAATGTCAAAAACAGTAATGTTGTGAAATGATATTCACTTTTAAGCGACTATTCCGAATTTTAATAGATTTTGGAATGTTAATTTTTCTGTGACGGCAAAGCTCCATTGCTCCAGTCTTCAGTGCTCCTGTTCCTGTGTGGACGTGAATTACAAGGACATATGTGTGAGGTTTCTCATGGAAAGTGATATTGCATCATTGGACACTGATGTGAGGTGAATTTTGTGGTTTTCACGCTTATAACATCCTGCGCTAACACTGCACCTCCGTATCTACTCGCCTGAGTCTCGCCAGGGTTTGTGTACCAATTTAAATCTAATTTGCGTGATCTGATGTGAGCATTAGTGAATAATTGATGAGATGTCAGGCTACTGAAGCACATCAGCAGACCCAAACACTTGTGTGGTCACCGCAGGAGGACCGCGGGCTCTGAATGTGATTTAATTTGGACAGGAGGGATTGTAATGAGTATGTAGTCCACTCAGTATGATTACACTGAATTGTTTTTTTGAAAAGAAAATACGTAGATGTTTACTAGAGTCCTTCTGAATGCAGTGTAATTAGTATTTTCATGGTACATTTATATTCAGCAGTTCTAAAACCACTAACCGGTTTGAATGTTTGATTGGCGAGCCAGTGAGGAGCGAGTTTGTGTCGGTTCGTTACCCAGAGCTGAGAGGCTGTCACAAGAGCTCCATCAGGAGTTTAGCGCTCATTGTGTGTGTGTATTTCTCAGACAACAACTGGGATGCTGAGGATCAGTGCTCGAATTAAATAGTTAAATGGAGCAAATTGTGCTTAAATGATTGAAATTTGCTATAAATAAGAGTGTCCTGTTTGAATCAGACATAATAATTGCTCATAATAATAGAGAAAGCGACGCTGGTTGGCTAAAAACAACATTCTGATGGTCGTTACTGATCATCGTTCACTTTGTTTGCTGGAACGGTGAAGTTTGAGTCTGATGTGAACCATCTGGTAATGCTTTTCTTTAAAGGGTCACTCCACCCAAAAATTATAATTCTTTCACCATTTACTCATGAATCGTTCTTCTGTGAAACACAAGGGAAGATTTTTAGAAAAATAATCCTTCTGTTTTCATAAATTGCAAGTAAATGGGAGCCCAAAAGTTGCTAAAAGCCACACTGCATTCATTCCTCGAAGCTACAGTTAGTTGATCAAACAGTTGTGAAATTGCTATGTTTTCTTGTTCTGAGACTAAGATTCTCAGCTTCAAGCGCTGCCGTTAATGTGCTGGACGCTTTGGTAAGAAAGTGTCTGCTATGAAAGTAGATGTTCAATGCCAGAGTTGTGCGTGAGACGAGCGACGGCCCTCACAGATGAAATAATGCTGGAGAGGAACAGGATCGACTCATAAATAGAGTTGATAAGCAGTGAGCTCATTTATATGCTAATTCTCTAAAGCAACATGTCATGCGTTAGCTGCTCTCCACTCCAGTGGACATGAGAACCAGCATCATTGTTCTGTCGGAGCTCACAGGAGTGTGGAAACTCGAGACAAAATGTAAAAGTAGGATAAATAAGTATATCCAACTTTACCTGCATACATACAGTGCACTCGTGTAAAGCGACATATGCTATATAGAAAATCTCAACTGTGTAATTGTCTAAATTATGATATAAATGATATAAAGGGTCTGTTGTTAGAGAATTTACTCTATCATTTATATCGTTGTATGTAAATCTAGCCGTACAGGACTGCTTTAAGTTTTTAACACTCATCACATCGGGCTGAAAAGTCTAGAGGTCAAGCAGTATGAGTCTCACTTCGGGTGTGAGAGGTCCCGGGTTCAAATCCCGGACGAGCCCCCACATTTGACACAACTGTCTTCCTTTCATTTCTCACAGCTTTCTCAATAGCTTCTCATGAACCGGAGTAAAGTATTAACCCATAATAAAACATACATACAAACATATTCATCTCTACACTCGAAAAAATGCTAGGTAAAATATGTGACCACCCTGCTGGGCAGTTTTATTTCTGCTCAAATAATGATTAAAAATTACCATTTGGCTGACTTAAAATTAACCCAAAATAAGTTGGAAATTAAATCAGAATCATAATTACAAGAGAAACAATAATAATCAAATGCCGAACATTCGTTTAAAACATGTTTATTGTAACGTGTCGTGCAGGATCAAGACGAGGACGAAGGACGGTTAACATTCAATGATTTAATATAAAGAGAAACAAGACAGGAACACAGGAAAACACCAACATGTAACGTTAACAACGGACAAAGACTGGACTGAAACAGAGGGCAGATATACAGATAGCACATGAGGATAATTGGGATTAAACAGGTGATAGACATGACTAATTAAGGGGCACAGGTGGAGACGATGAACTAATAACAAGGAGGAAATCAAAACAGAACCACATGGCAAATGACAGGACGAAAACAAAGAACATGTGACAAATGACAGAACTAAATGAAAACAAGGAACATGTGACAAAGACAGGACCGATAAACAGAGAAAACAAGACCAAATCATGACAGTACTCCCCCCTCCCGGAAGGCGCGACCTCGCGCCGTGAAGGAAAGGATCCGGGCGGGGGGGCGGGCACCTTGGAGACCGTGAGCAGGAGCAGACAGTTCAGGTGGCCTCCAAGGTGTAGTCCACGGCAGGGTCACGGCTGGAGCTAATGAGTCCGGCGGCCATGGAGGAGTCCAAGGCAGAGTCACCGCTGCGGCTGTGAGGTCAGGTGGCCATGGAGGAGTCCACGGCAGAGTCACGGCCGAAGCTAGTGAGTCAGGCAGCCATGGAGGAGTCCAAGGCAGAGTCACCGCTGCGGCTGTGAGGTCAGGTGGCCATGGAGGAGTCCACGGCAGAGTCACGGCCGAAGCTAGTGAGTCAGGCAGCCATGGAGGAGTCCTAGGCAGAGTCACTGCTGCGGCTGTGAGGTCAGGTGGCCACGGAGGAGTCCACGGCAGAGTCACGGCCGAAGCTAATGAGTCAGGCAGCCATGGAGGAGTCCTAGGCAGAGTCACCGCTGCGGCTGTGAGGTCAGATGGCCACGGAGGAGTCCACGGCAGAGTCACGGCCGAAGCTAGTGAGTCAGGCGGCCATGGAGGAGTCCAGGACGTGGCCTCCCTCCCACTGGCCGCCGCGGATGGAGCCACTGGGCCCCCCCCCAAAATTTTCTTGGCAGGGGCCCCCCATCTCTGAGGTCTGGGCAGCTCTGGCTCTGGGAGGACTGGGAGCGCTGGCTCTGGGAGGTCTGGGAGCGCTGGCTCTGGGAGGTCTGGGAGCTCAAACAGCTCTGGAGGTTCAGGGAGCTCAAACAGCTCTGGAGGTTCAGGGAGCTCATACAGCTCTGGAGGTTCAGGGAGCTCAAACAGATCTGGAGGGTCAGGGAGCTCAAGTAGCTCAAGTAGCTCTGGAGGGTCCGGGAGCTCAAACAGCTCTGGAGGTTCCGGGAGCTCAAACAGCTCTGGAGGTTCCGGGAGCTCAAACAGCTCTGGAGGTTCCGGGAGCTCAAACAGCTCTGGAGGTTCCGGGAGCTCAAACAGCTCTGGAGGTTCCGGGAGCTCAAACAGCTCTGGAGGTTCCGGGAGCTCAAACAGCTCTGGAGGTTCCGGGAGCTCAAACAGCTCTGGAGGTTCCGGGAGCTCAAACAGCTCTGGAGGTTCCGGGAGCTCAAACAGCTCTGGAGGTTCCGGGAGCTCAAACAGCTCTGGAGGTTCCGGGAGCTCAAACAGCTCTGGAGGTTCCGGGAGCTCAAACAGCTCTGGAGGTTCCGGGAGCTCAAACAGCTCTGGAGGTTCGGGCCACTCCGGGGGCTCGGGCCAGTCCGGGGGCTCGGGTAGTTCAGGGGTTGTGAGCACCGGAGACGGCCCTGGGGCGGCGAGCACAGGAGACGGCTCACGGGCGGCGAGCACTGGAGACGGCTCACGGGCGGCGAGCACTGGAGACGGCTCACGGGCGGCGAGCACTGGAGACGGCTCACGGGCGGCGAGCACTGGAGACGGCTCACGGGCGGCGAGCACTGGAGACGGCTCACGGGCGGCGAGCACTGGAGACGGCTCACGGGCGGCGAGCACTGGAGACGGCTCACGGGCGGCGAGCACTGGAGACGGCTCACGGGCGGCGAGCACTGGAGACGGCTCACGGGCGGCGAGCACTGGAGACGGCTCACGGGCGGCGAGCACTGGAGACGGCTCACGGGCGGCGAGCACTGGAGACGGCTCGGGATCCCTCGCGGCTTTTCGCGGCCGTGGCTTGCGTGCGGCGGCCCCTTTTGGTGGCGGTCCGCGACGAGACTTCTGAGCGGCGGTCACTACAGGCAACCGTTCGCGCTCGCATCGTGGCTTGGGAACGGCGGCCATCTCGCTCCGAGGATCAGGAGCGGCGGCCAGGAAAACCGACGGACAGAGGATGGTGTCATATTGTTGAGCGCTGTGGAGACGCGCCCGCGGACAGAAATGGCCAGCCTCCCTGGACCGATATGTGGAGGATATTGGCACGGGCAGAGCGGGAGAGGCTACGTGTGCCACCGACTGAACCGGGCATGAGGGACGACCCGCATGAACCTCCTCTACCTCGAAATCAGATCTGTTCAGAAACAGGATAAGATTGATGGACTCGATGAGAGAAAACCGGCTGGGAGGTTCACGATACCGGATCATCGCCCCATCCAGGCCCACTCGGAAGCACACGTTCAATTCGGCGTCATCCCAACTCACCCGCTGAGACAGCTCAATAAATTCCTCCACATACCTCTCCAGAGGACAACCATTCTGCCGCAATCCCCACAGGCTATCCTCTGCCGCGATCATCTTTCTTTAAGGTCCGTTGTTCTGTAACGTGTCGTGCAGGATCAAGACGAGGACGAAGGACGGTTAACATTCAATGATTTAATATAAAGAGAAACAAGACAGGAACACAGGAAAACACCAACATGTAACGTTAACAACGGACAAGGACTGGACTGAAACAGAGGGCAGATATACAGATAGCACATGAGGATAATTGGGATTAAACAGGTGATAGACATGACTAATTAAGGGGCACAGGTGGAGACGATGAACTAATAACAAGGAGGAAATCAAAACAGAACCACATGGCAAATGACAGGACGAAAACAAAGAACATGTGACAAATGACAGAACTAAATGAAAACAAGGAACATGTGACAAAGACAGGACCGATAAACAGAGAAAACAAGACCAAATCATGACATTTATTATTTATAATTATTATTTATTTGACTTGGTAATAAATGTTCATTTATTAAACATATTAATACAAAAAAACTACAAATAAAAAAAAAATCAAATAAAAGACAATCGCTGGAAACTCTCCATCCACACTACAAAGCGAAACTTTATAGAGGGAAGAACAAAGTTCTCTGGATGAGGCTCCTGACCACACCAACTGGAGGACAGGAAGAGCAGGAGACTCGTCACACACCTGAGAGCAATAAAGAAACATGCATGGATGAAGAAAATAAAGAGCGGGACATGCGTGATGTTAAATAGAGTTATTAAGCGCAATAAGCCGTGACAATAAAGAACTAAGTGTTAATGTGTGAACATAACAAATGATTCTCTTGATCAGGTACAGGCTTCCTGTCCCTCTTTCACGTCGGACCTCTACTAAATGATTGATTATACTAGCAGAGGTTGTGTTAACAGAACTTACTCTGTCATTTACCTCATCTTAAAAACATTGACAGGTAATTCCAAATGCTGTCCATTATTTTGACAGAAGAGAAAAAAGAAAACCGCTTAAACCCAGCACAAATCACACACTCTTACATTTGCACACTCACTTACTCACACACTCTCACACACACACACACTCATACACTCATACACTCACTCACACTCACAAACACACACACTCACACTCACTCAAACACACTCACAAATACACGCTCACACACACTCACACACAGGTTTGTTTTGCTATCTTAGTGGGATCATTCCATAGGCGTAATGGTTTTTCTACTGTACAAACTGTACATTCTGCCCCCCCACCACCCCTAACCCTACCCATCACAGGAAATGTTCTGCTATTTTACATTTTTAATAAAACATTTAGTATGTTTTTTAAGCCATTTGAAATGAGGACACTCATTTAATATGAAGAAATGTCCTCATATTACACGTTAAAGATGTAATACCAGTGTCATACCCATGACATTATACACATTTGTGTCCTCATAAATCATGAAAACAAGCACACACACACACAAACAGACACAATCAAGAGTAATAGATGTAATGGTTTTAACACTTTCTGTATTTTTGAATATAAAAAGTACAGTTTAGTATGTTTTTTAAGTCATTTGGTTTACGAGGACACAGGAAGTGTCATTATACACACTTTTTCCCTCATAAACCAAAAAAGGAACATGCACATTTTGCATTTCACCTCAGCTTTAGCTTGTTTCATAATCTACTTTTCTAAGAAACCTGGCATTGTACATTTTCAATATTGCTTGGCTCAGTGATGAATTGCTTGTGCTCCTCTGTTGTCAGTCGCTTCAGATAAAACTGTCTGCTGAATGCATGGATGTTCATGTAAACCTGCCCAGCAGGTGTGGAGGTCCAGCTCTTAGTTCCTTTGGGTCTGTGGAGTCAAGCGCTCAGGGCTGTCTTCTGCGTCCGGTGTCTTCTGTAGGGCCGTGCGCTCAACTCAGATAAAACATAAAACGGTTTTGCCACGGGGCCGCTGCTAAAGACAGTTGCGCGGCTCTCGAGAGTGAGTTATCAAACCAGAACGGTTGCTGTGAGACGAGACGCTCCAGTGAGATGAAGAAGGGAGGTGTATGGTAATGCATCTCGAGCTGTTGGAGAAACCACCAGAGTCGTGTGGAGAGAATGGCCGCTTTATACGGCTTGAGTATAATTGTTTTTTGATCTTTCCGTCTCTGTTGGTTGTCTCAGTGAGCAGATGCTGGTTTGACTCACGTTAATGGAGGTATCTCGACATACATGTATATTTAATTTCAACAGAAGCCGTGGGTTTCAAACCACAATCTAAGACTCAAGGGAATTTTTGTCAGACTCGCTTTACTTGAACAGATTTTCCCAGAATGAAATCTTAGACTGCAAGAAATTGTGATATTATGTAAATATTATTAACAGAAATGCATGCACATACCTAAAATGAATGTTCTTTAATAAATAAAAAATACTTTGACCCAAAACAGCGATTTGAATTTTATTTATAGTTGTTGTTATTTGTTGTTGTTGTGTTGTGTGGTGAGCACGATCCAACCTCCAAACATATTTCACAGTTTTAATAAAATAACTATTTTGGCAGATCATTTTCCCACAGAAAATTTTGTTGGAGGGAGTTTATCACCGTAGTACAGTAAAATAATCAGATGCCATCCTCACATGATGTCGTTACAGGATCTACTTTAGATACAAATCTATGAAATGGAGGTTAAATCACATTAGAAGAAATGAGTATCTCTGTCTAAAAGCCATTATAGAGAAGGAGCATCAGCATTAAAAACAGAGTAGAACTCGAAATTACAGGATGTCAAACCGGACCAAATAATCTTTGGATCGTGTGACGTGTTGCTGTGTGTTTCTAGAAATTGTCAATTCTGAAAACTCTCTGCCGAGAATATTTTATTTCATGAAACATTTGATAGTCATCGATGTCAAATCTGTCTGAAGTAAAAACCAATTCTGAAGGAAATTATGATTCTCAGCTGTGTGAGAATCCAAATAAATGCGGCAGACGGATCATCTAAAGCACTGCTTGTTGTTTACAGCCATTAACACACTTTTACAGAGCGATTATAAACAGCAGATGTGCGTTAAACTCTCCAGAAGTATTTAGTGTCTAAGTAAAAATTAAACCATTGTTCAGTAAATAATTTCACTTTCAGTAATATTTACAATGACAATGAATGCTAATAGTAATATTCAGGGTTTCTTTCTGGGTGATTTTGAATCACCGAGCTGTTCATCAGCCTCTGATGTCAATCATATAATGAAGTCCATATTGATGACTGACACTCTTCCTACGATCACGAGACGGGTTTCATTTCACTGACATGTTTGACAGTGAACATATTATGCCAAAAATCATCCACATACTCTTCGTCCTGGACACACTTGGATTTGTTTGGAAAACAGCGTTTCATTCCGCTGAAACCTTTGCTCGTCTGTGGCCGTTGGGATTTTGTGCAGTTAACATCATCCTGTTTGATTACAGATGAAATCTTACTGAGCTTTTCACTTCCTTAATCTAGATTTCGCCCACAAGTTGAAGCACATCATCCCGTTTCTATTGGAGATGACCTGATTCCACACCTGAAATAGACTCACGCTTTCCTCCTGAGCGTTGAGTAAAATAAAACATCTTACCCTTGAATTCTCAGACCACCCGTGTCTTCCTCTCTCTCTCTCTCTCTAGTAGTTAATGACTGTCGGTTCGAGACGCGGAAACTGCTTTGCATAAGGTCAAGAATCATGATGACTAATACCAAAGATGTTAACAGTCATTAATAGTCTTGTTCTTCACGGTTAAAAATGCACATTTGATGTAGGTCAACAAGGCATAAAAAATACTGAATTCATGTTAACAGATTTCTTTTTTTTTTTCTTCTCAATGACCGGCAGACCTCAGTTTACGACGACAGGCTTCTGTTGTTCACACTCGACGGGTTTGGTTGGATTCATTTGACTAAGTGTGAACGCTGCGCACCAAACCATCGCTCCCAAATGAACTCTGTGTGGAATGAAACATGAACACGACATGGACCAGAGACATCTAAACGAGAAAAAAAAAGAATGCTCAAGCGTAGCTGGTTTTTTCTCGTCATAGTTCAGCATCTTCTCGCAGCAGATCTTTGTTTCTGTGAGTAATGGAGGAATTCTTGCTGTTTTGACACTTTTGATCAGCTCTTCAAGTGTTTTCAGCTGAAAAAATACCATCATATATGCGCACATACAATGAGTGCAATTAACGCACAGGACTGTTTTGGATGTTCAGAAAGTTCTGTGGCAAAATATGTCATAAACGCCTTTTTTGTCTTTTGGTTCTGTGTTAGAAATAACAGTGAGCATCTTTACATCCACAACAATAACTACCAAAAATCAGTTCCTTAAATATCCTGATTTACCGGTTTTTAAAAAAAACAAAACAAAACGAAAATGTCATGGGAAACTCGTTCTCCTGTCGTACGTGAAGTTTCCACTTGTGCTTTGTTAGTTCCTACTTGGAAAGAAATGGTATCTGTGAGGATTTCCAGTCAGGATTTAGACCGTACCATAGTACTGAGACTGCTCTCATTAGAGTTATGAATGATTTGCTCTTATTATTAGATCATGGTTGTATCTCTCTATTAGTGTTACTAGACCTCAGTGCTGCTTTTGACACTATCCACCACAATACTCTTTTGAATAGACTAGAAAATTATGCTGGAATTAGTGGAATTGCATTGGCATGGTTCAAATCATACTTATCTGACCGTTATCAGTTTGTAGTAGTAAACGAAGAGATGTCATTTCGATCACAAGTTAAATATGTAGTACCACAAGGCTCAGTTCTAGGACCGTTGCTTTTCACTCTGTACATGCTACCCTTGGGAGATGTCATTAGGAAGCATGGCATTAGCTTTCACTGTTACGCTGATGATACTCAGCTCTATATTTCCTCGCGCCCTGACGAAACCTACCAATTCTCAAAATTAACAGAATGCGTAGGTGATATAAAAAATTGGATGACTAGTAATTTCCTACTACTAAATTCAGAAAAAACAGAGATTCTAATTATTGGACCAAAAACTTCAGCACATAAAAACCTAGAATACTGTCTAACACTTGATGGCTGCTCTGTTAAGTCATCTTCGTCAGTGAGGAACCTGGGTGTGCTCTTTGATACCAATCTTTCATTTGAAAGCCACATTTCTAGCATATGTGAAACCGCATTCTTCCATCTTAAATATATATCTAAATTGCGACATATGCTCTCAATGACAAATGCGGAACAGTTAGTTCATGCGTTTATGACCTCGAGACTAGATTACTGTAACGCTCTACTGGGTGGTTGCCCCGCTCACGTGATAAACAAATTACAGCTGGTCCAAAACGCAGCTGTTAGAGTCCTTACTAGAACCAAGAAGTATTAGCCCGGTTCTGTAAAAACTGCACTGGCTCCCTATTAAACATCATATAGATTTTAAAATCTTGCTAATTACTTACTTACAAAGCTTAGCTCCCCAGTACCTGAGTGAGCTCTTAATGCATTATAGTCCTTCGCGTCTATTACGATCTCAGAATTCTGGCCAGTTGTTAATACCTAGAATATCAAAATCAACCGCAGACGGTAGATCCTTTTCCTATTTGGCTCCTAAACTCTGGAACAATCTTCCTAGCATTGTTCGGGAAGCAGACACACTCTGTCAGTTTAAATCTAGACTAAAAACGCATCTATTTAACCTGGCATACACATGACGCAATATAAACTTTTGTCTTCATATCCGTTAAAGGATTGTTAGGCTGCATAGATCAGGTCAGCCAGAACCGGGAACACTTCCTATAACACCAGATGTACTCGGTACATCAGAAGAAGAATGGCGTCTACACTAATGTTTTGTCTCTCTGCTTATCCCGAGGTTTACCAATTAACGTGATTGGCTGGATCTGGGCCGTGTCCGGGTCGGACGGGGAACCTGTGCCTGTGTGCGGCAGCAATGTGGCCTGTGGTGTCGGCGGAGACTGTGTTAACTAGCTCATCCTTTGTTAAGACCTTACCGACTCATCAGCCAGTGGCACATATCCCAACAAACCGTCCCATACCGGCGTGATCAAAAAGATCTTAAACTAGATGGAACTAGATTAAATATTTTGACTGTTGCGATTCCAAATCGGTTTAATGACCCGTAACTCTGCCTGAGTATCGGACAAGTGTTCACTGTTGGCCAGAGGAGAACTGGCCCCCCGACTAAGCCTGGTTTCTCCCGAGGTTTTTTTTCTCCATTTGTTGGAGTTTTGGTTCCTTTGGCTTGCTTACGTTGGGGACACTTGCTTGAAATTCAGCAGTGTTTTTGATACGCCTGCATTGGCGCCGTTGTATACAAACTGAGCTGAGCCGGACGATTACGTCACTGTTTTCTGCAGTGCTGCTATACCTAAATTAACTAGACTAATAACTACTGATATTTGCAACGGAATGAATCAATAATATATAGAATAAGCTGCACAATGACACCATTTTCTTATTAATGTAAAGCTGCTTTGCCACAATTTACATTGTAAAAAGCGCTATATAAATAAAGATGACTTGACTTGACTTTGGCAGCGTGAGATGGGTCAAGAAAAAGTCAGAGTTTGTGACGCATTTCTCCTCCGCTCCCATGAAACACTCTCTGTGTCTGGATGGCTTAAATCTGCCGTTATGGACGCGTTCCTGACGCACAACTTCAAGTTTACAGGAGCTGTTTACATGCTGGTCTAGCGGTTTATTCTTAAGCTGTTCATGACCTTCTGCCAATAAAGGAAAAGGGTTTAACACATTGTTGGCTTGTTAAGCGTAGCCGGTTTAGGAACGCACTCAATGTGAACGCCGAATGAACCAAGACTAAATGTTTTGTTTCTGAACAGCTCCGGTCTAAACTGGGCCAGAGAGATCAGCGTTATCAGTTTATTGATTACCTGAACAGAATGAAGTGTGGAGATCTCTGAGCTGAACATCTTTTATTTCTCGTGTGTGTGAGATACAGGAGGTTTTATGCTGAAGTGTGTGTGATTGTTCATGAAACACACAGTAATGTCGCAGCTCACGTGTTTCTGTGTCTCCACAGACAGAAGCCCAGAATAAAACCACTGTCCTGTTTCTCTGTCGCTCTCGTATGGATGTAGGACACTAAACCGCTGGGCTTTTCCTCTAAACTCACCTGACAGACGCTCAGAGAGGGAACAGCGCATGAAACTGAAGCTGATGTCACAGATACGCTTGCGGAGCATCGAGCGCTCGACTCACCTGACCGACTCAATTCTGTGTCTTGAAGGATCAGTCCGAGAGGTTTAGAGCTTCTGACAAAAAGAGGAAATCCACAGACTGTGTTCATGTAATGAGAGTTTGACATCTGGATTGATTTGAACATTTTGGCCGATATCGTTAACCGATAATTCTTTCTATTTGAAAGTCTGACTGAATCTAAATCAAAATTTATATATAATTTTTGAGGGTCTCATTATAAAAACAAAAGTCTCACCATTAGTCCCAAGCACACAATTATTATGTTCTCATTATAATATCATGTAGCTTATAAGACAGACTTGTACTGCACACGTTGAACTTAACCTGTGAATTTAGCTGCGCGTGAGAGTTGTGCGTGAGACGAGCGACGGCCCTCACAGGTGAAATAATGCTGGAGAGGAACAGGATCGACTCCTAAATAGAGTTGATAAGCAGTGAGCTCATTTATATGCTAATTCTCTAAAGCAACATGTCATGCGTGAGCTGCTCTCCACTCCAGTGGACATGAGAATCAGCATCATTGTGCTGTCGGAGCTCACAGGAACTCATTCAGAGGAACCGAGGAGTGAGGAGATCAGATGAAGAGATGAGCACAAGTGCTGGACAGTAAAGGGATAAATAGGAGGAGAATGATTTCTCGTTTTGTGTTCAGTGCATTTCAAGGGATGTGTGGAGTTTGATAAGGGCCACATGGAGTTAAAGGGATCGTTCATTCTGTCATCATTTACTGCCCATCATGTCACCTGCAAGAGTTCCTCTCTTTCT
>CM074284.1:55000-60000 GCA_037194245.1 Opsariichthys bidens
GGGAGAAAAAAATGTCAAAATGTGGGTAAAATAATGTTCCATTGTCATTTATTCATGTAAAAACTGAAGCAACATACGTATTCTGAACTGTACGTATTTAAAATGTATAAAAATTTTAATATACACATATATATATATATATATATATATATATATATATATATATATATATATATATATATATATAAATTTTATTGCTTTTTAAACGAGTAAAAAATTCTTGCTGACAAATGGGGAAAGCCTAGGATAGTGTCAAAGGTTAAAAATGTAAAATTACAAGTAATTAGCGTTTGGGGTAAAAGTATTTGACCTCATTGCATCGTTAATATGGCATTAATAGATTTTTTTTGTTGTAAATATCCCTGATTGTTACACTGAAGGACATTTTAGTGGGTGTCTTCTGTAAATCATGGTAAAAATGTATGATATTTAATTTTTTGCTCTGAAAACAACAATTCAAAGCTGTATTACAGTTATTGTTTTGATGCTTGAAAACCCTTTTTCGTCTCTTGACGCTCACACTGAGCTGTTTGGAGTAAAACAGTCATGACTCTGAGCAACAGTAAGAATGACTTGCGTTTGTGTTGAGTTCAGGTGGACGCTGCTGAGAGAATGTTTGAAGCTGTCCTCACTAATGTAGTGACGCGCGAGTCTCTGTTTAAGACTCATGAATCAGCTGAATCATGTTCTCCTGAAGACAGGTTAGGTTTGTGCTGTTAGTGTTAGATTTGGATGATCTTCTGTGACGTTTAAAGAATGTCAAAGAATGTTCCTGGAACATAAATATTTTCTGAAATAGAGATAAAATGGAAGATTGTTTCTAACTAAACTGAAAAAGCGTTAGAAGTCCGTCACCGATACCTGTTAGAGGACTGAAGGTTTGTCTGTATTCATTGGAAAGGTTTTCTGAGAATCGTGTGTTTTTGATTGTGTCTGGAGGGTTTGACGGTCATCAAACGCTGCGGTTCTCTCTGTCCATTTATAACTCAATAAAACGACACAATGTCCTTCTAAAGCAGCCGGAGCACTTTAACCATCATCGATCTGACACACTAAACTCCATCTCGTCCGGAGCGACACATCTGTGTAGTGACACGAGGCCTTCAGCGGGTTACAGCCGCGGTCTGAACGGACGCGCGTGTGTTTGGACTCAAAGCAGATGGCTGTAGATGTGATTTCCCTTCTGCAGGAGACGGTGACATTGAGCCCCGGGACGAACGGCAGGCGGCCGCGGAGACAAACAAAGCATGAACCCGCGGGAAATCAGTCTGCTGCTGACCGGGAAATGAAAGAGCTGCTTTCAAACAATCTGTGTTGTACAAAGCGCCGTAGAAATAAAGATGGCCGTTTTATCCAAAGAGTGTTTTCTCAGTGAGCGTTTTTTCTGTGATCATTTAATATTGAAGGAATAATTCACCATGTCTTTCAGCCAAATGTTCCCCAGCCTACAAAATCCAAGTGGCTGTGAGTGTGACGCTGAAGTGAGTGTGAACGGCTCCTTTAAGTGTGGGCCGAGCTCGGGTCTGTACACCGTGTCTGAGCTCCTTTGTGTCATTGTAGCAGTTTGGGTTAAAGTGAATAATTTAATAGCCAGAGGGCAGAGGGTCCACTGCCACTCATAGCAGCTCATACATATTCATGAGCAGATTTGAATAATGTGAAGTTTGTAATTATGAAGGGAGCCGTAGATGAGTGCAGGATGTGTCAGAGTTTAGAGACACGCGGGAGTTTAGACCCGTTTAATCATTCACTTCAGGTCACCTGCGGAAACTTTATTTACCGTCAGACGTGTGACGGATCAAAGCCCGATCCGAGAGAGGAAACTGAGTTTGGGAGCTTTTAGTTTGGTGCTGACCCGATAAAGCAAGTATCCAGTTGTCTTTTAGTTGTTTGGTTAGTAGTTGTGTGACGGTAATGTTCAGTCGGCAGGTTGATGTAAAACTCTTATAAAACATCAGCTGTTAACCCTTGAATGCATGAATGTTTCACCAGTCATTATTATATCTTTAGTGACCCTATTTCTAACACTGATGGATCTCGAACTTATAAAACTCTCCTGATATTTTAATTACAATTACAAAAGATTAATATAGCTTCGAGCAGCAATTATCAGGGGTTCAAGTGCGTTAAGGTCTTTATTCATATGCGTATATATGCGTACTATGTTTTATTTCGAAAGCCTGTAACCCTCTCAATCATAGGTGGGAAAGATCATTTACATCAAATACAAACAATTTACTACAGGAAATATATGGTTTATAAAGTTTTTTTAACCGTTATCAAGGTCGAGCCAAAAACCTAGTTCACCAAAGTTGGTTTTTGAAATCAATATTTAACGAGCGCTTCAACAGACAGCTGCGGTCCAAGCTGCGAAGTTGACCTCACAATGAGTACAACCATGTGGTATTATTGACGTGGGGATGTGCGAAAAATTGCACGATACACAATTCTTTACACACGTGAAAAACACGAAGGCACCCCAGTGGCCGTTTTCTTGTGAATGACCCACAAGCCTCCAGGGCCGTGAGTCAAACTGCGAGTTTTGTTCCAACAATTTTTGAGTCAATCCCACTAACAGCAGTTATAGCTATAGCGTTTTTTCATGTTGTAGCGCCACCAAGGGGCCAGTCGTTGTGTGCTTTTTCATGCGACCACAGAATAATCTCTTACATGGGTGTGCCAATTTTGGTGAAGATATCTCATTCCGTTCAAAAGTTATAGCCATTGGAGTAACTGCGGGCCAGCCCACTTCGAATGTTTTGGTGACCCTTAGCGGCCATGAATCGAACTTTCAACTTTTTTTGATAACTATTTACAATCAGACTCTGGAGAATCTCGCTGCGCTGGTTTGATTCTGATCAGGCCAAAAACCTAGAGCTGGTTTTAGTGTGAATACTACCAGCCCTCGAAGTTTCGAGGGTCTAAGACTTACGTTTTGATCTGCCCGATCACTTTGAGGGGGGAATGCTGATCCTTTTTTTTGGAAATTTTAAAAATTACAACTGGGTTTTTGGAAGGGTTCAGTTTGAGCAGATTCTTATTTCCCCAGTACATTCAGCATCATGATGCCAACCCTATTCTCAAAACTATCATTTTTAACATCTTCGATATCAAAATTTTGATCGCTGACAGATGGCCGTCCACCATCCATCCACGCCGGCGGTTATTACGAGTGAAATATCACAACATCACTGTGTATCAGACACTGCCACCTTGAGGAATACTGGTGAATTGCACTTATTGAGCCATCAGACATCAAACTAGATTAAATTAGACTATTGCATTCCTCTGGTCGCTAGTGACCCATGCAGTTTTTGCAAAAAAATTTTTGGGAAACAGACATTCTTTTATAATATCTTTCCTGGTTATACGGTGAACAGATAGATAGATCGTTTGAGTTTGTAGATCTTTTGGCTCATTAGTTTTGAGAATTTAATCGTCTCTCTATTTATTGTTATTTATGACTGAGTCCTTGCTATTGCTGATCTGATTATTGCTTGCTTTTTGCCAATAATTATTTCATGTGGTCTGATTCTCAATTTAGAAAGCATCTGATTGGACAGGAATTTGGGTATGATGTCATCGAAATTATTTGCAGTTCTCTAAGAAGAGAAAGACAAACGTGAATGTGTAAAGCTGCTCACGTTTATTTCGTGCTGTTTTAGCTGGACTCACATGATTGCTGACTAACTCACTCACACTCGCTCACGCACGTCGTCTTTATCTTCTCAGAGGGAAATTAAAACGTGAATGAGCTCGTGCGAGTGTTTATTGTGCGTTTATCTGTCGCCCACTGATTTAATTATATCAGATTAGTGGGAAAAATGAACACCGTCCTATTTATTTGTGAGCGTAATTATGCATAAAATGACCGAGGTTCAGGAAAGAAGCATAATTAATAGAGGTTTTTAATATTCACAGCGAAACACTTCAGCATTAATAAATTGTGTTTGTGATTTGCATGGAAATGTGAATGGGTCAACAGCAGAGACTGAGACTAAAAACGCCACAGATTAAATAACGTTGTGGCAGATTTCACAGAGGCCAGTGTGCGTTTGGACGGGGCGTGGACAGAGTCCCGCGACACACTTCGATCCCTCCGACTGGAATGACCCGAACCTTTGCGAGCGACTCCGTTTTTCACCTTGAGTTTGTAGCGCTTGCTCATCATTACAAGTTAAAACTTCTGGATCGATGGTTGCTTCTTTCCACTGTGTTGGAATGTAAATGACGAATGAATCAAATGAATCTGTGGCTCCGTTCAGTTCACTGCATTCACGAGTCATTATTCACGGCACTAATTAAAGAATAATCCATACACCGCCAGACCCTGATGTTTTATTCATCAATTAAAAAGATAACTGGAACCAATAAATCTTTTCTGCTAATGAATGTGAGCTTTGGGAGATCGACCAATTAGTTCATTAAAGCGTGGGATCAGGTCATAATCTGGAGTTATGATTCAGTAATTAGTTTCACCGTGGGACTGTTTGGAACGTTCCAGTTTCCCACTGAAGTGATTGAAAAAGTAATAATGAATACCGCTGAGATTAGTGACAGCGACAATCAAATGAAACACAATGGTTCATATTCATAATTACGCAACTGAGAAAATGTAATTTGCTCTTTAATCACCATCTTCTGTAAAATGACCAGCTAGTTCATGAGGATTAATGTTGGTTTAGTTTCACTCGTAATGACAGAGGCTCATGGGAGTTCTGAGCGAATGCAAGAATGAAGTGAGTTTTTCTCTGTGACAAATGAGGAATGAAACGAAACGCTTTGTTGGATGAAGTATTGAACACAGCCCTGATTTGAGCCTGTTCCACACACATATGCTTTAGTTTTGCCCATATTCTGTTTTCCATTGCAATGATGTTAGCTGAATTCATAAAACAGTTCAAAGATTTTTAGGGCTGCAATTTTAATAATCGATTAGTTGGCCAGTTATTTTTTTTTCTTTTCTTCGATTAATCGGATAAAAATTGGATGATTGATTT
>CM074284.1:65000-92500 GCA_037194245.1 Opsariichthys bidens
TGCGCCACACGACACGCAATTAGAGGAGTGTGTGTGAGTGTGTGTGTGAGTGTGTGTGTGTGCGTGAGTTGCTGATTAATCTTGTGCACAAGCCTGTTTGGGACATGTTTCTAAAACACAACACACTGAGCAGAAACATCTTGAGGTTGTGTCAGTCGGCTAGTGTTCATTTTGAGTTTGAGCTCATCAGAGTAAATCACGTCCACAATAATTCACCTGTTCTTTCTCCACCCAGACATCAGATGGCAGCATCACCAGAACGCCCTCGGGGTTTTTCATGTTTTGTTAGAGGTTAGACCGACTGATAAGAGCTGCCATTTCTGTTTCATTTGAGAAACATCAAACAGCAAACGGAACGAACGTGAACCGAAACAGCGCCACTCGTTCAGCGTTTATCAGCACTGAGAGACAACAGACAGCGATCTCGATCGTGTGACACTGCTTAATCCTCACCGATGGGAGATCCAGCGAGAAAGCGCTTGAATTCATGACGTCGCTGTGAGATGGAGAATTCTCTGCTTTAGACCGCAGATATCAGATCACACAGCGCTGAAAGCAGGAGAAACACAAACCCCGTGGATTGAATGTAGTGACGCTCACCGAAACCATGGTATTGTGGCAGAAAAACTCGAATGCTTTTACATTTCAGGGTTCACGCAACCTTTCAAGTGCTTTTCAAGTTTCACACTTTATTTAGCACTTAAAAGCTAAATATTATCCAATTTTAATATTATTTTTAATGTGATGATTTGTAGAACTAAAAGTTTAAAGATGAAGGAAAACTAAAACTTCTGGGCAACAAAACTTTAAAAAAGACATGAAATCACCACTAGATGGCGGGAGCACTTACAGACTTCCTAATATATGGAAAACTAACCCTTCTTCAAACTGTGACTACATTACACAAAGAGTAAAGAGCTCCGCTTGTAATCGCTGAAGCTGTCAGTTCAGTACTGTACATTTAATAAAAGGGTTCATTTTATTTACATCTTAATTCAAGCTCAGTGACAAATTTCCAATAAATAAACATGTTTACTTGTTAGTAACTGCGCTTATTAATGCAGAACAATAGTAATGATTAAATTACCATTACGATTTAAAAGAAAACAGCGCCACCTTCTGTTGAACGTCAGGGTTGTTCTTCTCAAGCCTGATTTGAAATCTCACAAAATTTTCCTTGATGTTTATTTACTATAAAAAATGAAACAATCTAGACAGCCAATGTTCCTCTTCAACATCCTGTATTTTTAAAATCAAACATTTCTGGTTTGCACGAAAAGCGCAGGACGTCCTCTTTAAGAAACTGCTGAAGATTCCTCAGAGAGACGAAAGTCTCTACAGGACACGAATGAACTGCTGCGTCTCAGGAGGATCAACAGTGTGGTTGAATCTCGTTGATGTCTCGTTTATCACAGTACTTCTGCGCGTTCATCCTTGTTTTCATGTGTGCGGTGTTGATCTTGTCCTTCTGGTTTAAAGGGATGATTCTGTCATCATTTACTCATGTCGTGCCAAACCTTTCTTTATGTCCATTCAAGAAAGCCAATGGGCTCCAACGTTCGGCTCCCAAAGTTCTTCAGAAGACCTTGATGTTCCACTGAAGGAAGTTTGGAATGACACGTGGGCGAGTGAATCAAGAACTATCACTCTCAGAGGTTTGAATTTAATCTTCTGTATTTCTGATGCTGCTTCTGATTGAGTTCATGATTTCTTGTTTTTGTGTTGTCACTTCAGTTATATTCTTCAGCCAAACTGATCACGCGGCAGAAAGTGCTGCAGTGACATATATGAGCGAAGTGTTTCTGAAAGTCGTCCTTGTCATTCGTCAGGGCGTTTCGAACCCTCTGGACGTCTCTGACGGACACGAGCCATCTGGCATATTAAATAGCCTGCAGACCCGACCATATTCAGTCCTCGACACACTATTAGATCATTTACAGTGTGGGCATTTTTAAACCGATGTGTGAGGTCATTTTTCTGCTGAAGCCTCGTTCCTGATTATTCTAGATTGTAATTTGCATTTAGAATGGACATTACTTTGTCCAGAGGCTTTTATGAGTGTTCTCAAAAAAAAACTCTTGACTCTTGGGTCACGAGCCTCTTCAAGGGCTTTTGAGTTCAAAACGATCCTGTAAAATCAGGCTGACACGATTCCTGCCTTCATGAAGGGAACGTGACATGATCTGCGTCAGATCTGCAGATTTCACAAACCTGAATTCCCACAGAGAGCCGCTTTATCTGTGTTTCTCTGTTAGCATATTACAGATGTGGAGTTGCTTCTTTGAGAACGGCCAGAAAACTGACAAACAAATAAACAGGGAAGATCTTTGGACAAATAAAGAGCCAGAATCTGGTGGATTTCAGTGTGTTCTCAGTGGCCTTCATGAGCTTTTTTCATCATTTAGCAGACAAGGGGAGCAATTAGGGGTCAGGTGTCTTGCTCAAGGTCACTTTAGTCGTAGTATCAAAGGTGGAGAGAGTGTTGTTTATTCACAATCCCCACCTTCAATTCCTGCCGGCGTGGGAATCGAACCAGCAACCTTCTGATTACAAGCCCGACTCCCGCACCACTAGGCCACGACTACCCCCACACGGCCCCGACCACGACTACATAAAGCTAAAGCACGGTGCTCGTGGTCGTCCAGTTTGAAATGTTGACTAGAAACAGATTTGCAGTCACAGTGTCCTCTACATATTCACGATTCTTTATTTACTGGATCCGACCGTGACTCACTCTCGCTAAACATTCCCTCTTTGAGTTCCTTTGAACACCATTGTGACTAAACGTTTGCTAAGTAGTTTTTCCTACTGAAGCAAAGTGGTATTTGGTCGGACGGGGAACGTGCGCCGTGGCGCTGTGGTGTCGGCGGAGACTGTGTGAACGAGCTCATCCTTTGTGAAGACCTTACCGACTCATCAGCCAGTGGCACATATCCCAACAAACCGTCCCATACCGGCGTGATCAAAAAGATCTTAAACTAGATGGAACTAGATTAAATATTCTGACTGTTGCGATTCCAAATGGGTTTAATGACCCGTAATTCTGCCTGAGTATCGGACAAGTGTTCACTGTTGGCCAGAGGAGAACTGGCCCCCCGACTAAGCCTGGTTTCTCCCGAGGTTTTTTTCTCCATTTGTTGGAGTTTTGGTCCTTTGGCTTGCTTAACTTGATATTCAGCAGTGTTTTTGATACGCCTGCATTGGCGCCGTTGTATGTGAACTGAGCTGAGCCGGACGATTACGTCACTGTTTTCTCCAGTGCTGATTTACCTAAATTAACTAGACTAATAACTACTGATATTTCAATAGTGTGGAATGAATCAATACAAATATGTAGATTAAGCTGGACAATGACACCGTTTTCTTTGGGAAAAAAATATTTGCCAATTATTAATGTAAAGCTGCTTTGCCACAATTTGCATTGTAAAAAAGTGCTAAATAAATAAAGGTGACTTGACTGACTTAATATTCCCTTTATATGATGTAGTTAAGTATATGTTAATGATATTTTACTTGTAATTAATACATTTCTTCTGTATTTTTCATGAAAATCCATTAAAATAGAAGTTAGTGACATTATAAATACAAATTTTATTGGATTCAAAGTACACTTTTAAGAAATACACTAATAAAACTATTTTTGTGGTAGTATTTCATTTCAATGCACTCAAAAACAATTTAAGTATTAGTGGTATTTAATATACTACTGCAGTAGACATATACTTTTAATTAGTGTTTTTATAGTGTATAACTTTTATCATTTTATTTAGCACAAAAATAAGAATGTACTTGCTTGTATGTAAATGTTTTTAGTGCATTCACGAAAGAATGTTTTCATAACTTAATAGGGACATTCGTTTTTTTGTCAGCTGGGATATTGTGACGTGTTCAGCAGTGTCCCGAGCGTGATGTGAAGATGATCACGTCAGTGAACCCCATCTCAAAAAGCCGCCGATGAATCCAGGGACGTGTCCATGGCTGAGAGCGGCAGCAAAAGCAGGTGAAGATAAGATCGACTAGAGCTCCAACGGCACAGCATGAGCCGTGAATCAGGAACCGTTCAGAGCTTTACTGCGCCAACAAAACAGAGACGGATGCTTTTAATGAAACTGATGCTCTCCATCTGAATGTACTCATTACAGTCTCTGCAGTCCAAATGAAATCACATTCAGAGCCTGCAGTCCTGCCCTGACCAGACAAG
The DNA here is from genome assembly GCA_037194245.1 of Opsariichthys bidens. Lineage (NCBI taxonomy): Eukaryota > Metazoa > Chordata > Actinopteri > Cypriniformes > Xenocyprididae > Opsariichthys > Opsariichthys bidens. The sequence goes on from CM074284.1 coordinate 69,202, forward strand.
TGTTTTGGTTTACTGTGCTTCAGAAGCCCGACATCACATGAATTATTCTCTAATGCTCGCATCAGCTTCCACTGAAACAGAAGGGCGGTGAGTCACAGCAGCGCTTCAAACGTCCCGCCGGCTCAGACTGTCCATCACCAATCTCACACGGCCGTTCCTGGATCCGATCTGACAGCGAGGAGCCGAACGGATGTGTTTGTCCACGTGCGTCTGGCGTTCTGCCTCATTAGTGCTAGAGTACTTCAGTCAGAGAGATACAAACCTGCGTGACGCGTGTCTGGATTATTAACAGGCCTCTTTCCTTTGTTTCCAGGAACCGCCTCTGATGTCCTGGATTGTGTTTCATTTCTGCTTTCGTTTGGACACGTTTCATTTGTAGCTGACAAAAATCTGTTCTTAGAACATTTTGCTAATGTTCCCATAAAATCTTAAAAAGGTTTTTTCTTGGTTATGTGAACGTTAATGTGACATTCCATTTCAGATTTTACATTTAAAAACGTTTATTCCACATTTTCCAACTACAATCTTTCAGGGAAGAAAAGCTTCACAGCAAGACTTTGCAAAGAGCGTGTAAACACACAGGCATAAAGAGTTAATCACACACACACACAGGTGGAAGTAATCAGACCATAATGAGTGCAGGCAATGGGTTATGGGAAATGTAGTTTCAGCGCAGTGATTCACACTGTTAGACGATCGTTGTATTCCCGTCATTGAGCCGGTCGTGACGTGTGTTCCTGCTGCTCCGCTCGTCCAACAGGAGCTCAGAAAAGAACAAAAGCCCCATGAAAGCATCTGAAGTCTCATCATCACCTGTGCACAATATCAATGGAATACTTTATTTCATTATTAAATTTAATTATATTATGGGGATTATTTTTTTGCACTAAATTGATGGTGTTTCGCTGCTCAGTGTGTGATCGATGGCATTATGTGAGTGAACGATTGCTTTGTTTTATAGTTTTCATCCGCCGAGGATGAGCTCGAGTCCGGAGTAACGCAGGACTCATTGATCTCCTGTGGGAAACGAGGAAACATGATGCTCCGGACGAAAGCGTTTATAGAGTTGAAATGAACATCCAGGAGCTTCATCTCAATGACCTGCTGGTGTTTCTGGGAACGTCATAATGATCTTCATCGAGTGTCGTCCGGTTTTAAATTAAACTCCGACCGAGACGTGCTGATCTCCTGTTACTCTCCAGACCGTGACTGTGCAGAAACCGTTCGTACATTACGAGACGAGATTGACGTGTGTTCAGGAGAGAAACCAAAGCCAGTCCTGTACAGTGACTGGATTCAGTCGTTTGTGTTGTGTCATGTTAGCACTCGTGTAATGACGAGCTGCTGGAGTATGAGGACAGCAGCGATAAACGTCTGTTCTGATGATGTCCCGATGCAGATGTGATTCTCTGAGGAGTCAGTGAGGTGATCAGAAACACTCACACTCATTTCATTCACAGCACACAGTCGTCAGGACGCAGGAAACTCACATTTACTGCAGCAGCATCTGATGAAACAGTCGATATTTGTGTTTCAGGACACAATCATGAACACACACACACACACACAGAGAGAGAGAGAGACACTTAATGATTCTTCACTGCTTGTGACGTGATTTCCTTGTAAAGTGTGGTTGTGTTTCTGTTCAGGTGTGTCCGTCCATCTCTATGGCAACAGTGTTTTCATGCTCAGGACGACTCAGTTTAGTCTCGCTGCTCACTGCTTCTGATGGTTTATATAGTCTCACATATAAAATAATATATATAGTCTCACGTATAGGACTGCAACAACTAATCAATAAAATTGGTAATAAATGATGAAAATCATCAACAACGATTGTCATTATCAATTAGTCGGGTCTGTCCATCGTGAACGCAAAACTTCCGCCAGTCGCGCCAAAAACAGCCCTGAATAAGGCATTTCTATGGACAAAATGCATTTAAAAACAGTGGAGGAAACAGCGTGAGCTGCTGCGGGAAAGGTACGTGATCCAAACTGCCCAAATCATGAGAACTGTTTATTTGAAGCTTCGAGCTAATTCATTAGCGTAATGTCTTGCCCTGTCAGGCGCTTGACGGATGCGCGCGTCCTCAGCGCAAAACCTTCATTCTACGGCGATATCCTTATCTGTAAATGTTTCAAATTCATGCGAATATTTCCATTTTGCATAAAGGTTTGTCCTGACAGTCCATGTTGAACTTCAAACTTTACATTACCGAATGAGCGTCAGACAGACGGAAGCGCTAGAGAGGACATGTAACCAGTGCTTCAATGTATCAGAGCGCCACCCAGTGTAAGGTTAGTGCCGCAGCCGCCCTGAACTAACGCTGATCATCACTGAACTCATTTTCATGGTTCTGTAATGGTTCGTCCACCAGTAAGCTCTTCAGTCACAGTACTATTCTATTGTTGTCTTGAATTTCCAAATTTACGGTTTTACAAGAAAGACAGAAAAAATAGTAAAGGACTTTATAGTTTTTTTTCTTCGGATGCCCGATTACAGTCAATAATAACAGAGACTGTGGAAAAATACATAAAAACAATGCCAGCAAGAATCCAAGCTGTTCTCAAAGCCAAAGGAGGCCACAGAAAATAAGTTCACATTATGTGTGAATAATGACAGTTTTTTACAGATCCCTCAAATATTTGTGCTCTCTTTTCTGTGACTGGAAGTCTAAGAAATGAAGCTTAACGTCTCACATCTACAGGTGTTGGTCATATAATTAGAAAATCATCAAAAAGTTGATTTATTTCACTAATTCCATTCAAAAAGTGAAACATTATATTCATTCATTACTCACAAACTGATATATTTCAAGTGTTTATTTCTTTTAATTTTGATGATTATAACTGACAATTAAGGAAAATCCCAAATTCAGTATTTCAGAAAATTAGAATATTACTGAAGACCTGTAGTGATTTTACCTTCGCCCATGCAAGGACGCAGTGTAAAATAGAGACTGGTACTCACGTCACCGCTGACGTTGCGATTTTTGAATCTCACGTCACTGAAGGTTATGAGTACATCAGGTGACCACTTCCCCCTACTCTAGTTCAGGGCACCAGTCAAGCTCTGTTACCTTGGCAATATGAAAACACTCCCAACAGGAAGCTGTTCGGTAATTTGGAATTAATGTAAAGCGGTCAGCTGATTTATTTGAAAGAATGGTGAGATTGCTAACTTGTAGAGCCTTTTCTGTATTATCAGACACATACGTGTAATAAAATACATTTTATTAGCAAAAGATAGACAAGAATAACTAACTACTAAATGAATACCATGAATGATAAAGGAATAAGGTGCATATGATACATAAAATACAAGCGATTAAGTTGGATGTGGCTATGGAAGAGTTACGTTATCTTATGGAAAGATAAACTGTTTCTCTGTGAGTAATAAGGTGGAGAACCTTATTATGCACCACACAAATGAACGAAAGATTATTTGTGATTAACTAACATCAGCTATATTACATCTAATGTGAATGAGAAAAACATACACTGATAATATACAACAGACCAACACAAAGAAAGGATTTTTAGAAATCTTGGCCAACTGAACAGTATGAGCGTGTCCAGCACTCAATACTCAGTCGTGGCCCCTTTTGCCTGAATCACGGCTGCGATGCGGCGTGGAGTCGGTCAGTCTGTGGCACTGCTCAGGTGTTATGAGAGCCCAGGCCTTCAGCTCTTCTGCATTGTTGGGTCTGGCATATCGCATCTTCCTCTTCACAATACCCCATGGAGCAGTGCTTCCCGAACTGTAGGCCGCGGCCCCCCGGTGGGTCGTAGCGGTATTGCAGGGGGACCGTCAATATATTAAAATAATTAAAATATTCCAATTGTTCTAAAATTAGATTTTTTTAAAAGTATGTAAGGTTAGTGTTGTGGATTTAAATATATTTGTAAAGAATGTTTACATCATATTTCTCATAATTCAAATTCTTACAAACTTGTTAAATAAATTTGTATGTAAATGTCAGTATATAATGTTTAACGGCGGGGTCGTGGAGCTTTTGCAATGTTTTTGGGGGGCCTTACCCCTCTTAAGTTTGGGAAGCTCTGCCATAGAGTTTCTATGGGGTTAAGTTCAGGCGAGTTTGCTGACCAATAAAGAACAGGGATACCATGGTCCAAGTCCTGATGGAAAATGAAATCTGCATCTCCATAAAGTTGGTCAGCAGCAGGAAGCATGAAGTGCTCTAAAACTTCCTGGTATACGGCTGCGTTGACCTCAGAAAACACAGTGGACCAACACCAGCAGATGACATGGCACCCCAAACCATCACTGACTGTGGAAACTTTACACTGGACCTCAAGCAACGTGGATTGTGTGCCTCTCCTCTCTTCCTCCACACTCTGGGACCCTGATTTCCAAAGGAAATGCAGAATTTACTTTCATCAGAGAATATAACTTTGGAGCGGTCAGCAGCAGTCCAGTCCTTTTTGTCTTTAGCCCAGGCGAGACGCTTCTGACGCCGTCTGTTGTTCAAGAGTGCCTTGACACGAGGAGTGCGACAGCTGAAACCCATGTCTTGCGTACGTCTGTGCGTGGTGGCTCTTGAAGCACTGACTCTAGCTGCAGTCCACTCTTTGTGAATCTCCCCCACATTTTTGAATGGGTTTTGTTTCACAATCCTCTCCAGGGTGCGGTTATCCCTATTGCTTGTACACTTTTTTTATACCACATCTTTTCCTTCCCTTCGCCTCTCTATTAATGTGCTTCGACACAGAGCTCTGTGAACAGCCAGCCTCTTTTGCGTTGACCTTTTGTGTCTTGCCCTCCTTGTGCAAGGTGTCAATGGTCGTCTTTTGGACAACTGTCAGGTCAGCAGTCTTCCCCATGATTGTGTCCTACAGAACTAGACTGAGAGACCATTTAAAGGTTTTGAGTTCATTAGCTGATTAGCTGAGTGTGGCACCAGGTGTGTTCAATATTGAATCTTTTCACGATATTCTAATTTTCTGAGATACTGAAAATGGGATTTTCCTTAGTTGTCAGTTATAATCATCAAAATGAAAAGAAATAAACATTTGAAATATATCAGTCTGTGTGCAATGAATGAATATAATATACAAGTTTCCATTTTTGATTGGAATTAGTGAAAAAAATCGACTTTTTTGATGATACAAATACATACAGGTGCTGGTCATGTAATTAAAATATCATCAAAAAGTTGATTTATTTAATTCCATTACATATAAACATATATACATATATACACAGTGGTATAAAGATAAAGCTAACACAAGTAAACTCAAAATACAGTTTTTAAATGAAGGTTGTTATTATTAAGGGAAAACAAAATCCAAACCTACATTAGAGTTTAGATTCTCTGCCTGAGCCCGAGCCCGAACTTGAGCTCGGGCTGATATTTCCCGCCACTATCCTCGGGCCGGGCCAGGCCGGTCCCTTTGATCAAGCATTGGTGCTTTTTTAAATCATTACTTTAGCCCAATTGGGCGGGGAGAAAGCTATACCATAATCAGAAATATTATTTATATATATATATATTAATAATACTACAACTAAGAAACAAATGTGGACAACTTTGAACAAGTTAGACTAATAAAAACCCCCTAAATGCAGTCATGTGTCATTGGCAGCGGCTGCGTCTCCCCACTCGCAGTCTCACACGAATCACACTGTATTGTGTAGTTTAAGTGCAACATGGAGCTTCAAGAAGTAAAGAAAAAAATGAAAACAGGAGAATTAACTTTGAGAAAGTTTGGAGGAAAGTCGGAAGTATGGAACCATTTTACCCCATCTGTAGCACTGTCTTCAATAATTGCGCAACCAGGCTTGTTTCAGGTCTCCTTGTAAAAGGGCTGAAGATCGAATTTGATCTTCCACAGGGTCGAGACATTAGGGTTTGATTTTGTAAAAGAGAAAGCAAAACTAAAATCGTCGGTGTGTTTATGTGCTATAGCCTACAAATAAACTTGTCTAATAACAAATAGCCTACAAACTGTGCTAAATAAAATTTGAAGTAAACAAATTTACAATGTTTTTTCTACTTTACCACAGCAAAGGATGTGAATAGGAAGTCTATAATAGACTTAATTATAAGCAAACGAAAGGAAGAAATGTTTATAATCCCCTGCGAAAATAGGTGGGATGCGACTGGAGATTTGGAAGGGAAAAAAACGTAAATAACGGCCCACGTATAAAAAAAATGGTCGGGTGTAAATCGGGCTCGGGCTCATAATTACAGTTAATGTGTCGGGCCGGGCCGGGCCGGGCTCAGACACAACGTGCACGGGCTTGGGTAGGGTCGGGCTTAATTTTTTGGGCCCGATCTAAGCTCTAACCTACATGGCCCTGTGTAAAAAAGTCATTGCCCCCTAAATGTACTGGTTGGGCCACCATGAACTGCCTTTTTAAGGTCATGCCCTAGCATCTCAATAGGATTCAGGTCAGGACTTTGACTAGGCCACTCCAAAGTCTTCATTTTGTTTTTCTTCAGAGCTGGACTTGCTGGTGTGTTTTGGATCATTGTCAAGTTCACTTTGGCTTGAGTTCACGAACAGATGGCCTGACATTTTCCTTCAAGATTTTTTGGTAGACAGCAGAATTCATGGCTCCATTGGTCACAGCAAGTCTTCCAGGTCCTGAAGCAGCAAAACAGCCCCAGACCATCACGCTACCACCACCATATTTTACTGTTGGTATGATGTTCTTTTTCTGAAATGCGGTGTTGCTTTTACACCAGATGTAATGGGACACACACCTTCCAAAAAGTTCAACTTTTGTCCTGTCAGTCCACAGAGTATTTTCCCAAAAGCCTTGGGGATCATCAAGATGTTTTCTGGCAAAAATGAGACGAGCCTTGATGTTGTTTTTGCTCAGCAGTGGTTTTTGTCTTGAACTCTGCCATGCCGGCCATTTTTGTCCCGCCTTTCTTATGGTGGAGTCATGAACTCTGACCTTAACTGAGGCAAGTGAGGCCTGCAGTTCTTTGGATGTTGTTGTGGGTCTTTTGTGACCTCTTGGCTGAGTCGTAATTTTGGTCGGCCGGCCTCTCCTGGGAAGGTTCTCCACTGTTCCATGTTTTCTCCATTTGTGGATAATGGCTCTCACTGTGGTTTGCTGGAGTCCCAAAGCTTTAGAAATGGCTTTTTAACCTTTTCCAGACTGATACATCTCAATTACTTTCTTTCTCATTTGTTCCTGAATTTCTTTGGATCTCGGCATGATGTCTAGCTTTTGAAGATCTTTTGCTCTACTTCACTTTGTCAGGCAGGTCCTATTGAAGTGATTTGTTGATGGAGAACAGGTGTGGCAGTGATCAGGTCTGGGTGTGGCTTGAGAAACTGAACTCAGGTGTGATAAATCACAGTGTAGTTCTGTTTTAACAATCACTTTTTCACACAGGGCCATGTAGGTTTGGATTTTGTTTTCCCTTAATAATTACAACCCTCATTTAAAAACTGCATTTTGTGTTTACTTGTGTGTATCTTTGACTAATATTTACATTTTTTGGCAATCAGAAACATTTAAGTGTGACGGACATGCAAAAAAAATTAGAAATCAGGAAGGGTGCAAACACTTTTTCACACCACTGTATATATACAGTCTCATATATAGTCTCACATATATACAGTCTCATATAATTTTTAGAGACAGACTGAGCTGTTTTCTGTCTGGTTTTCTCAGGATTTGTTCTAGCTGAGGTCGATCAGCTCTCGTATGTCACTGCTGCTTCGGTGGACGAGAAACTTAATGGCTCTTTTTTAATTCTCTCTCTCTCTCTCTCTCTCTGTCTCTGTCTGTGTGTCTCTCTGTCTGTCTGAAGATGTCAGAATCTTATTCTCATGCGATTTACTGCAGGATTTCAAAGATGTCTACGACTCATGAAAGTTCGCTCAGTATAGAGAACATGAGAGAGTGGCTAACCTCTAACTGTCTGTCTGTCTCTCTTTTATCTGTCTGTCTCTACTCTTAATTTATGGCAGATGAATACAGTTTCATAAATGCTTGTTATTCGTGACTCGACTGCATGAAGAGAGACGCAACATTCAGCTCATCATCATAATTCTAGATTTCAGACTGATATAGACGTCATACTTCTATTCCAATCACTGGTCACTCCATTATTCATGAGTGTTATGAATATTTAATTCTGAGGGGGAGTATTTCTGTTCTGAATGTCAATTTCTTGATCATGTTTATATGATGTTCGATTGAATGTCACGTGTGCTTTATTTTGTTTTAGTGAATATAGATTTGTGCGTCTACAACAGAACGGATGATAATTCAAATAAATAGTCAATCGGAAACCAGATGAGTGTTTGGTGTCTGTCGGTTCATCTGTGTGCTGTGAGAAGATGAGCATCGTTGAGAAAACACACTGGAAATGCTGATGATATCATCATCCGCTCAGGGGCGTGTCCAGTCACATGAGGGTGAAGCCAATTGGGGAAATACCATCATTCTCATGGTGTGTCTTCAGTACTCTTGGGTCGGTTCTGTGTTCATGTTCAGTCTGACTCACTGACGTCTGTCTTCAGTCAAGCTCTTCTCTGCATGTCTTTAGTTAATGAGCAGCCCAGAGCGCCGGTGCATTATGGGTAATGTGAGTGGGGGGTTCTGGACTGAGTAATTGATGTGACACTCAAGCCAAAGGTCCTGCAGTTTGATTCATTCTGAAATGATCTGACCTGCCCTGACCGACACACACACACACACACACACATATATATACTGTAGTGTGGATGTGTGGGTCAGTGCTGCCCTCTAGTGGAGCTCATATGATTTACTGTTTGGATTTCATGGAGAAATCTTCACACTTACAGTATTTTTTATAGATCATCCTCATTCCCATCACGCTGTTTATTCAGTAATGAATTCCAAATATAAATTATTATGGTGGCAGCACAGATTTTTCAGAAATTTCATAAATATCTGTGACTGTTCCTGATCAGGTTGAAGAAACTTTAATTTGTTAGTTTTCGGCTCCAGAGAGACTCGTTTGTTTTTATTCCAGCGGTTAGAAATGAAACGCTTTCAGAGCAGAAACTCTGTTTCCTGTCCGAGGACTGCTTTATAAACGCTAAACGGTTTGGATGAAGTTTAATGACAGATAATAATGAAAGAGAGAATGAGAGTTTCCTGTGCTGATGAGCTTCGAGATGTAATAACGATCGGCAACACTCCCCCTCGCTTATCATCAGCTAACAATGAGAAATATATTTAATCTTCATACTGTTAGTAAAAATACACTTGTTCATATTACTTCACAGTCAGTTCATGTGAACAGATGAAACTTTTGAAAATGTATTAAGGAATGTTAAAATGAAATTTAAGATGATTAAATGCTGTTATCTAATGTTATCAAAAGAACGCTTCGTGTAAAAAAGTTAATAATAAATCACAAATGGGTTTATTTAGAAACATATTTTATTTACACAAACAATATATTTTATTAGTGTTTATTTAGGTACTTTTGCAAGCAAAAATAATGAAGAGTGACGCTGGATGGACAGACCTGGACAGCCAACAGGAAGTGATGTCATTCTGAAAGTTTCCTGAGAAAACTCTTGGGTCGTTGGTTTCATGAAAACGTACTGGAACACAAAAATAATGTTATTAACCGATTTAAGATTAATGCTCTCACTCAACTGAAACAACTGAATTGAATTCAAACTATGGAGCTAGATTTTCTGTGACCTTAAGAATGTCGTTTCTCAGCCCTGCTTTATTCGCCTGCTCCTGTGTTGAAGTGATCATCCTGTCCTTGTTTAATCCTTTCATGTCTGATATTGGAGAAATATCTCAGCGTATGAAAGTCCAATGTTGTTTGGTTCTTCAGAATATCTTCTGTCAACCACACGAGGGCAGTACGTGATGACAGAATGATCACGTTTGGGTGGAATATCCCTTTAATTATGAACATTAACATATTAAAATAGTGTCAGCAGACGCAGCAAGTGTGTGTGTGTGTGTGTTCGGCCTCATTGGAGCTTCTCTCTCCGTTGAAGCCGAGGTTGCCCGTATCCAGGATGTACTTGTGTCCTGTCGCCATAGTAACAGCAGCATCTCCTGTCCAAGCGGCGATGGGGAGAGACAGGCTGCTCGACGGATGTTATTTAACGGCAGCTCGTGATTGAATCGTATGAATCACTGTGACACCGAATGAACTCTGACCTCTGACACCTGTGTGACACCTGAAGTGATAAAACTCTCAGGTTCATCTGCTAGCATTGTTGCTGCTGTATATAAAGAAAAAAAAATGATGTAATTAGATGAAATTCATTGCTGTGATTACGGCAGATGTCACATTTAATGTGTTTTATAATAATTTTATGATAATGATAGATGTGATGTATTAATATTCCTCTCTCCTGTAAATGATTTACAGCTCATCACAAAACAAATCATTTCAACTCGTCCCCCAATTACAGTGAGTCATGGGGTCAGAGGTCACGGGCTCATGGGCATCTTGTGATCTATAATGTCCTCGTGACCGTTAATGCAGAACACTGTCGCACATCACTGATGGACCGGAGACGCAGAATCCAGTGTTCGTCTGCGTCCAGCAGGGGTCCCTGTTTCACAGAGGGAAATGACATCACACACACAGCATGGACACAGTGTTCCCGACAGATGTCAGTGGAGAGAAGCCCTCTGAAGAGCCGCTGTGTGTTCGGCGGATGAGTCCTGTCTCTGAGAGGTGACAGGAAGTTCCGTCGTGTCATCGTTATTGTGAAGTTGTGCAGATGCCGCTCGTGTTTATCTGAACGCTGATGTGAAGAAACCGTCAGGACAGACACGAGACGAGTTTCTCCAGCTCCTGCGTTTATATCTGACTGAAGCATCTGAAACTCGGAGGATTCGTTCCATCTGTGAGGGAAAACTGCCGACAGATGGACAGATTATGTGGATTAATGCAATTAGAGGTGAAATTAATTAGTAGTGAACGGACACTATATTACTGAACAACAGGCTGCAGAGACACATCAGATCAACTCTGGAGCTGCAGTACAGAGTGTGCGGGTCACATGGAAAAACTCAGTCACGTTGTAACAACCCCTTTCTTTAAAAAAAGTGTGAATTGTTCAGCTCTACTGTGGCGTGTTTTCTTGGCATGATCTGGACAGTGGTTGGCTCACAGATCGTCTGATGGAGCTCCTGGTGTGTCTGAATGTGCAGCTCACAACAGAGCAGAGATGCCCTTCCATTTCCAGTGTGACGAATCATGTTAAAAATCCTCACTTATTATGTCCTGCTTGACCCTGAGATGATAACTGGACGCTGCTCTGCATGTAACGGCGTCATGTGGCCGTTAACATGTGTCGTTGGGGACTGGACGTTAATTGTGTGAAGGATGTGGTTCCGCACACTGGACAGACACACCTGAGCGCGGCACGCCTGTGAGCGCTTCGGCGGTGACAGATGAAGGAAGCCCGAGCTTCCCACAACCCCCTGCAGCTGTTAGTCAATGGTGGCCACAGCGCAGCAGATGTCATGTGTTTCTCTTTAATGGCTCTCTGTCTCGGAGCTGGAAGAACCTGGTGAAGTCATGTGACCGAGTCTGATGTCACACACACGTGTGATGAGTTGAAAGCAGGCGCAATGTTCTGTTGAGCATCTTCATACGTTCACATTCGTTCACGGATCAGTGTGAGCCATTTAGGGATGTTCACAGCTGTTTCCGGCTGTTTCCGGCCCTGTGTGCTGTAACTTCAGCTCTTTTACTAGCTTGTCAGGGGTGGTTGCCAGGGTGTTGCTAGACAGTTTCCAGGGAGTTGTGGGAGATTACCAGGCCGTTGCTATGCAATTACTAGAGTGTTGATGCCAGGGTGTTGCTATGCAAATACTAGGATGTTGTGTGTTGTTGCCAGGGTGTTTCTATGCAGATACTAGGTTCACGAGTTCACATTTACAAATAATCAGATGCATATTTGGCGTGCTGTCCGAGGAGAGGTATTTGGCCCGAGCCCAGAGTACTCCTCCTGTATTCTGGTTCAGGAAGTAACCAGCCAAGTGTGAGGCGACGGGGTGGTGGAGGGATGCTGAAACTGTCCAAAAGCATAGTTGAGTCGACTGCGTCGATATATATAGGTCTCCGCTCAAGCTGATTGGGCAGACATGTTGATTGCTGATGAATGACTGCTGGTTGGAGTGATGTAATGATTAGTTCGATCATTTGAGCGTGTTCCTCCCGAACTTTGTTAATAAAACATCATGTGTTGTGAGTTTTTACCAGGGCATTCCTGTGCAGTTAGTTGGATATCGTGCGTTGTGGCCAGGGTGTTGCTATGCAGATAATAAGGTGTTGTGGGTAGTTACCAGGCTGTTGCTATGCAGGTATTAGGGTGTTGTTGCCAGGGTGTTGCTATGCAGATAATAAGGTGTTGTGGGTAGTTACCAGGCTGTTGCTATGCAGGTATTAGGGTGTTGTTGCCAGGGTGTTGCTATGCAGATAATAAGGTGTTGTGGGTAGTTACCAGGCTGTTGCTATGCAGGTATTAGGGTGTTGTAGCCAGGGTGTAGCTATGTAGTTACTAGGATGTTGTGGATTTTTGCCAGGTTGTTCCTAAGCAGATAATAAGGTGTCGTGGTTGTTACCAGGGTGTTGCTATGCAGTTACTAGGATGTTGTGAGTATTTCCCAGGGCATTCCTGTGCAGTTAGTAGGATATCGTGCGTTGTTGCCAGGGTGTTGCTATGCAGTTACTAGTATGTTGTGTCACATGCGTTGTTGCCAGGGTGTTGCTATGCAGTTACTAGGATGTTGTGGGTTTTTGCCAGGTTGTTCCTATGCAGATAATAAGGTGTCGTGGTTGTTACCAGGGTGTTACTATGCAGTTACTAGGATGTTGTGAGTATTTCCCAGGGCATTCCTGTGCAGTTAGTAGGATATCGTGCGTTGTTGCCAGGGTGTTGCTATGCAGTTACTAGTATGTTGTGTCACATGCGTTGTTGCCAGGGTGTTGCTATGCAGTTACTAGGATGTTGTGGGTTTTTGCCAGGTTGTTCCTATGCAGATAATAAGGTGTTGTGGGTAGTTACCAGGCTGTTGCTATGCAGGTATTAGGATGTTGTAGCCAGGGTGTTGCTATGCAGTTACTAGGATGTTGTGGGTTTTTGCCAGGTTGTTCCTATGCAGATAATAAGGTGTTGTGGGTAGTTACCAGGCTGTTGCTATGCAGGTATTAGGGTGTTGTTGCCAGGGTGTTGCTATGCAGATAATAAGGTGTTGTGGGTAGTTACCAGGCTGTTGCTATGCAGGTATTAGGGTGTTGTAGCCAGGGTGTAGCTATGTAGTTACTAGGATGTTGTGGATTTTTGCCAGGTTGTTCCTAAGCAGATAATAAGGTGTCGTGGTTGTTACCAGGGTGTTGCTATGCAGTTACTAGGATGTTGTGAGTATTTCCCAGGGCATTCCTGTGCAGTTAGTAGGATATCGTGCGTTGTTGCCAGGGTGTTGCTATGCAGTTACTAGTATGTTGTGTCACATGCGTTGTTGCCAGGGTGTTGCTATGCAGTTACTAGGATGTTGTGGGTTTTTGCCAGGTTGTTCCTATGCAGATAATAAGGTGTCGTGGTTGTTACCAGGGTGTTACTATGCAGTTACTAGGATGTTGTGAGTATTTCCCAGGGCATTCCTGTGCAGTTAGTAGGATATCGTGCGTTGTTGCCAGGGTGTTGCTATGCAGTTACTAGTATGTTGTGTCACATGCGTTGTTGCCAGGGTGTTGCTATGCAGTTACTAGGATGTTGTGGGTTTTTGCCAGGTTGTTCCTATGCAGATAATAAGGTGTTGTGGGTAGTTACCAGGCTGTTGCTATGCAGGTATTAGGATGTTGTAGCCAGGGTGTTGCTATGCAGTTACTGGGATGTTGAGAGTTTTTGCCAGGGCATTCCTGTGCAGTTAGTAGGATATCGTGCATTGTTGCCAGGGTGTTGCTATGCAGTTACTAGTGTGTTGTGCCACATGTGTTGTTCCCAGGGTGTTGCTATGCAGTTACTAGGATGTTGTGCATTGTTGCCAAGGTGTTGCTATGTATATTCAAGGGTGTCAGGTGTGATTGCCAGGGCATTGCTATGCAGATACTAGGGTGTTGTGGGTCGTTGCCTGGGTGTTGCTATACCGATACTAGGGTTGCTCAGATGCCAGCATTTTCTTGTGTGTAAAGTTTCTACATGATATTTCCACAGTTTGTGATGTAATTGTTTGTAATATAGTACAAGGACAGAATGAATCCTTTGTGTTTTTCACTGCTGTATTAATTTCAACAGCTTTTCATCATCACAGTCAAGATTTGTGCATCTGCAGCCATTTAACCTGAACCCTAACCCAACCAAGTGACTTTCTGCATGTTAAGCAGATGAAATCGGGTGGTTAGTGTTTCTCTCTGTGCAGTGCGTTTTTGTGCTTTATTGGGAGATCAGCTGATCTGTTTATTACTGCTGTCGACCCAAATTCACTGCAGAAAACCACACAATTATGACAGGAATCAGACTTCAACTGATCACAGTCAACATTCACAGTGTGTGTGTGTGTGAGAGAGAGTGTGCACGAGTCAGAGTCAGTTGCCATAGTCGTCAGAGAGGGAACACTTCTTTCTTTCTTTCGTCTCTCTCTCTCTCTCTGTCTGGAGTGAGGGGGTGTTTTGACCTCACTCCACCCCTCCGCAGGACAAAACATGGACAACTGCTTCCTGTCAGCTGCCACTCAAAGCACTGAATGAAAGAATGTGGAGGGAAAAACTCATTTCTCTGGAGGAAGAACAATCTCCCGTGTGTCTGCAGCCAATCATGCCTCTGTCTTCTGAAAGCCCACGGTGAGAATCACGAGCTCTGACCGCACATCCCACATCAGATCGGAGGCTGCTTCTGAACATCTGGTGCTTTATTGAGCCCGTTCATTTACTCATATGCAACTCTGCATGATGTTTTTGTCTGTCAAACACAGAAGTGTCTCAACATCAACATGGTGACCGTCAGTCGCCAAAATATGCAAACATCGTTAGTCATGTCCAGATTCGCAGTTCTCGTGTGTCTGGGCCGCCAGGTGTTGCTGCAGGATTTAATTGTCCATCCAAAAGCTTTTTAGTCATTTCATGTAAATTGAGGGAGAGTGTGTGAATGTGTTTAGATTCGCCATGTTCCACATTCAGCAGAGGAGACCGAGAGAGAGTTTGCACATTGACCGGCCGTGTGTTTGTTTGAAATGGATTACACCACAGCAGAACTGGTGTTGTTAGAAAAAGCCTTTTAGCTGATTGAGCAAAACTCTTGAGCATCTGTCCGATTGGATGTGATTGATCTAGTTCTTCCTCTGAAGTGTTGCTGTAGCCGTCTGGAACTTCATAATAAACCTGTGTGAATCGGACTCTCACACCACAGCAGTGGAAACAAACACTGGAGCTCCAGCCACACAAACTATAATCCATCATATAAAGACAAGCGTTCATCTAATGACTCACGACTGAGCAAACAATGAAACGTTTACCCGAGAGAACACACACACACACACACACACACACACACACTCTCTCACACACACACACACTCTCACACACACTCCACACTCTACACACACACACTCAGACACACTCCACACTCTACACACACTCACACACACGCTCCACACTCTACACACACACACACACACACACACACACTCCACACTCTACACACATACACACTCACACACACTCCACACAGACACACACACACACTACACACACAAACACACACTCACACACACACACACTCCACACTCTACACACACACACACACTCAGACACTCTATACACACACACACACTCCACACTCTACACACACTCACACACATACTCAGACACACTCCACACTCTACACACACTCACACACATACACACTCCACACACACACACTCAGACACACTCCACACTCTACACACACTCACACACATACACACTCCACACACACACACTCAGACACACTCCACACTCCACACTCTACACACACTCACACACATACACACTCCACACTCTACACACACACACGCTCCACACTCTACACACGTACACACTCACACACACTCCACACAGACACACACAAACACACACACACACACACACACACACACACACGCTCCACACTCTACACACATACACACTCACACACACTCCACACAGACACACACACACACAAACACACACTCACACACACACTCCACACTCTACACACACACACACACTCCACTCTCTACACACACACACACACACTTTGTGTTACAGTGTTTAATGGTGTAGAATAGAACAGCAGCCAGCAGACTTTTATTAAAGCATTTGCTTGCATCAACTGATTTTATTTTTATTTATTTGCTTTTTTCTGCCTGTTAATGCTGCTTTTTTGCTGTCGAGCAGAAAACGCAGATGTTTCATCCGAATGATTAATTTTACGTCTGTTTCTTTGGTGCTGTTGTAAATCTACATGCTTCAGGTTTAAACTGCGGTAGAGAAATCAGAACCACACGTTTGATGAGCTTCAGTTTTGACGTTTTTTAGTACTTCGTTTAGACGGAGTGAATCATGTTTATAAAAATCAATAAGAGTTCCGAGTTAACGGATGTTCAGAAATCTGATCTGCTCAAACTCAGACTGTGGATGATGTCACTTCCTGACGGGTGATGTCATGAAGGAAGTGGCTTTTGTTCGGTGTTGTTGGTGATATTGGGGACACAAGACCAACTTGTAAATTGATTACCAATTTAATCATGTTTGCATTTTAGTTACAAAAACTATTTCTGAATAGATTATTGAGGCGAGGACGGTTCATTGGGTTTATCGTCTCTCTGCTCGGCTGCTTTGTCTTCTTTGAGGCGGTGGGCCGCTCTGATATTTAATATATTGAGTGGTTTTCTCTCCTCAGTCAGAGTCAATATGAGACTGTCACCTTCCATCAGTGTGACGTGAATCTATTTCACTTTGTCTTTAAAACTGGACTTTCACAGAAAATCATTTCATTCGACGGAGGCCGCGCGGTTCAATCGCATTTATAGCGCGTCTGATTATTAAAGCACAATTAATCTTTGCCGCGGCGCTCAGACAAACACAAGCACAAAGTCTTTGATGTTTCGCAGCGAAACACTCGCTGAAGATGAAAGCCGCGCCGAAGCCTCCAGCGTTTTCAAGAGTATATGATGTGATGCGACATCCTGAACCTTATTTTTCATATTCATGTGCCTGATTCTCTGAGGAAATGAAGAATGAACGAAGCGTTTTGATTTGAAGGAAGGAAGAAAGAAAGCCAGAATGGACAGACTCACCGTTTCCTTCAGCAGTTTAAAACACACGGGATGAACGTCTTTACACATGAAAATCTTTGAGACATACATATATGACATACAGCGAATATCTATGCAAATATGTGGGGGATTTCACGCACGTTGAGTTTTAAGAGAGAGGATTCATTTCGAAGAGCGGAAACTGAAGTGTGATCAGATGACCCTCGGGCGTGTTTATGATTCCTCACGGTGTTGAACTTCAAAGCGTTTCAATTAAGGAAATGTCCAGGGAAAAACGGTTCGATGAAGGTTCAAAGGTGTAAACACCGTTCGACTGCCCTGCCATATTAAATATGAGGAGACGCCTCCAGAGCACACTCGTCCTCATCCTCTACCGTCATTAAGATGATGGTTTTCAAGTGTATTGTCTCATGACATCTGGAGTTGTTGTTCATGTGTTTTTTTGGCTTTGCTGTGTTTGTGACTCTGTTAAATCGCTGGTAATGAGACGGTTCCAGCCTGCAGAAAACATCATTTATTTCACTTTTATTATGTCAGACGCCGTTGATGTTTTAATAGAGTCGCTCTGCCCGTATTACCAGGAGGAAATGATTTGACCCATGTCATGAATTGGTCTCATTCCTAATCATCTCCGGCTGGCGGAAGAATCGGGAGGAATGTGTGAATATGAGTTTTTCCATTGACGGCGAGTCTGTGAGTTTCTCCAGGCTGAAGAACAGAGATAAGAAAGAGCTCATTAATGGACTGAGATCTGCGGAAACACGCAATAATGTTCGCTCTGATCACTCATCGGCGTCATGTATTCAGACTCACGGCTCTCTCCCCACACCGACATCTTCGTCATGAATACAGATCTTGTGAGAGAATCTCAGGATCGTCCGCACCGTCACGTCACACACTAAGTATTTCATCTCACCGTCACGCTGTTATTGTGACTTGATGAATCTGAAAGTGAGCGGCGATGCAGATCTCTGTGATCGGAGCGATTTCCGCGTCAGGGTTTGAGGACAGGGATGACGTCGGTGATGAGCGGCAGCTGCTGCGGTGAGTGTGATGGATAACGTCCCGTCTCGTCACATCTGTGAGGCTCTGATCAGCCAAATATCAATCAGAGCAAAGGTGCGTCTCTCTCCAGCCCCGAAAACATTTGGAGAGGCCATCATGACGGCCAAGGGCAGATCGATGACATTTATTAAATTGTCTAAACCTGACCTTTAGCAGACGGCTGTAAACGCACTGCGGCGCTAATGAAACGCCGGAGAGACGTCTCCGCTCGGAGCTGGAGTTTTCCTCATCTGGGTTTCTCTTTGATCTCCTCACTGCTTTCCAGACAGCCCAGTGTCTTTCTGAAGCCGTAAAATAAAAACTTCACACTGCATGCGAGTCGGCTCATCGTACAGTAACCACAGAAACCCGTTTGCTGGCGTAGGAATTATGTGTCAAAATCACGGCGTCTTTGATGTCTCGACCTTCATTGCTGTGGAAACGGAGAGAAGCGCGTCTCTCGGAGAACACGTCTGTCTGTCCGTCCTGCTCTCGCTGCAGTCGTGTTGCAGGTTTGGCGGCGCGTCTCATCTCAGTCTTTCGCTCTCATATTAAAGGCGACGGGATGTTCAAAGTGCTGCTGATCAAAGGCGGCTCGTCGCTCCTCGTTCTGCAGCTTTCAGGAGCTTCATGCGATCCTCTCGTAGATTCTCTCGTGCATCTGAACGAGCCGCACGGCTCTCCAGGCCTGAGGGTCAATCTGTTCTGTGTAAAGCATGAAACTCGACCGAATCTCCTTCTGTTGACTGTTAGCTGGCGTATGCAGAACGTCCTCCAAGAGGTCAAGAGGTCAAATGATTCTGATCTTCACTATGAAGCGCTCCAGAGTGATTCATGAACAATGATCTGTTACTGACGCTGCTCTGTTTGTATCTCGAGTTAATGAACACGCATGTTGAGTGCTTTTCTTCATGATGGATTTCAACTATTAAACTCCAAGTGTGAAGCAGAGGAATGGAAGTGTTCATCAGACGGCGGTTTACAGACACTAGGCTGTTGTGAGGGGTTGCCAGGGTGTTGCTAAGCAGACACTAGGGTGTTGTGAGGGGTTGCCAGGGTGTTGCTAAGCAGACACTAGGCTGTTGTGAGGGGTTGCCAGGGTGTTGCTAAGCAGACATTAGGGTGTTGTGAGGGGTTGCCAGGGTGTTGCTAAGCAGGCACTAGGGTGTTGTGAGGGGTTGCCAGGGTGTTGCTAAGCAGACACTAGGGTGTTGTGAGGGGTTGCCAGGGTGTTGCTAAGCAGACACTAGGGTGTTGTGAGGGGTTGCCAGGGTGTTGCTAAGCAGACACTAGGGTGTTGTGAGGGGTTGCCAGGGTGTTGCTAAGCAGACACTAGGGTGTTGTGAGGGGTTGCCAGGGTGTTGCTAAGCAGACACTAGGGTGTTGTGAGGGGTTGCCAGGGTGTTGCTAAGCAGACACTAGGGTGTTGTGAGGGGTTGCCAGGGTGTTGCTAAGCAGACACTAGGGTGTTGTGAGGGGTTGCCAGGGTGTTGCTAAGCAGACACTAGGGTGTTGTGAGGGGTTGCCAGGGTGTTGCTAAGCAGACACTAGGGTGTTGTGAGGGGTTGCCAGGGTGTTGCTAAGCAGACACTAGGCTGTTGTGAGGGGTTGCCAGGGTGTTACTAAGCAGACACTAGGGTGTTGTGAGGGGTTGCCAGGGTGTTGCTAAGCAGGCACTAGGGTGTTGGGAGGGGTTGCCAGGGCGTTGCTAAGCAGACACTAGGGTGTTGTGAGGGGTTGCCAGAGCGTTGCTAAGCAGACACTAGGGTGTTGTGAGGGGTTGCCAGGGCGTTGCTAAGCAGACACTAGGGTGTTGTGAGGGGTTGCCAGGGCGTTGCTAAGCAGACACTAGGGTGTTTTGAGGGGTTGCCAGGGCGTTGCTAAGCAGACACTAGGGTGTTGTGAGGGGTTGCCAGGGCGTTGCTAAGCAGACACTAGGGTGTTTTGAGGGGTTGCCAGGGCGTTGCTAAGCAGACACTAGGGTGTTTTGAGGGGTTGCCAGGGCGTTGCTAAGCAGACACTAGGGTGTTTTGAGGGGTTGCCAGGGCATTGCTAAGCAGACACTAGGCTGTTGTGAGGGGTTGCCAGGGTGTTGCTAAGCAGACACTAGGGTGTTTTGAGGGGTTGCCAGGGCGTTGCTAAGCAGACACTAGGGTGTTTTGAGGGGTTGCCAGGGCGTTGCTAAGCAGACACTAGGGTGTTGTGAGGGGTTGCCAGGGCGTTGCTAAGCAGACACTAGGGTGTTTTGAGGGGTTGCCAGGGCGTTCCTAAGCAGACACTAGGGTGTTTTGAGGGGTTGCCAGGGCGTTGCTAAGCAGACACTAGGGTGTTTTGAGGGGTTGCCAGGGTGTTGCTAAGCAGACACTAGGGTGTTTTGAGGGGTTGCCAGGGCGTTCCTAAGCAGACACTAGGGTGTTTTGAGGGGTTGCCAGGGCGTTGCTAAGCAGACACTAGGGTGTTTTGAGGGGTTGCCAGGGTGTTGCTAAGCAGACACTAGGGTGTTTTGGGTGTTTGCCAGGACATTGCTTTCCGTTTAGAATTTAAAAACCTCTAAATCTGATTACTATGAGACAGTGCTAAAGTGCCCCATGATGCTTTTTTTAATATTACCTTTCAGATGATGATATCTGAATGATCTACGATAGATAAAGTTATTGTCTCACAAAAGAAAAAATCATCTCTGAGCCGCTTAAACTAGTCGCCAGGAATTCGAATCCCACTTCCATGATGGCTTCACGTCACTGGGTTGCGTAACGCCCTCCTATGTTCTTCATTGTCTGTCCATGAATAAGTTGACTCGCCTCAAACACTCTGACGACTGCTTCTCAAATCTCTGGGAGATAGCAAAACACTTGCTCTTGAAAGATGGGTCAGTACCCAGTTTATTTGGACCATCTTGCTCCTCTGAATCACAGCCTGTATCAGAGACGCGGCGATCACCTCTTCTAACACCTCAAACTAAGATGACACTAACCTGAGAAACGTCCTGCTCCAGTCATGCTTGTGATCGAGATTCTGGTTGACCATCTACTTCAGACGTTTCATCTTCGGACTTGAGCTTGAATTGATAAGATAAAACGAATGCCATATTTTCTGTCCATACATTGTATACAATAGCGCTGAGTGTTTTGTTTCCGACACGTGCAGAGAAGGGTCAGAAGGCCCCTCGGAAAGGAGAGAGACTGGGTCTTCGACTCAGATGAAGTGATATTAAAAGTATATTATGAGAAAACAAAAGTGTTTTTCCTTGCGTGTATGTAAACCTTTTGTAGGAACTAAAAAATATTAGGAATCTTGAAAATGTCATAATTGGAGCCCTTTAATAAAATAACCGTCTCTGTCTCTCTCTGTTTCTGTCCCTCTTCTGTCAGGTTCAGGTAAAATGTTGAAGCTCAGATTTGATTGGACGGTTCAGAGAAGTGTTTGTCTGCAGGGTTCCTATAATTGACCGGCATGAAAAGACCTTCTGAAGTAGAACAGAACAGAGAGTTTTGTGCTTCTGGCTTTAATCAGACGTCTGGAGTCTCTGTGCAGCAGCGGCTGAATTACATATTCATTTATTCATGTGTTGTATTATAATCCAACATTACAAGCACTGAATGCTGAAATTAGTACTTTTAGGAGATCTTTCTGTTTTAGAAACTAGCGGCAGGACCTGAAGGTCATGTGACCGTCTTCAGATGATCGAGTGCATTATGGGAAGGTGTTCGCCTGCTGTTGTTTTGGTGCTGATCCGTCAGGGAAGGATGGTGGTTAGGGTTTGTGACTGTGATCAGATGGACATTCAGGGATCTGCATCCGAAGTCACGGCAGAATTCAGTTCTGATTGGACTCAGAGATGAATTTTGTTAATCCTATGGGATTTCTTCAGTCTGGCGATGCTTTTACACAAAATTCTCACGTCGTTCAATCTGACAAGCAACGATCGCAAAGGACAGAAATCGAACTGTAAATCTGGATCTGTGAACGGACGGATGGGAAGGTTCAGATGAGCTCAGCTCCTTCAGAAACGAGAAAACAAACGGAAGATGAACGAGATTTGGCACCATGACGGACATTTTACAAATGTGTTGCTCTATTTCTGTAATGTGAGGAATGTTATGGCAGAATAGAAGAGATGAATGTGCTGGTAAAATGACCTCAAATATTAATATAAAACAACCATCTGCACGAATGTGCAACTAGACTCAAAAATCCTGTCCTGATGGAGATTCCACATTCATTTCTATTGAAGCTGAAGATGTCTCCTCTAAACTCTCAGATTTTCATTATTTATTATGTTTATGATTCAGTTTCCTCGCTGTGAAGATGATTTGAGTCATTATGTTACACAATGAAGGTAAAAGCTCAAACACACACGCTTAAGCTTCATAGCTGTACAGACAGACTCTCTCATTGATGGCTGTGTTGGGATCTGCTGTCAGAGATCAGAGTCGGAGCTCCTCAGACTTCAGGAGGATTTCTGACTTCCTGCAGTGAGCAGAACTTCACAAATGCTGAAGAAAACACCAGCCAAACCTGCAGGAATGAGTGTAGAAACATTTGATCGGCTCAGAGACGCTCTTTCGTCTGTTTTCTCTGTGATTGGATACGATGACCGCGTGTCTCTCGTTTACCTGCACGATGAACTAAAGAATCACCCATGAACCACCCATCACCTTTGTGCCATGACAATAATCCTAATGCTTCCAGAAAACGGCATTTACACAATGTTTATTAAAACACACGCACAAGTTTACACCCCTCTGGAGGATTCGCTCTCAGAGCTTCGTGATGCTCTCGCTGGACTCCAGCGCTCTCCTGCTCCGTTCGTTTCATTAGTGTTGCACAAAAAACAACAAGTTCACTGATTTTCTGACGAGTGACTTCTGAAGGAACATAAAACAGGACTTTTTCTAAGACCTAATTAAAGGAGCTTTTATTATTCACTGGCTCTTAATGAAATCATTAGAGTCGCCTTTGATTCACAGCGGAGAAGCAGAAAATAGAAATGATATTCTGATATATCATAAT
>CM074284.1:100000-102500 GCA_037194245.1 Opsariichthys bidens
CACACACACACACACACACACACACTCACTCACACTGTTTGTGTACAAACTCAGACATGACAGGAGTGTAAAACACCGTCCCACTGCTGCAAACACACACACACACACACACACACTCTTCTGTCAGACCGATGGAGGGTGAAATGGAGCGTCACACAGACATTTTTCATTCATCCATCCGGATGTTTTCCACCAAATACACCTTCATGCTTTGTTTTTCTTACTTTCTTGACTCCAGCGATGATGTTTGGGTTTGTCTGATGTGTAGATATATATATTAAATAACTGGAAGAGTAAATCTGTTGTGTTTCAGGTTCTAGTTTCAGGAGGAAGCCGCTGATAGTGTCGTTTATCGTGTGCTCTGCGTGTATCGATTCTCTAAGTGATTTATGAGAATCGGATGACAGTACGAATACAGTAGCTAGTCAACCAAAATTACCGCTGTAAGGAAACGACATGAATACAACCCAGTCCCAGGTGAAACCAGTCCGAGAAATCACCACCAGGTGGCGCAAAGGCTCAGTCAGGCGGGAATTGTGACATTTTTTGTTTGTAGATGAAGATAAAATATTGAAATAAAATTCTGCGGGGAAAAGCATAAAGGCTTTTATTGGCATTGATGGTTGCATGAAGAACTTTTATACAAGATTTTGTTGTGGTTTTCGAATCTGAGAATGTTTTCCAGTCACGTGAGATTCCGCTGATGTGACACGGAAACGGTTTCAGTGTTCGTTTCCCTCCGCTTGTTCCTGCTTGATCTTTACAGCAGCGTTTCTCACAGCGAGCGTTCATGGTGGAGCAAACCACTATAATTTTACAAACACTATGGTTACTGTGTCACGGAGTTTTTAGATGAGAATGTAGTTGTTTAGACCTCAAGTATGTGATTTATGCATCATCATAAACCCTGTTTGGAAGTTGGTTTAGTTGTTCAGTTCATCAGCGCTCATGAATCCGCTGGGAACCGCTTTCTCTCGGCCACTCCAGCGGGAATTTGATAGTGCATAGATAGTGGTTAAACATGAGATGTAGGTTTATCACACAGGAATAAGAGAACAAATCTAACATTATATTTTACATTTACATTTAGTCATTTAGCGGACGCTTTTATCCAAAGCGATACCTTACAAGTGAGGAAAACAAACAAGCGATTCTTCATGAATTGGCAAAGAACACAGGAAGTGCTCACAATACACGTTTCATACATTGCTCAGTACCATAAGCTGGAGTAGGAAGGGAAAAGGGAAGGATAGGGTTTTTTTTGTTTGTTTGTTTTTTCATGAGGGGATCAAGTGTTCACGGAAGAGATGAGTTTTCAGCTGTCTCTTGAATATTTTTAGATTATAATTTTTGATGATGTTATTATATTTTTAACTTAAATGAACTTGAGCACTGCTGCTTTTGTGCGTTTATTTCCTATTGAACAAAGTTTTAATGCCTGTTATTGTGCTTTAAATATCATTGTTCAATATCTTGTTCAATTGTTCAAGTAAGGGTCTGTTAGTGATTGTGAGTTCGACTTCAGTGAAAGTCTTTATGAGTGATTCATGAGCAAAGACTTTTATATTGGAAACAATAAATGTCATTATTTGTACTTTCAACAACACCTTATAAGACGCAACCAACAAATGCCCTGTCGAGCGCTGTCGTGAGAAATCAGCTGTTGATGGGAGACTAAGACAAATATATCGCTTTCCTCAACGGACATTCAGACCTGACCTGAGGAACGAATGCTGCATTAGATCAGGTGACGCTCTCTCTCAAAATACTGTCATCTGCATGATACGAGTTTGAACGGAGCGACTCGGCGTTCCTTCGTTACTCGTTCTAAAGTGCGGATAGTAACGGATCTTGTGCTCGACTGTTAAACTTGCAGCTTGAAATTTCAGTCCATGGAGGAAGTAGTTTGGATTTTTTTTATTATTTCTTATTTATTTACGCACTCGTGCCGTCGAACTGTCGTTTCTAAACAGAATAACAATTACTAGAGGTTTTGATCGAATGTTAATTGCTGCATTCTGTTGAAAAATAATTACTTAATTTGAAGGAATTATTTTCTTAAAAATCAGATTGAGTGAATGATTCAATGACTCACCCATAAACACTTCACTCGTTTCATTCCTGGATGAATCGGCTTTTTGAACGAATCTCTTGAATGAATGATTCAATGACATACATTTTGTCGCCTCCCACTGGCTGGACAATGTAATTGATACAATATTTATTCGATGCGTCAAGTAACGTTCAGAAGCGGATTTGTTTGATCACTACCATAGACATTTGTTTGTATCCGGATTATAAACTTTTATCTCAGCTGTTCTGTGAGGATTTTAATTGCCGTACGACGGCTCCCTCTGGATCAGAACGCAGATCCGAATGTTCGCTGTGATCCTACTTGACGGAGGTTTAATAGAATTGCTTTCATTTAGGAATAAAATCTCTTTGTGTTTGAATCAAGATCTCCATCTTTTAACAATTAATCTTGCAGCTCCACCAGAAT
>CM074284.1:105000-120000 GCA_037194245.1 Opsariichthys bidens
TCATCTGATTAACATAATTAACACTGACTAACGATCTCATCTGATCGGAAGAGTTTGTGTCATATGCTGAAGTTTCTCACGTGATCATGTTTGGTGTTTGTGTGATTTGTTATGTTCATGCACGCGCTCTCCAGCAGCGGAGCAGAATGAGCTCACCTGCATTCTGACCTGCTGGATATTGTTTATATATTGGCTGTATGTAAGTTGTATATTGGTTATGTTTTGTTACATTAGTTGTATATTGTTTATATTGGTTGAATATTATTTGTATATTGGTTAAATAAGTTGTATATTAGTTATATTACTTGTACTTCGTTCTATTTTGGTTGTATTGGTTATATTGTTTATATATTGGTTGTATATAAGTTGTATATTGTTACATTAGTTGTTTATTGATTGTATTTTGGTTATATTGTATATTGGTTAAATAAGTTGTATATTGGTTATATTAGTTGTATATAGCTATACATTGATTGAAAATGAGTGGTTTATTGGTAGTTGCATTATTAAATAGACGATTGTTTCTGGCTGGTTTCTGGACAGATGTTGACGTGTTGGGCTTGACCTGCTGTCTGTTGACCTCACCTTCACCTTCTGCTTCGTCCTTCACTGCGATTATTATTTATTAGACATTCTCCGTGAGAGAGAGAGAATTCCTGCTTCCTCTTCATCACCGTTACAGCAGAACTCAGAACTCCTTCAGCTTCATCAGAACCGCACACAGACCTGATTAGATGAAATGTGTTTTTGTGCCGAGCGGCGCTGACGGTGATTGGCTGTGAAGAGCGCCAGGTCACTTTGTGTTTGACATTAGTCAGTTGGAACGTGTCTTTCTCCCAGTGCGGCATGTGAATCCGAGCCCTAGACCTCCACACGCAGCCCAAACGCTTGAAGTGGTTTCAGTTTGAACACACACACACACACACACTGTCTTCAGAAACACAGCAGTGAGATGCTCTCATTCATAAATCAGCGAGTGTCTTAGCTGAAGGCGCACAAGTCTGACTGAAGTGCAGTTTAGACTCGGGGGTTTGGATTGTGTTTGAATGTTTAGAGGCGCTTCCAGTTTATTGATGTGTTCACCAACAGCATATGGCATTGGAGCAGAGCTTCTCCGCCGCTTCTGCTTCACGCTGGACATCAACACCGTGCCAAGGCCCGAAGCCGTATCCGAGGTCCTCGGGGACCGATTTTCTTTCACCTCGTGTATTTTCGTCCAGGGTTGCTTTTGAGGATGAGGGCCGTCTGACATCTGTTCACGGTTCATATTCTGCCAAGCAGAGTTTCTTTAGGCTTTCGTCTTTCAGTTGCAAAATACATGGGAGTTTTACCACCTTAATCGATGTATAAGATTTATTATATTTAATTTGGTATTATATTAACTGCACAATGCACCGAGCGTTCATTAGAGCTTCTACAATAGTACAATTATATAAGCCAGCTTGAAAACATCTCATGAAATGTCATTTATTGTGTGAGTCGAGCATCAATAGTGAAATACTTTATAATCAGAATACAGTAACTGAAAGAGTCAGGCCTAGAGTTAGTTCAGTGTTTCAAATAAAGACGTGTTAAAGTGTTCCTCCTCGGCAAAACTCAGTGACACCGTCAATTTTCATACTTTCGGGTGAATAAAAGCATCAACACACTAGGTCCATGATACAAACAATTCTACAGCACAATAATAACAATATAAATCACTTTATAGTTATTTTTGCCTCATTTTCATAATGTCATAATTCTTATCACCATTTTCAATATCACTTCAAAAAACTAATACTAGTCTAAAAAAACTCAAGTTTACTGAAGACAAGTAAACAGTGATAAAGAAAGAGCAAAGAAAACAAACTACAATCGAACGAAGACACGATTGAAATCCACCTACCTGAAAAACTCTAAAATATTACATAAAGTGTATATTTTTGGTAAGAAATCAAATGTATATGGCGCTCCAGACCAACCTTTCTTCAGTTTTCTCAGTTGGTCGCACCAGCGCAAGATTCGGTCGCACATTTTTTTTTTTTTTTTGCAACAACAATTTTAATCAATGCATGCTTGATGAATAGTCGTCTTAATCTTAATTATATTAAATCACAGTGGCTGATGGCCGATATAAATCTGGTATATATGTATAATTTATATTTATTTTAATTCATATTTAATCCATTAGAAAAACGAAAAGTATGAAAATTAATCTAAATATTTTATATATATTGATGGCGTTTCCAGTGACGCTGAACTGAAGTCTGAATTCTCTTCACACGGATCGACGGTCACGCGCAGAATACACGCGTTCACACGGTTACAAACACTTCAGAAAATCTCACTGTTGTATTCGAATAAATCTGCAAGGTCTGTGAAATCAAATGTTAATTAGATATTCAGAGGTTTGTTTTAATGATCTAGACGTGTATTTGCTGAAGGTAAATGAGAAAATATTCGCCTTTAGTTTGCCTTTCTGTAACTAATAATATAAAAGCAAACACTGTACTTTCTCACGTACAGTTTGCTTTCTTTCTTTGTTGTGGTTGGTCAGACAAAATAAACCAAACATTTTCAGTCCATTCACATTGAGTCTATTTTGCCCAGTCAGTTTTTGAGTGCGCGTGACCACCGGCGCGGAGCGTGAGCGTTTTCAACGCACCAGCGGTTACGCAACGTAAGCGATGACGCTGCGTTTGAATTTTCGCGACAGACGTGCTTATTTACGTTACCTTGACAACACTTTTTGACATTAGCGCAGGCCAAACATTTTTTTCTCGCGGCCTATTGAGGAACTCTGGTCTGATGAAGTAGTGCCTTTCTCCTGTCGCTCATCCTCAGTCGTGTCTCAATGCTGGATCGTCCTTTCCAGCAGCATCCTTGCACTCCAAACTTTGTTTTTTTATGATCATTATTCAGCTATTAACCTTTTCATTTTTATATGGCTTAATTCCTAATTGGCGCGTTTCATCATCATTGTTCAATGCGCGTGTACGTTCGCTCTAGCGGTTAAAAAATAGAAGTGCACGTGTCTTGCGGAAGAACATTGTAGCCGGAACTACTTCTCTCTCTCTCTGTCTATGACGAGTCACGCAGGTACTGTGATACTCCGCAGCCGAGCCTGGTCTGAAATAGTCCGAGTATAAACGCTTATTATAGGCGCACCGTAGTGATTCAGGAAAATCTGTATTCAGGATGTATTTTGAAAACAAAACAGTCACGGACGGATACCTCGTTCTGTTACACGCGCGGGAATAACTTGATCATGCACTCGCACAAATGCGACCACATAAAATTTTATCTCGCACATCCTCAAAAAAAGAAAATTTCCGTCGTAGTCTGGAACCCTGGTATAAAAGTAAACACGTTTATTCTCATTAAAGTTACAGGGAGAGATTTTCTCTCTCTTTTTGACGATTAGTGTTAATAATGACAGCAGGGGAATGTGGACGCTGTCCCTTTAAGACTGACTGCACCGATCCGTTATACTCGAGCCTTGTCTTTCTCAACTGTACCTTCACTGGAGACATAAATGACTCTGTTTACTTACAAAAGCATGGTCACTTTGACACACAGGTGTGGATTTAACCGTTCAAGCCCAATTAGGCGGCAAAAGCACTGTTCAGTCCTCATGCTTCACGCCGCTTCATGTCTCTCATGGGTCGTCATTCGCTGCTAATTGTGCTTCAGTGGTTTCAAAGCACTTGTTTTTAAACTCATGCAAACGATAAGCTTTCGTGCACGCGCAGCAACGTGACATGAGCGGAACCGCGACAGAGACGATAGTCCAAAATCTCTACCGGTTGACAAATTTCTACCCGTTCGAAATTCAAATTTCTAATCGTGTCTACCGGGATATGGCCCACCAACACGCTGAACATTCAGATTCATTGTCACTTTAGTTAGTGTTTCACGAGTGTGCTGGAATCATTGACCTTGTGCTGCTCGATTGAGCTTCAGTGATTATAAAGACAGAGAATTCTTCATATTTATTCAAAAGCAAAACTGACTGAAAAACTATTACAGGAAATGGCAAATAAATGCTCCCCTGCCGCCATCTGATGCTTATAGTGGTAATTAATGTCTTTTTATTTGTTTCTAAATAAAAGTGTTTTCTGTCAAATCTTGAAATGTTTGGTGTTTTTGGTCATCACATTAAAATTAACATTTGAAGTGCTGGATAAACGTTTCTTATTCGAGCGTTCCCGTTAGCAAAACTAGTTTATTGGCAGGAACGGCAAGTGTGAAAACAGCATTAAAATATAAATACAGCGTTAAAAAGTCAAACAGTGATGGTTTTGTACAGCGAGGACAGACTGACCACTAGCAGTTCACTGGAACGTCCAGGCCGGCGCTGTAATCGATCCATTGAAGCGTCAGAAACAGGATCGTTGCTTCATTCTTGATGCCGTTTTTGCCCTCATTTCCACCTTTAAATTGGGGTGATTGGTTAAGATAAAGCTGCCTGTGCTGTCGAAGGCTCTTTTCACTGTTTAATCCATGGGCACTGGAGCAAAACTAGACAATTTTACATAGAAATATTCTAAACGAATTCAATCATCTGTTTAATAAAAGATGCCATGAAGCGCAGCCTAGCGCTGAGGTGTTCGCTCCGGCTGCAGAGACGATCCTCAGCAGGGTCACGCCGGCTCCGCTGCTGTGAATACGGTCTGGCTCGCCTGACCTTCTTATTTACCTCCAGGAATATCATGGTTTTTGAGGAAACCTGTTTGGAAACAGTCGTGTTTCTGCTTCAGCTTCGTTCGTATCGTGTGATGAACTTTCAGAAAGTTGAAGCTGTGCAAAGCACCATTTATCTCCTGCAGATTTATCGTTCCTCGTAGCGCCGCCGTACCCGTAACGCACCGGGGCCTCGTTCGGAGCATCCGGGCCGAGCAATTAGAGCGGAGCTGCCCATCTTCTCAAATGAACAGGATGTGATTATCTGCAGCACTTCCTGTGAAGAGCTCAGTCCTTCAGGGCCAGCAGGATTAATTAGCAAAGCTGTTTATCACGTCCCACCAACAATAGGACATGCTGCGGTTTTTGTTTATGCCATTCTTCGAGTGTATTTGACAGATATCATGTTTACTGCTTATTAAATGATAGTAGCTATCTGGGGCTTTGCCGACTAATTTGCGACCCATAATTCTGGGCCTGTGATTTTGCTGCTCTTTATATCTGAGGTGTGAAGTTCCCCTCCAGTGTTCAGGGCCGTTTTCCCACAATGCTGTAATTTTAATTGGTTTTTAACACTCCTGGCAGCGGATCTGGCTGCAGGGTGCGTCTCAGAATGAGGAGTCATTGTTGGTTTATTAAAACATCCTCTTCAGCGAGAGCAATACTCGGAGTCAATTATCACTTCTTTGACAATAACGGCACACGTGTGCGCGATTTTAAAAAGACAATATAGGAGAGCGAGAGCTTCATCTCCTGACTCACACGCTCTGGACGCTCGCTCTTTTGAGATCGACCTCTAGAGAAACGTTCTCAAAGATATGAAGGAACATTCTTCAGTGATGTTCATCAAAGTTAGGGTGATGTTCTTTGATGCGTCGTTCATTGAACGTACATCTGAAACATTTGAGTTCGTCTAACGTTGTTTAAGTGTAACGACATGTTTCAGAGAACATTCAAAAGTAACGTTCCCATAATGTTTGAAATGGAATGTTCCCTTAACGTCCACACAACCAAGGAAAAACGTTTTTAGAGAACATTTGGAAATAACTTAATGAGAAATGTTATCAGAGGGAATCTGCGGTGGCGTCCTGAGCGAAGGTGGGTCCGTCGGCGCTGATGTGTCCGTCCCATTGGACTGCCGCTGCGGGTCACCCGTGTGTCACGGCTCCGGTGCAAAAAGCTCTCCCACCTCATCCGACTCCACTTAATGTTCGACCACACACTTCTTCCCCCGTCTCGCTGAAAGCCAGATATCACACCCTGCCAAGCCTCGGATCATCTTCCAACTTCTGTTCCGGTCGAGCCGCGGTTGTGCTGAAATCTGAAGCGGTTTGTCCCTCTCAGATGATGATGATGATGATGATGATGATGGTGACAATCAGATGAGATCAATGCTGTGCTTTTGGCAGTCTGATCAATAATGAGTCAAGAAGGCGAGAGTTTTAGCTGATCCTCTGCCTCGTCTTAAAGACATTTTTACTCCAAATTTGACTTGTTATTTATCGTGACTTTTATAAACACGTACAAAGAATCCTATGTTTTTAAATTCCCATCAGACAGAACAGATATTGAGCACGTTTCCACATAAACGGGGAGAACTGGTTGTTTCAATAAGCTGATATCTGTGAGTTATCTGCTTACCAGTAAACTGACAACGCAAGAAAACCCTTCAGTTTATTAAGCATAATCATTTTAGGAAAAAAAAACAAAATCTGGATGAGATTTTTTTCACATCCAATCTGAGCCACTTCAAATATGTCTTCACTTTCACTTTTTGTCCTGCGACCTTCAATAAAATAGTTTATCGCTGCATTATATTTCTCAGCAACAAGGTGATAATGTCGCCGTTTTCAGAGTAATTAAAATCACGGATGCCGGTAATCTTTATGAATATCGGTTCGGTCAAATTTTGCGCTGCAGACGTCAGTGACAACAGCTGCTAACTGGATAACCCCAGTGTGGAAATACTTTTATACGTCTTAAAAAGCAAAACCGTGGCGCTCCGTGAAAGCGATCACTCGAGGAATCGTTCCAGTTTTAACTCGAGTCATGTCATGAGAGAAGTAATCAGACAAGAAGTCAACAGATCAGACCTGGCGTTCATTATGATAGATGGCATACAGCGGATCATTTTACAAACTAGTTTAAGGGCTGGTCCTCAGTCAGGTGGTTGTTTGAGTGACAGGTCAGCTGCCGGAGCGTTCGAGAGTCCGAGGAAGCAGGAACTCTGCTGGGTGTTTTTGGTCTTTGTTTCTCCAGAAGAAAAGCGGCGCTGGCTGTTCATCAGGGTTAGAATCAATGCTGCACTAAACACACACACACACTCACACACACACCCTGCTGCGTTACATCTGCTCGGATGTGAGTTTAAGCAGCTTTATCTTCAGTAGGAGATTGAGACAGACTGTGTTTCTCCTGTGTCACATTAGGTTTGAATGTAAAGATCACGTCTGACCGGACGTCTCATCACATCTGAAGTGACCGTTCACTCTCACTATCAGCTAGCGTGTTTTTCAGTGCTGAGATTTTCCGCTCCTGTGTTTGAGTAGATTCCCGTCACGTCCATTTTACAGATGGACACTGTTTGCCGGAACCGCTCACAGACGCCGGACGCTCACGCTGAGCAAACACAGATTGAGTGGTTAGTTTCGCGTAATTCAACACGAGTTATCCGTGCAGTTAGTGTCACAAGCTGTGTTTCCATCCACCTGTTTGTGTGTGAACTTTGGGATATTACATTAAAAACATTGGAAACACCAAGATGCGCATAAACATGAGCGCTCGGTTGAGATGGATCCGATAAGAAGATGTGCACAAACTAAACAGAAATCCCTCAAAACCTCAAACCCTCGTCGGATTGGATAACTGCACTAACCAGCGGACCAATCACGTCGCAGCGTCTCAAACGTTGGTTTCAGAATGATTGGGTTTAATTCCCTCCAGAAGCGTCTCACAAACATCCGAACAGCGTTTATTGTGTTTCTGACGCTCTGAGACCAACTGATGATGGTGAAGGACGAAACAGAGACACTTTTATTACTGAGATTGTGCACTAGGAAGTTCTCTTGAACACGAGGTGGAAACGCCGCTTTATTCGCCATATTCCAGCTTTGTGTGTAAGTTAAATTCACACCTGTGAAAGGAAGCATGGCCAGTGTCGTGTGACGAGTGTGACCGGGTTCATCTGGTGTTTCCTGCAGCTACTCACCCGTGTTTCACTGACGTGCGGCTCCTTCTTGATTTTCCCTCGCAACTCTCTGATAAACTGTTTTGGCAGCGATCTGTGATGAACAACGAACCTCCGGATTCTGCCAGAAAGCTTCCCTTGACTGTTAGGTTGGTGGTGTTGCGGTTAGTTAGTCTGGCTCCTGTCGTTTCCCTGCAGTCTCTGTCCTCGTTCGGTGTGGATGAGAGAGAATCCTCCCTGATGTAGATTGAGGGGAAGTTTTGAGTGGCTCGTCCTGCTGGATCGGTGCAGATCCGTAACTTCCTGCCGGAGGTGAGCGGCGCTCCGCTGAGGGCCGGTTTAGCTCTCGCTTCTTTGGGTTTTAATCGTGCCGTTTACCTGCTACACTCACCGTGACGCGCAGGACGAGCCGCCGGAGGAAGAGCTGACGTGGCGTTTTGAAAGCAGGGCTCATGGGAGATTTATGAGTGTGTGGTTGAAGCACTCGGCGTAATAGACGAGTCTCTAATGTGAGCTGATTGACTGAGTCTGAATCACTGATCTCACATCACTGACCGCACAAGAAGTAGAGCAGAATCACCCTGTGTGTGTGTGTGTGTGTGTGTGTGTGTGTGTGTGTGAATGTGTGTGTGTGTGTGTGTGTGTGAGTGAGTGAGTGTGTGAGTGAGTGAGTGTGTGTGTGTGTGTGTGTGTGTGTGTGAGTGAGTGTGTGTGTGTGTGTGTGTGTGTGAGTGAGTGTGTGAGTGAGTGTGTGTGTGTGTGTGTGTGAGTGTGTGAGTGAGTGTGTGTGTGTGAGTGAGTGTGTGTGTGTGTGTGTGTGTGTGTGTGTGTGTGTGTGTGTGTGTGTGAGTGAGTGAGTGTGTGAGTGAGTGTGAGTGTGTGTGTGTGAATGTGTGTGTGTGTGTGTGTGTGTGTGAGTGTGTGTGTGTGTGTGTGTGTGTGTACTCGTTTTGGCTGTACTTGTGGGGACCAAATGTCTCTTATACTGTGAAACACTTTCTCAAGCCACTAGTGAGGTCATGTGACTGGTCCTCAATAGATAAAAAGGCTCATAAATCAGCCAAAAGAGGTTTTTATGTAAATCTAGTGATGGTCACATGATTCTGTGATGGTTTAGGAGTAGAGGTTGAGTTAGGAGAGAGAAAATATCACTGACCTGATAGAGAATCAATGGAAGTCTATGGAATGACCTCACTGAGATAGAAATACAAACCTGTGTGAGTGTGTGTGTGTGTGTGTGTGTGTGTGTGTGTGTGTGTGTGTGTGTGTGAGAGTGAGTGTGTGAGCATGGATTTATAGGCTTTAATTTGGGAACAAACTGGTCTAAATCTGACAGACCCTCCTTTGGATTCATAAAGTAAATAATAACGTTTTTTCAGATTAAGTCTTTAACCAGATGTTGTGTGACCAGATTCTAGTCATGAGTCATGTGTTTGTGTGCACATAGAGCATGTATGTTGTGTCTCATCATGTCCGTGACGCTCGGCATCCTTTTTATAGTTTCATTGTGGATCTTGAGGGATTTGTTGTATAATATATAACAGGATCAGATGTTATTCAACAAATCAAGTTCCACAAGGAAAGCCATAAAAAGCATGTGTTGTGGTGAGGTGAAGCATCATGGGAATATGAGGTGTGTGTTAGTTTTACACTTCCCAGCTAACAAAAATATGTTCTAAGAACATTTTTCACATTAGGTTATGAAAACGTTATTTCTGAATGATCTCTGAACATTTAGTTCTTTTAATGTTTAAACCATGCCAATGCATGATTCTTCAAACGTGTCAGCTGGGTCTTGAGCGTCAGAGAGAGAACCTCACAGACTGTATAGGAGGCACTATATTTAGCTTGAAACTTGCTTCTCGACCGCTACAAAAAGTATCTTCTATATAATATAAATGTGTGTAGTATTAATATAATGCAGACCCATTAATCCACCATGTTGTCATTGTCATGTGACTTACAGCGTCACTTCCATTTACAAATCCTCTCCTCATGGGACAGTAAAATGTCCAGGAATGAAGAAGAAGGTCATCCGTGGACTATTTGCCTCCTGTTTAATGAATGCTATGATGTCTGACATACCACTCGGTAGGCTTCCTGTGATAGTCGGTGTTACGGGATATTCAGCCGCACACCAGTTACATCACTTGCCCACCGCGACCCCCCCCCCCACCATCGTTAGAGGTCTCTTAAAGAAATAAAAATCATGTTAGAGCACAGACGTGCTGCAGATCAGCCGCAGGAATCAGATTCTTCATCGTGTGACGGGAGGGAGACGAGCTGACTGACAAGACGATGGCGGAAGTTAATAGACGTTTTATGTTTAATATAAGTGAGTTTATCACTGTACTGTTTTGATGTTGTGTTTTCCATTTAGAATACTATTGAAGCCTCCATTCGAGCAGATTGTGCTGTGTAGTGTTTTCCAAAACATTGATATTTCGATCTGCATCGATGCTGAAATATCTAAAACGGCTCCAATACTCCTTCTCTGCAACATTAATGCTGCGTGTTGTCACTCTCTCTCTGATGGTGAATTGACACACGCTCACCTCCTCTCACTCACTTGTAGATGGTGCTTGAATTGTGCATAATTTTACTCATTTTGCGCTCACACCAAAAGCATGAGCACCACTGATCTGTATAAGCGTCACGCTCAAAAAGCCGGCTCTCAAACAACTCGTGAGAACAAAATTGAGCTCTTTTTGTGGCTTATTGCATTAAATTGCCACTTACATACAAAATTGTGTCAAAATACCCATCTTGCAGAGTATTCAGGTAATTACAGTCAGTTTTGGAACATAAATAGTTGCGAGAAAAAGCTTTTTAAGTAACAGTATATTGATCCGTGCGTAAACTCTTAAAGTGACAGCAGCCTAATAAACCTGCCGCTGTCTGTCGTGTTCATCTGAGACAATCACTCACTGCTCGACTGAGTAACTCTTGTAACTTTAATTGAAAGCATGAATCTGTATTTTTATCAGTGACTGTTTACTTCTTATCTTTTCTTGTAAATATAGTTCAACGATTCAAATAAGTTAATTAGTCAAGTTAAAGTTAAAGTCAAAAAATAATGAGATAATAACAAATGATCTGTATGGCAGTATGTGGTGGCAGAAATTTAACTCGTACTACGTAAGAGACAAACTCAGTGAAAATTGTCTTTATAAGAATTTATTCCTTGCAAGGAAGGTCAGACAGTCATACAGAAACACAGGTCACTGCACAGTGCGACCTAGAAGGACGGGTTTCCTCAGCTTTTATACCCTCCCGCGCCCTTCGAGGTCACACCTCTTAACATCAGTACTTTTCCACACATGGTAAAAAGAAAAGACACTGTTCCATGACAAAAGGCCTATACCTAAGACCGGATGACCTTTTAGGCCTCAGGTCATAAATGTGTATTTACAACAGATAGAAAAGCGTACATTAACTCTTAGCAAACCCCTTAATATTCAAATTTCCTTCACACGGTATAATTTGTATAATGATCTGAATGGCAGGTAGTTTTTCCTGTGGTATAGAAAATCAATATTTGTCAAGGGACCATACTTGCTGGGGCCAAATGTCCTCACTAATACAGTGAAACATCTGTCTAGGGAGGACATTTTATTTGTCCTTGCAATCATAAATTGGGTGTTTATACTTCAGTTTCTGTGAGGGTTAGTCGAGAAAGCATCATTAACCTGAAGGACTTCTATGAGATACAGTCAAACAAACGTGTGTGTGTCAGTTCTCACACTTGCTCTGATTGAAGCCCATGAGCGATGGTGACAGTATAAAGACTCATTAAATTCTGCAGTACAAACATCAGACGGACAGTAATAACAGAGGAAATAATTAAATGTGACACGGCGTCTGTGGTGTGTGCGGCTCTGACAGGCTCCTCGGAGCTCCTCGTCTGCTGAAACATTGATCCGTATTAAATAAAACAGGAGCTTCACGCCATGGATGTCTCCTCGTGTTCCTGGAGTTCCTGTGCTGCAGCGCTGGAGCGCGTGAGTCATGCGGAGCCTGTAATGGAAGCGTAGGAGACAGTAATTAGACTCTAATCCGGTTTTACTGTACTGAAGCCACACATTACACTGAACTCTCGCTGCGAGCGCCGATGAGCCTCGCAGCAGATCTACTGAGACGGCGTGAGACCGCTTGCAGCTTCTCAAGACTTCTGGGGTGCGTTTCCTAAAATCTCTAGGAAACCATCTATGGTCGCAAGGTGTTACCAGCACAGTTGAACGATTTGGTGTTTCCAACGAACATTCGCATTCTTGCTAAAATGACGTGGACTTAATAAAATGCCTATCTTGAGCAAAAAAATCAAGCTGATATTTGGTAGTCTATATCTTTTATTTCGAAACCACTATTTCATGGTGTTTGAACATACATGTGTACACAACCAGCCAATGATGATAAAACTCCACCCACTCCCCCTAGTTCATAAACAGAGTCTCAGAACAAGCCGTTTACGGATTCTGAACGATGTGACCCGCCCAAGACTGTCGACGGACTCTGCCGTATTAGCATGGGCCCCGCCCTGAGCGAGTTCAACAGTGTGCGCCGTGTTTTCCAGGCCGACAAGCATGTCTCGTGAGCGATTGAGGTGTTTTGCTGTTGAATGCAAGAGTGAACACAACAGTCCCACTGTACTACAACAGGCTTGTACTAATAATGGATAAAAGCAAGATGACAGCAACTGTAGTTAAACTCCACCTGTCCCGTCTCCAGCAGCATCTATTCTCTGGCTCTGTTGGCATCATCGTCTCACTCCAGTTCGAACTGAACACCAACATCTTCAGTGCGTGAGATGGTCCCGTTTTGTTGTCGTCTGCATGCTGGAATACGAGCTCTTGAAGCTCCGCCCTCTTCTTGAAAGGAATCAGGAGCTCATTTGCATTTAAAGGGACACACACATAAACGTAAAAAGGGGTGTAATGGGTCCTATTATCAAATCTAGAAATATAGCGAAATAACAGAAAAAATGAGATTTAGATGTCCGTAATGTATAACAAAAAATCTGGCATTAATTAGATCTCAAACTGAATCATGTAAAAGAAGTTATTACTCCACCGCCTGTGTGACATCATTAACATGATTGAAGGACAACATGACTTATGGTGACGACATGGTTTGGGGAAAGTGTCGTGACTAGCGTATGCGTAGCCAGAGCTTCAGACCGTCGTCTGGACTCCATCGCAGCTTTCATAGGTCAAAGCAACCGATCACACTTGGTTTTGTTCAGCATCATGTTTAGGGGCGTGAAAATGTAAAGTCGACGTCCCTACAAATAACAGACTGGAGTACACTTCACTCAAGAACATCCTGCAAGTTTACTGCAAACAATGGAGCTGTAATTTCACATACTTCTGAAAAGCCGGTGTTCAGGTTCTGATGGCGTGGATCTTCCCACTGGTCTCAGGAAAACCCACATTCTTTGCTTTTACAGCATCTGAGATCCAGGTTTCACACTGACGATGTCTGAGCGACTCATACAAGCTGCAAACATTCACTGATGCTCACGAAGGAACCATTCCAACAGGACGATTCACGGACAGTTTTGTTTGGTCTTGGAGGACATGTAATTATGTGAGTAACTTCATCAGGGCAGGACGAAATTAAAAAGCTCTTATTTAGTTAAATGATGTCTTGTGGGTTCTGAATGGATCTGTGGACTCGTGCGCTCAGCGTTTCTGCTCAGTCTGATCGCTCTCTCATTATTGTTCATCTGGTTCATGATATGATATTTTATTCACTGCTGCCGTTTACACTCAAGAAAACTGATTTGATGACAAATTATAATGACATCTTAGTTTTACTGGGAATCCATCTCATTTGTAATCATTTGAAGCTGTTGCCGGTCGTGCAGCGCATGAATAATGATATAACAAGAGCGGTCACTGTGAGCGTGAACACAGACAGAACAGATTCAGAGCTGAAGTATACAGTACTTTACCCTGTGCTCGAGTTCAGGTCGCTTCGTTCTGAAATCATTCGACTAATTAAGCAGAAATCGTTTTTGACATGTTTTGTGGCCTGTGTGAGAGTTTACTGTGTAAATGAGACGCTTTCCTCAGAATAATGTTGATGTGCTTCATTACACTGATTCAGCATTGAGAGCGACATCTGTGACACACACCCACACTCACTTACACATACACACTCACACACTCACACACACTCACTTATACATACACACACACTCACACACACACACTCACTTACACATACACACTCACACACACAAACTCACACACACTCACACACACACACACACACTCACACACACAAACTCACACACACTCACACTCACACACACACACTCACTCTCACACACACACTCACACACTCACTCACACTCCCACACACTCACACACACACACACACACACTCACTTATACATACTCACACACACACACACTCACACACACACACTCACTCTCACACACACACTCACACACTCACTCACACTCACACACACACTCACACTCACACACACACACTCACTCTCACACACACACTCACACACACTCACACACACACACTCACACACACACACTCACTCTCACACACACACTCACACACACTCACACACACACACACACACTCACACACACTCACACACACACTCACACACACACACTCACTCTCACACACACACTCACACACTCACTCACACTCCCACACACTCACACACACACACTCACTCACACACACACACTCACTCACACTCACACACACACTCACTCACACTCACACACACTCACACACACACTTTCCGATGAGCGTTTTTCAGGCTCTTAATGAATCTGCGCTGCTGTGCTCTGATTGGTCAGAGTGACGTTGTGTTGGTCATGTGGTTTTACTGAACACTCGATCAGATTCACTGAGAGAATGAGAATGAAGAGCGAGTCAGTGGGCGGCCCGACGCACACGTCTCATTTAGTGAAAGCTTGTTGACTATTAGATATAAAAGTGACACTACGAGGAATGCAAAGATGAAAAGATGAATGATAATGTATGATAAAACCGCCATTAACATTCATCATCTATTGGTAAAAGGTCTGGCCGTGAATGAGCACGTGCTCTGAATATGACTCCGTCTGTTAGCGTTTCATTAAATCCATCATTAAAATGAACTTTTGATGGTTCCG
>CM074284.1:135000-155000 GCA_037194245.1 Opsariichthys bidens
ACCTAGAGATAAAGAGTTAATAATATTGAGAAGAGGCTCTTCTGTATCAGGTAACAGCTCTGTCAGCAGTTTAGTGGGGATTGGATCTCATAAACATGTTGTCGGTGTGTTTATTTAGCTCTTGCTGTCCTGTGAAGCGCTGCAGCTGTTCTTGAGCAGCTGAGTCATAAAACGCTGTCAGAAGTTGTACATTTACGATTGTATTTCTGATGCTTTTGATTTTCTCAGTGAATAAATTCATAAAGTGCTAAACTGTGATGAAATATTTGGTTCTGGTGACGTGTTTATTTGTTAATCTAGCCGCTGTACCAAACAGGAACTTTGGATGGTTGGGGTTATTTTCTAAGAGCTGTCTTTCCTCTCCGTTCTGCAGATGTCTGAATTAGTTCGTTCTGTTTGCACTCTAGAGGATGAGTTTCTCTCTTGATAGCGCAAGTGATGACAATGAATGAATGGCAGCAAAAGCATAAAAATGATCCTTCTATTCATGTCATTCAAACTCATTTGACTTTCTTTCTTCTGTGAGACACAAGAAGATTCTCACCCATTCTGGAGAATCTCAGCTCCAGAGACTTCTGTTGTATGAAACACCGAGAAATGTTTCAAAACATCTACTTTTGGGTTCAGTAGAAGAAAGTCATATTTTGAGGGAACGATCACTTTAACCTCTTTAATGCTCTCGCAGACCATCCGTAAAAACTCAGATGTAATTTACGGGAAAAGAAAAGCCTGCTGTAATGTTGACGCTGTTATTCGGGAGTACGAATCACGTGACGCGTGAACACCGGTGCACGTTCACCCTCCTCAGTGTTCAAACACGAAACCGCCGCAGCTGTAATGACTTTCTGTCTGTTTGAAAAATTATGCTTGAACACGCTGAGAAACTGAATAAATGAATGAGAATAACAGAAGAATGGTGATGCAGCAGCTGCGTTCATGTCTGATGCATGAGAAGGTTTCCACAGCCCATCTCATCAGGAGGACATTACAGTGCACTGAACACACACACACACTCACACTCTCTTTGTCGCGGTGAGGCTGCAGCTTTCGTGCTAATCGATTCAACCCTTCCT
The DNA here is from genome assembly GCA_037194245.1 of Opsariichthys bidens. Classification (NCBI taxonomy): domain Eukaryota; kingdom Metazoa; phylum Chordata; class Actinopteri; order Cypriniformes; family Xenocyprididae; genus Opsariichthys; species Opsariichthys bidens. Next base: position 136,074 of record CM074284.1, read on the forward strand.
GTTTGATTAAACACGGTCAGTGAGTCGTCCTGCTCCGCTGCTCCAGCCAATCACACGCTGAGCTGTGTTGGATCATTATGCTGTTAACACACTCTGATTGGCCGAGGCCTCAGACCTCAGGCGCAGTTAATGAAGGCGCTGCCAAACCGCCGTAACATCCGCATGTGTGCGAGTGGATATTAATGAGTCCAATGATCAGACGTGAACACAAGCAGAAACCCCAGGCAGTGTGTGTGTGTGTGTGTGTGTGTGTGTGTGTGTGAATATCTCCAGCTCAGCTCTGCCCGTGAGTCAGTGAGCAAATGCTAATGAAATTATGTGAAATTCACTCGGGAAGGAAACGTCTCTTCCTGAACGACTCATAAAATTGACTTTCATAATTCCAGATCTCATCAGATTTCCCTGCTGAAAATGCCACGTGATGAAGTTCTTTGTTTTAGAGAACATCTTTGGTGTTTGTGAAGCGTGAGGAGATTGTTTGAGAAGATCATGTGTGTGTTGTGATGGGCTGCTCATCAGGGTTGTGAAATGCAGTAGAAGCTGAAGGAGCCTGGAAACACATTAGATCTGCTTCAGATTCGGTCCGAACGGGATTTCTTCTCATTCTGTTCGTTGTTCATTAGCGATTGGATTCACAGGAACTGCCGCACACATCCATGTTTGATGCTGCCTTGAAAATAACAGCATCACATGTTAAATGTTAATCTAAGGTTCTGAGAACGTTTTGCTAATGCTAGAAATGTTATTTCTGGATGTTTCCTGGATGTTCAAAAGTCCAGTTTAAGGACCGTTAAGGGAACATTCCATTGTTTCATTATGAATGTTCTCTGAACGTTCTGAAACAAGTAGAAACATTTAAAAAAAACGTTAGATGGACATCCACCTAAAACATTTAAGAAAGAAATGATCCGTGAAGGATGTATAAATAATGTTTTTGTGCTAACGGTTTGAAGGATATAGCACTTAAACATGGAGATTCTGTCTTTTTTCCGTGTTTAAGGGCTGTAATCGGGTGCATCTACCAACCCAGAAAAGAGCAATTCCACGCAAATGTCAACCTTGCTATGAAAAATTTAAGTTATCATAAAAAAATCAAAACCCTTTCTAAGTTGTCCATTTGGATCTGTATTTTATTGTATTGATGTGCTGTCATGTAAATTTTAAGTACATTTCTGTTAATTCACCTCAGATAAGGTGTGCACAGATACTAAAATTTCTTTTTTTTTTATACAAACCAATTTCATGCTTTAAAAAGAGGGATCAAAGACTCATTTAATTATACTTTTTGTTGATAGTATGGATGTTGCAGAAAGATGGGGGCATGACTGAGATATAAATACACTCACTTTGTTATAACTGCATTTCCCTTTAAATTTATGAAGGCTATATTTAGGAAATCACTCGACGCTAAAGTGCTGTGTCACGTCCGTAACGATTTAAAGAATAAGTTTATATTGTATAATCATTATTATTACAATTAATTTGAAACTTTATGTACAAAGCCAAAAAATGTCCATTCTAGTTATGATTGACAAATCATCTCACTTAATTGGTCTAAACAACCTAATTATGCGTTACGGACGTGACCGTTACGGACGCTTCATATTAAATCATGCATGATTTGACCAGCGCATATTTGTTTAATTAATTAATTTATTTATTTATTTCAAGCAATATAATGACACATAACAAAGGCAATCAAGAAGTATTCTGATTAAATCAATACGAAAAGATAAATTCATCAACTTTACAATATAAATCGATCTATTGCTTGAATCTATATGCTTGAATGCTAATTTTGCAATAATGTGGCTATTTTAAAGTACGATTGCGCATTCAACAACGCAAAACGGGTATAAACATTGTGATTAGTTTGACACAAAACATAATATATTGCGATCATTGTGACACGATTGCTTTTTTGCATGCAAAAAAAACCAAAAAAACCGCTCTCCAGACTGTTACAATCAGACAGCGTTTCAATTCACTGACGGGACTGAGGGGAAACTGAGGGGAAACTGAGGGGAAACCGGTGCTCTTGACTCTGGAGAATATCGATATGATAAAATGCATATATAATGATTATGTATCTAAGCATTAGCAATTCCGTATCTTTCGGGGTCTAAAGTAAACACCACATTATCAAGCATATCATGCCCGAATTGAGTTTTGAACATGCTCACGTGCCGGTTACAGTTTAGCAGCATGAGAGATATGCGTGAACTAATCTATAACACGGTGATTTCAGTTTAAATTTGATTAATTGTGCAGACTTACCTACTGATGTCTCAGATGTTTGTTGTTTCAAATAAAAAGAGAGACACAAAAAGGTCTCTGTTCAAGTTTTCCGGCGTCAGCCAAGTGATGGTTTCGGAACGGTCACGTCCATAACGGAAAGACGTCACGTCCGTAACGTCCGTTTTTCCTCATAAATGGAAAAAATTTAACTAAAATAAAATAAATAATTTATGTTCTATAGAGAGCCGACACTCATCCATTCGGTTGGTATTATTTCTTTTGGCTTGTGCATTTTAATTCACAGAATTTCAACAAAGTATATTGTCTCCCACAAACTCGCGTCTTTTTTTGTCACGTCCATAACGCATGTTTATTTCCCTCATTTTAAATATAAAACGTATGTGTAGACTGATATTTTTCTGATGTCTGTACTCCTTTATTAAGGGAGTATGGACATATAAACAGACATTTAAATATATTGGTATTAAATGCATTTTCTGAGAATTTATATTTTATGTTTTGACTGCAAATGTCACGTCCATAACGCTGGAATTGCCCAAAACGTGAAAAAGTACAACCCAGTAACTTTGTGCATATGAAAGAACGAGCCGCTCAGATTTCCCTCCTCTTGTGACGTAGGAAGGGGATCTTTGTACAAAATTACCACCCCACGCCACTTTGTTTTCGCAGGCGGAAACGGTGCACCAGTTCTAACGCCATGGCAAAAGTTCGAGCAACGACGAGCACTGAACACTCTTTAGAGTTTCGATGCAAGGAGCGTTTTTCTGTCTGAGTGATATTTTGGAAAAAATAATAAACCATTCAAAGCATCTGATAGCAGCCATAAACATTAGCCTGCTTTGGCAAACAAGTATGCTCTGTATAGTGGGCGTCCATGCGGGTTTAGAACGTGACGACACACGCTAGTGACGAGTTGATCAACTCCACAGCAACGACATCAATTTATCCACGAACCGTTCAGAAACGTCTTCCTGAGTCTCTCCGTCCGTTGGAACACTTTCCTCATTTTGTCTGCGTGAGATTCTCCAGCTTTGTTGTTGTTGTTGCTGCTGGAGCAGCAGCTCATTTGCATTTAAAGGGACACGCACAAAAACGGCGTGTTTTTGCTCCTCACACCCAAATAGAGGCGAATTTGTGTCATAATAAATGATCTGTGGGGGATTTTGAGCTGAAACTTCACACACACATTCTGGAGACACCAGAGACTGATATGATCTTGTGAAAGGCGTGTTATAGGTGCCCTTTAAAAGACCAGATACTCTGAACGAATGTTCATTACCTTCCGTTCTGAGAACATTCCCCGTTCGCAGGGTTTCTCTCATGCATGTTCCTCCGCACAATGATCGGTCTAGTGTTGGTCATCTTCCGCTTCACGGTTCCTGAGCTGAACCATCACTCGTCTGGTTGAAGGGAACAAAATAAAAGATGTTCATTTGTGGCTGTTCTGTTTTAAAGGGCGTCTGGTGTTCATGGGTTCGGTTGAGGGTGTGTTCATTGTTTGTATCGAATGTTGCTTTAAAGGTCAGATATGATGCTGGAAAGGTAATTGAAATTCCGGAGCACATGATGATCCCTGTGAAAGTTTTCCCGTCTCCTCCTGCTGACTTCATTCTTTTCTCTGTGAACTTTAATCTCTCCCACTTTAAGTGGCCGTATCTCAAACGCCTGCGTGATTATGAATTGGGAATCATGGGAGTAAGTCAGCAGGAGTGAGCGATTGTGTCCGTGATCCGCCTTTTTCCTTTGAAATGGAAAATGAACATCAGTCTTTGACTGGTTAATCCTCTTTCAATAAAACAGAGTCCATTTAGAAAGCTTTTAGCAAATCAGCCATCTATTCTCAAAGACTTCACAAGGACAAACCAAACAGCTGACACATCCCGAGTTCAGCAGCCATTATGAGCCTCCGATTTACATAACGCCTGCGAAAACAGCACCTCGTCACGATTGTGTCGTTTTAACAGAAGCGCCTCTCGTCGAGGGACCTGCGACAGCAGACCAGACCCGAGCACGTGTTCCCGCCGCCGCTGACGGCCGTGAGCGATGAGCGAGAGCGGCTCTGATGACAGGCCAAAGAAATGACGCGTTTACGTCCGTTTACAGCTGGAGCGAGTGTCCCACGGCCCCTGAACTGACTCATTAAACTCCACGTCAGGACAAAGAAATGTAGCGTTTTATTAATGAGGGCCATTTGAAAGTGGCGCTCGGTGTGCGGGAAGAGATTTTAGCTTCTTTTGTCTCACGTTGAAGATTTATGGCCACCGAGAGATTCCCGATGTGCTGATTCACCTTTAGATTAATCCATTCCGATAAATCTTTATTCATTTTTCAGCCTCGACAGTAGGGACGAGGAAAGATCCGTCGATCTGTTTATTCGACAAATAATGAAAAATGAATTGGTATTCTACATGTAAGTCTGTTCCATCTATTAAAATAGATCCTTATCGTTGAACCCTGAACCTTTGGCTCTCTTTCCCGAGCTTCAACCACCGCTAGCACATTCAGCGGGCTGTGAGCTGAGTCTGGGCCCTCGGGGACCCAGCGGAGAGCCGGGTTTTTGTTGCCTACGGTCCAGCAGGCTCTGGAGGTTAAAGGTCACTCACAGAACTGCTTCTGCAAACTCTTTCCATTTCGGCGAGAGCAGAACACGTCGGAGGGGTCGCTCGTAACATCTCCTGAACTGTGTGTTGTACAGCAGAATTGCTTCAATCAAACACAAGATGCTTTTTGTTCAGATGCTGGCTGTGACTCAGAAATTGGATGCTTGCTTTTGTCACATGCTCTCAAATTGGCCTGTTTCTCGGGAACTCAGAAAAGCAGGAATCCAGAGAGCCGGGCAAAATCAATATGTGAATCGGCCGGCGAGATGTGAGAACTAAAGAACGGCGTTTACAATCGAGACTCTCATTTCCTGCAGCACAGGTGTGTGTGATTCCTTCTGATGATGAGGCTTCGCTTCTCTGACCACATTTGGGTGTATAAACAGTGTTTTTGATTGTGTTTGTGTTTGAAACGTGTGTGTGATTTCATCTTTCTGCAAATAATAAGACACGTGGAGGAAAATGATGTGCTCGTGGAGTTTCCTGCAGCTTCTGATTCTCTCTGAATGCGGCTTTCGTGTGTTTTTGGACATAATGAATCATTTGTGCTAGAATGGATTTTTAAAGGAACTCATCTCTGAAAATAATGTCCACGTTTTCAGTTCTGATCACATGAAAGTGATTCCTCCTCTTTGATTTGATTTGATTTGCCACAGCTCTGTGGTTCCTCGGGCTCTGGCTTCACACCCACCTTCTCTCTGGAGTTCAGATGCTGAATCTAATTACAAAACGACAAGACAAAACTCAGTTCCTGCAGCATGAGAGGAGAGCCGCTCCACATTATCTATTCAATGTGGAAATGAACAAAAGATCCAACCTCTTTGTTCATCCTGTACGGAAAAAAGACCCTTGAGGGAATCTCAGAACTTCTGTCAACGCTTTATGAGTCCCAGACATCTGAATTCACGCTTCAGATTCACCAGAACCGGAGAGAGAGAGGCCTGCTGACGTCACACTCCATCATCATCTTTTGATCATGAGCCTCTTAAACCTAATAAGACAAACGAGATGAGAAAACAGATCTTTAGCAGCAGCGTGTTCAAACGGGCCTCCGACAGCAGATGGGAGAGTTGCTGAAATTAATAGAAAAACATTAACGTATTCAGACTGAATCTATCCATCTATCCATCTAGTGCTTCGGCCGTCCGTCCGTCCGTCCGTTCATCTAGATCTGTCTCTCTCTGGACCGTTGGCCCTTAAAATACATGCAGGACGCTCGTTTAGCTTGAGTCACAAATGCTGTGTGTGTGTGTGTGTGTTTTCATTCTCTGCTGTGATTGATGTGCTTATAAGCGTATTTTTACTCCGTCAGGATTGTTCAGGCAGTTGTGGGAATACGCAGCGGTAATAAATTCATCATGACTCCACAATCTATCAGGCCACATTTAATTAATGCTGTTTTAAGGATTCAAAGTCACATGACACACGAGGAACTGCAGCATCTGCATTATAATCACAAGCTTCTCTTATTAAAGATGTACATCACTGAAGCAGCTCGAGTATGAAGATGATGCTATAAAGAGTCCATGGAAAACACTATAAATACATGAGCAGCTCAGTGAAAGGAGCTTCGGTCTCTGATCGAATCTGCTGAAGGACTTTTTCTGTCGTGTCCTGCCGTGACGTCACACCGTTAGACTTTCTTTTCCACTCGGACGAAGTTGTGAAGGGACCCAGCAAGTTCACTATAGTTCGTGCTGTTTCAGAGCTTTTGAGTTTGCATTCTCTAAACCAGCGATTGACCGTTGACCGACGGAGTCTTAGTTTAGTGCTGATGATCATATTTGGGTTCTGTGACAAGAAAGAGACTGAAAACCCTTGATATAAACAAATAAAGAGCACCTTGTTCAGTGTTGATGGCAGAGGGTGTGACCCGGGCTGGAATCAAACCATCATGATCGTTAGTTAAACGTCTCGTTATTCATCAGTGACCACAGACGGATGAAGAGCATCTCTCACCCTCCGCCATTGGCCTGTTTAATCTGTTGTTTAAAATTGTGATAATTAGAGTTTGTGTTGAGCAATAGGTGTTTTTTCCTCTCTCTTCGTTGTTTGAACGCGCACACTTCAGTTAATGAACCTGCCTCTTTAAATGCTCTTTTAAGCAGAATCGATTCTGATTGGCTGTCACAGTTTTTCTTGTCCATCAGCTGGAAAAAATGTATCTGATTTGAAGTGATTCCACTGAAATTGTTGGAGCAGGAACTCACTATTTTCATCTGAATTAGAGCGATTGTTAAAACGTTACAGTTTTCGTTAGTCGTTACAGGTAAATCAACCCTCATTAGTTCAGTTTGGTTTGTGGATGTAAAACATTATTCTCAGGCAGAATTGATCCATTGCTCAGTATTGACCCACGATGTCCAAAGAGTGTCAAGGAAGCAACCTGTAACGAGACAGCAGAATAATGAGCTGACCTCCTGACCTCTCCGCAGTGACCTCTGCCCCCGCATCATCCATGTCGTTTGAGGCGGCGTATGTGATGCCGGAGTATTTTATCTGGTTAACAGACGTAAGCGTTTCTCTCTAAAGAGTCCTGCCGTTTGTTGGTTGATGTGTGTTGGAGCGACGAGTGTCTGGACTCGCTAATGGCCGCGACTGAAGAGTTTAGCCTGGTCAGCGCTGCCAAAGCACTCAGTATGCGCGGGATGACGGAGACAGAGGCGCGTTTGTGCATCTCATGTGCTGATCGATCGGGGCCGAGGATCTCCTTGTGTGTGTGTGTGATGCGCTGAAGGAGCCGCGGGGAGTGTCGTGTTCTTCTGTGAAATTTCAATTAGAAATAACTTTATTGCTTATTGCTCCCTAGAGACAACGATCTTATCTGTGCCATCAATAACAGCAGGTCTGTCTGTCAAACCGCCGAGAGCTGCAGCACAACACACACTCGTCTCTGTGTCAGTGATCGTGTTCGTTTCCTCTTCTCTGATAATTGACTTACTACACAGGTTTGAATCTCTTGTGAAGATGAACAGCTCTCAGCGTTTGATTACCAGGACGCTCTGTGTTTGTTTCAGATAGTCAGTGTTTGTTTAGGTCTCACTGTGTTTGTTTGAGTCGATGAGTGTATTGTGTTTGTCAGAATCAGAATCAGCTTTTATTACCAAATGTGTTCTCACACAAAAGGGATTTGTACTGGTGACAGAAGCTTCAAGTGCACAGAAATACAAGAAAAAGAGAAGTGGTGATTATATGCTGGTGTTCAAAAGTTTGGGGTTGGTAAGTTTTTTGTATGCTTTTGAAAGAAGTCTCTTCTTCTCACCAAGGCTACTTTTATTTGGTCAAAAATACAGTGAAATTGTGAACACAGAAGACATGATTTCAGAACAGCTTATTTATGCTCATTATTCCAAAGGTCATTATTGAGACGTTGAGTCTGATGTCAGTCAGTCGCATGTGAGGGTCACATCAGTCTTTTCTGAGGTTCATTTGGGTGACAGATCACTGGCGTTTGGATCATCACAGTGAATATACAGTTTGTACAGTATAAAAATCATTATGGAATTCTTCATAAGACATGAAAACTTCAGATATGTGATTTTTCTGTATTTATATGGATTTCCGTACTTTTTAACCTGGGACTCATGTGAAACTTGTTAATCCAACTGGATGGATAACAAAATTGCCGCAAACAATTACTAAATTATTACTGGGGCAATTGTGGCCTAATAGTTAGAGAGTACGACTTCGAGTCATGGGTTCGAGTCTCAGTACTGGCAGGAAATGTAGGTGGGGTGTGAAAGAACAGCGCTCTCTTCCTCTCTCATTACACACAACTGAGGAACTTGAGCAAGGCACCTAACCCCCAATCACTCCCCGCGAAGGTATGCTGTATATCTCAAAATTATAACTCATCAAGCTACAAATTTGTTTTCTGTAAGTTTGGGTCACTTAGCAGGTTCAGTGTTCAGAAAGACAGACAGGTTCAGTGTTCAGAGAGACAGACAGGTTCAGGTTCAGAGAGACAGACAGGTTCAGTGTTCAGACAGACAGACAGGTTCAGTGTTCAGAAAGACAGACAGGTTCAGTGTTCAGAGAGACAGACAGGTTCAGTGTTCAGACAGACAGACAGGTTCAGTGTTCAGAGAGACAGACAGTTCAGTGTTCAGAGAGACAGACAGGTTCAGTGTTCAGAGAGACAGTGTTCAGAGAGACAGACAGGTTCAGTGTTCAGAGAGACAGACAGGTTCAGTGTTCAGACAGACAGACAGGTTCAGTGTTCAGAGAGACAGACAGGTTCAGTGTTCAGAGAGACAGACAGGTTCAGTGTTCAGAGAGACAGACAGGTTCAGTGTTCAGACAGACAGACAGGTTCAGTGTTCAGACAGACAGACAGGTTCAGTGTTCAGGTTCAGAGAGACAGATAGGTTCAGTGTTCAGAGAGACAGACAGGTTCAGTGTTCAGAAAGACAGACAGGTTCAGTGTTCAGGTTCAGAGAGACAGACAGGTTCAGTGTTCAGAAAGACAGACAGGTTCAGTGTTCAGACAGACAGACAGGTTCAGTGTTCAGACAGACAGACAGGTTCAGAGAGACAGATAGGTTCAGTGTTCAGAGAGACAGACAGGTTCAGTGTTCAGAAAGACAGACAGGTTCAGTGTTCAGGTTCAGAGAGACAGACAGGTTCAGTGTTCAGAAAGACAGACAGGTTCAGTGTTCAGGTTCAGAGAGACAGACAGGTTCAGTGTTCAAAGAGACAGACAGGTTCAGTGTTCAGACAGACAGACAGGTTCAGTGTTCAGACAGACAGACAGGTTCAGTGTTCAGACAGACAGACAGGTTCAGTGTTCAGGTTCAGAGAGACAGACAGGTTCAGTGTTCAGAGAGACAGACAGGTTCAGTGTTCAGACAGACAGACAGGTTCAGTGTTCAGACAGACAGAGAGGTTCAATGTTCAGAAAGACAGACAGGTTCAGTGTTCAGAGAGACAGACAGGTTCAGTGTTCAGACAGACAGACAGGTTCAGTGTTCAGACAGACAGACAGGTTCAGTGTTCAGAGAGACAGACAGGTTCAGTGTTCAGGTTCAGAGAGACAGACAGGTTCAGTGTTCAGAGAGACAGACAGGTTCAGTGTTCAGACAGACAGACAGGTTCAGTGTTCAGACAGACAGACAGGTTCAGTGTTCAGAGAGACAGACAGGTTCAGTGTTCAGGTTCAGAGAGACAGACAGGTTCAGTGTTCAGAGAGACAGACAGGTTCAGTGTTCAGACAGACAGACAGGTTCAGTGTTCAGAGAGACAGACAGGTTCAGTGTTCAGGTTCAGAGAGACAGACAGGTTCAGTGTTCAGAGAGACAGACAGGTTCAGTGTTCAGACAGACAGGTTCAAGGTTCAGAGAGACAGACAGGTTCAGTGTTCAGAGAGACAGACAGGTTCAGTGTTCAGACAGACAGACAGGTTCAGTGTTCAGACAGACAGACAGGTTCAGTGTTCAGAGAGACAGACAGGTTCAGTGTTCAGACAGACAGACAGGTTCAGTGTTCAGAGAGACAGACAGGTTCAGTGTTCAGACAGACAGACAGGTTCAGTGTTCAGACAGACAGACAGGTTCAGTGTTCAGGTTCAGAGAGACAGACAGGTTCAGTGTTCAGAGAGACAGACAGGTTCAGTGTTCAGAGAGACAGACAGGTTCAGTGTTCAGACAGACAGACAGGTTCAGTGTTCAGACAGACAGACAGGTTCAGTGTTCAGGTTCAGAGAGACAGACAGGTTCAGTGTTCAGAGAGACAGACAGGTTCAGTGTTCAGACAGACAGACAGGTTCAGTGTTCAGGTTCAGACAGACAGACAGGTTCAGTGTTCAGAGAGACAGACAGGTTCAGTGTTCAGACAGACAGACAAGTTCAGTGTTCAGACAGACAGGTTCAGTGTTCAGGTTCAGACAGACAGACAGGTTCAGTGTTCAGACAGACAGACAGGTTCAGTGTTCAGACAGACAGGTTCAGTGTTCAGGTTCAGACAGACAGACAGGTTCAGTGTTCAGACAGACAGACAGGTTCAGTGTTCAGAGAGACAGACAGGTTCAGTGTTCAGACAGACAGACAGGTTCAGTGTTCAGACAGACAGACAGGTTCAGTGTTCAGGTTCAGAGAGACAGACAGGTTCAGTGTTCAGAGAGACAGACAGGTTCAGTGTTCAGACAGACAGACAGGTTCAGTGTTCAGACAGACAGACAGGTTCAGTGTTCAGAGAGACAGACAGGTTCAGTGTTCAGACAGACAGACAGGTTCAGTGTTCAGACAGACAGACAGGTTCAGTGTTCAGGTTCAGAGAGACAGACAGGTTCAGTGTTCAGAGAGACAGACAGGTTCAGTGTTCAGACAGACAGACAGGTTCAGTGTTCAGGTTCAGACAGACAGACAGGTTCAGTGTTCAGAGAGACAGACAGGTTCAGTGTTCAGACAGACAGACAAGTTCAGTGTTCAGACAGACAGGTTCAGTGTTCAGGTTCAGACAGACAGACAGGTTCAGTGTTCAGAGAGACAGACAGGTTCAGTGTTCAGACAGACAGACAGGTTCAGTGTTCAGGTTCAGACAGACAGACAGGTTCAGTGTTCAGACAGACAGACAGGTTCAGTGTTCAGACAGACAGGTTCAGTGTTCAGGTTCAGACAGACAGACAGGTTCAGTGTTCAGAGAGACAGACAGGTTCAGTGTTCAGACAGACAGACAGGTTCAGTGTTCAGACAGACAGGTTCAGTGTTCAGGTTCAGACAGACAGACAGGTTCAGTGTTCAGAGAGACAGACAGGTTCAGTGTTCAGACAGACAGACAGTTCAGTGTTCAGGTTCAGTGTTCAGACAGACAGGTTCAGTGTTCAGGTTCAGTGTTCAGAGAGACAGACAGGTTCAGTGTTCAGAGAGACAGCAGGAAGTGCAGCAGGAAGCGAGCGCAGTGAGGTCGGAGAGGTCGTGCTGTTCTCTTTTATGTATCAGCAGCGGCTGAGGCGGCCAGCGGCTCTATTGATTGTCTGAGGTTTATGTTTTATTGAAGAGAGTGTGTGTTCATGTTCGTCTGTTCTTCATCCTCACTGACTCAGTCTTCCTCCTGTTTCTGCCTGCATTTGCTCTCCTCTCACTAGCCCTTCTCTTTTCTATTATTTCTGGGGTTTTTTTTCATTTCTCTGTTGAATCCCATCATCCATCTCTTCTAATCTCTGTCTGTCTCTCTCTCTGGGCCGCTCTAATCATCTGTCTCGCAGCATCTGATATCAGACGAGTGGTTAGTTTAGCTGTTTATCTCTCATCCCTCCAGAGAGGAGAGGCTGTTTCTCTGATTCTCTCAGAGTTGTTTGTGTCGTCCAGATTAATATCAGACTGAAGCATTCGATCCTCCAGCCGCCGGCGCACCGCTGATGTCAGCATGACCTCACTGGTCACATGTCCTTCATCAGACGCTGGACTCAGTTCGTAGATTTGTTAGTTCACACTGGAGAGCGCCAGCGTAAGTTCGCTCCTCTGTGGTTTGACCCTCTGAACGAGTCCAGCGTTTGGTTGATTTGAGTCTGAACGGCCGGACGAACGGGCGGTGCCGATCGCTCGACTCATTCTTGTTCAGAACGGATCAATTGTATCTGTAAATGTGACACAAGAATGTTACTGGAATCCATTATGTTTAGTCTGTTACTGTCGTTCTCATCCATCCACACACTGAGAAGAATTAATCTGCTTTGTTATTTGTGAGGAAAACACACATTTTAATTAAGCATAATAACTTTAGTGCTTTAAAATAATCAGTTCAATTTGTTTCCACCTACTGGAGTAAATATATCATCTAAAGAAATGGTGCTGAACAAATGAACAGATGAAGAAGACTGGAGTCACTAGGATGAATCAATTAATAATCACTCTCTCACTCCGGCCGTTCTCCACTGCTTTCATCATCGAAGGGTTAGTTCACACATTATTTACTCTCCCTCTTTCTTTCCTCTCATGACATTTTGAAGAGTTTTGGAAGCCATTCCAGGGTTTCAGTGATTTTCAGGACACTTTTCTCACATTATCTTCTTTCGTGTCACGCGGGTTTGAACGACACAATTCTGTGTGACGATCTCGTTAAGTTGCTCTGTATCCAAAATGAAGACACATATAATCGTGATAGCGCGTTTCATGTCAACTCACGGCGACATACCTTCCTCGATCTACCTGTAGTCCGTCTCGGAGCAGAAGCGCACGTTTCAGCAAGGATTGTGGTGTGGAAGAGGAAAGAGTTCATAACAGTGCCAGTAGAGACGCCTTTGTCATCTCTATAATGGAGAATTTTCCCTCTGGAACCAATTTACTGTGCCAGACCCTTCCAGTGTCCGCAGCGGCTCCTGCGTCTCTTTACAGGTGCGTTAAGCATCTTTCAGACGCCCCGGCGGACCTTTATTAGCCCCAGAACTGCATCTGTAAACCTGAAAACTGCCTCTGTGAGGCTCACCTGCTATTACTCTCCTAGAGGAGAAAGTTACCCAAAACAAGAGGCAGGAGTGAATTTCTTTCCTGGTAATTGGCGGCGAGAATCGACAAATCTCTGTTTGCCGTCTCTGCATGCGGCGTCACGCGTGAGTCAACACGGCTGCGTTCGCAAACAGTGAGCGGCTCGTGTTTGATTAAATGTCAGGTGAGGCGTCTGCCGTCCACTCATTAACCTCGCTCGATCCGAGCTTGACCTTTTCACTCATTCATCCGCCGCGAGTCCGGAGGCCGTTGGACGTCGCGTGTGAAACGCACTCGGGTCGCTTTGAAGGTGTTTGAGCAGAAGCAGACACTCGTGCTGTGGTCTGTGATTGCCGCTCGTTCGGATCGCGAGGGGTTTGTTGCGTGAGAAGCGTCGCCGGACGACTGATGTGGACGGTGAGCGCGTGACCTCGCCCGGAGACTCGGAGGCGCTCGGGTTTGTGCAGGAGCGACCATTACTGGAGCCTGGAGCGTGATCCGGATCCGGGGGACGGCCCTGCTTCTGCTCCTGTGTTTCTTTCAGAGCGACGTGACCGCCGCAGACACCGAACAGTAATTAGTCACACGGCTCAGTGTCGGACGGAAACACGGAAACGTTAACTGCGTTCGATGCGTAGGAGACTGACAGGGGAGAGAAGAGATTATTGAATAAAGTTGTTATTTTTGTTTTGTTTTTGTGCACAAAAGTATTCCGTCTCTTCATAAGATGAAGGTGACGCACTGCGGTCACGTCGACTGTTTCAACTGCGTTTACTACTTTTCTGGACATTGAATGACTGTAATTACATTGCTTTCTATGGGAGATTTAAAAAAAAAACCTCTGATTTCATCAAAAATATCCTAATTTGTGTTCTGAAGATGAATGAAGGTCTTCGGATATGGAATGACAGAATGGGTGAACTAACCATTGAAAGAGCGTCAAAACGGCATAAATTTTGTGATTAAATGGACAGAATTTGAAAGATGACTGTTATTGAAAGTAATGAAATTTGGAGCTTATTGCGATGAATGGTGGTGAGGCCATACATTGTTGTGTTCGTTGTGCAGATCCAATGGGCCGGGGCTGGGTGGGGCATCAGGGGCGGGGCTTGTTCGGTGGGTGGTGTATCATGTTGTTCACTTCGGTTTGAATATCGTTACATCCCTATTAGGCATACAAATAAGTCTGAATGGGTTCATATTTTAAAATAAAAATATTTTAAGCAAACAGTTCAAATTGACCAGTGCATTCTTATTCTGGTCCATTTATTGTTTCTTTGTTCCCAGAAATCCATTTAAATCCTCTAATTATTTAATCCCTCTGAATAAAAAGAGCATTGCCATTGGAGTCTTTTTATTTAAAATCGTCAGTCCCTCGATGTTCAAGACATGGTTACGGCTTTAATGACGTCGGATTACAGTCTTATTATCAGCATCAGTGCTGGAGCAGAAATCAGTCAAATGTCATTTACAGTAATTGTGTTTGTACGTCTGCTGGTTTCTCGTCTTTGATTGTGTCATCTTCGCTTCTGTTCTCTTCATGAGTCTCTGTCTTTTATTGTTTTTATTCTCCCCTGTGAGTTTCAGTGAGGATCTGCTTGTGTTTGTACATTCATGAGCTCATAATGAAGATCTGTAAAGCACCGCCACAGATCACCCGAACCTGTGAAACTCGCACCATCGGCCGATGAATGCCTCATCATCGCTGCACTTCTGCTTCTGCTGACCGACGCTCCGGGCTGATGAGACTCACGTCAGCTTTTATTGCGGTGTGAAATTTCCCACACCGAGGGAGAATCGCTGTGTCTATCTCGAGCCTGATGTCTATTAATAATCGCTTCAGAATAATTACACACACACACACACACCTACCTGTGTGTGTGTGTGTGTGTGTGTGTGTTTCTGAGAGCTTCGGTGCAACTGTGTGTAACTGTGGTAACTGTTCATTTCGATAAGGGAGGCTTAAACTGGACAGAATAAAGGGTTGTATAGCCGACCGCCGGCAGCAGCACTGCAGGATTTATTTGTGTGTGTGTGTCAGTGTGTGTGTGTGTGTGTGGCATTTCTGCCTGTAGAGGAAAACTCAAAGTAATCCTATTTGTCAAGATCACAGGTATGAAGTGAGCCGCCACCTGACCTGTGTATGAGTGTGTGTGTGTGTGTGTGTGTGTGTGTGTGTCAGCCCTTCACGTCTCTGTGTGAAGTCTGAAGTGTGTGCCATCACTCAGTAAGTGTTAGTTTAACATCACAGACGTGATGACGCTCATCTTTTGTGCGAGGTTACGGCTGAACAAGAACACACTGTGTCCGACGACGTTGATGATCTGCGGTACCTAAAATGATTTAGTTTGAGTATTATTGTGTGACTTTAAAACAATAAAAGCTAGAAAGGATAATAAATCAAATCCCGATTGTGTATCCATGATAAGAGTACCCAGCTAACACAATATGTTCAGGTTTTTTTAATGTTTTAAAAAGGTTTTCTTGGTCATGTGAATGTTAAGGGAAGCTCCTGGAGTTTGTTTATTAAGCATGCAATTATGTTTATATCAGCTATGCATTCCGTTCATTTTAAGATTCGTCGGTGCGTGACGAATATAGAGCTGAGTGTCGTCAGCGTAACGGTGAAAACGAACACAATGCTTCCTAATGATTTCTCCCCAGAGTAGCATGTACAGAGGGCAAAAATATCTACAACATGTTTTGTGCTAACCTTTTGATAACTGAATGAACGTTCTCTTAATCTTTGAGAGACCTTGCTAAAGTTCTGGGAACGTTCCCTTCTAGCTGTCGTTTTAAAATGGTTTCATTTGTATTAATTTTATTAAGTACCTTTAGAGTGAGACGCTTGCCGAGAGACTCCGCCCACACTCTCTTCTGATTGGCTGTGGTCTGTGATCGATTGCTTATGGAATCTAATCATGTTCCATCTGTTCTTGAACACCGTTTAAGTTTGTTTTGATGTGAATCCATCATTAATTCAGTAACAATAACAGTAAAAAATAATAGAAATAATAATGATTGTAAGAAAAGAAATATTGTGTTTAATTCATATTGCATGAGCTGCTCTCTGTGGTCTAAAGATCATTTAAATAGAACCGATAACAGATCAAATCAGAAACACATCTCATGCGGTTCTGTCATGATTCATCAGGGAATGTTTGAGCGTCACAACAGGGTTCGCTCGATGTCAAGTTGTAAATAAAACAGATTATTGGAGTACGTTTTACTAGAAAATACTTCAAAATTTCACGTGTAATGTGTTATTTGTCACTTTGTCATTATTTGTGAAATTTTCTTGTGAAACCTGTTGTGTGTGATGAAACCTGACGGTTATTCCGGTGTAAATGACTCATTATGGAGCTGAATTCTTACTTTTGTGCTCAAGTTCACAGTAATATTTGACGGCACTCGAGTAATGAAACTGATCCCGTCGAGAGACTCGCACTCCGCTGGAAAGTCCATAAAATACATCCCAATGTACCGTATGTGTTCAGTGTGTGTTTTCATCTTCGTGTCTTTTGTCCCGTGTTCACTGTAGTGCCGCGGGTGTGTGTCGACGGATCATGTGATTCTGCATCGGTGTGAAGCTCTGACGGTGTTTCAGACTGTCAGCAGCCGCACATCTATTTCAGTTTGAGCAACTTTTCACACGTTCCGGCTGTTGGTTCAGACCTCCGTTCTGCTGCGAACACAAGTGTGTGTGTGAGTGTTCTTGTATATATGGTTTATGAGGACATACATGTCCTTGTAAACCAAATGGATTAAAAAAAACATACTGAAAAGTGTTTTTTGAAAAGGTAAAAAATCAGAAAGTTTTCCCTGACGGATAGGGTTAGTGTGACGGGGTAGAATATACAGTTTGAACAGTATAAAAACCATTACGTCTATGGAGAGTGCCTGTAAACCACATATACAAATGTGCGTGTGAGTGTGAAAGAGCAGAGCACACGGTCTGTATTGTGTGAATCCAGAGACTCTGCTGGTGTTTCTGTTAATTAAGAGCATCACATGAGCAGTCGATAAAAGACTCGTTCTGATATTTATATAAATGGCTGTTACTGAGGTGTGATTGACGGTTTGATTAAAGAGGGAGACGGTGAACGCTCACTTCGCCCAGTTCAGCGTTTCCCCTAATTAACGGCAGGCATCTGGATCTCTGAGGCCTCCAGAGCCATTTGCCGGAGCTTTTAACACGCGCGTGAAGCGTGTTGTGTGTAAACTACTTAAGATGGAGGACAGATGGAATTCATTAATGCAGAATTTGCAAATGAAGCAGCATAAAAGTTGCTGCCAATTATTTCCACTCAGAGACTTTCTCTGTGTCACACACTGAGGCGGCGGCAGTACCGACACACACGCTTCAGGATGTGTGTGTGTATCCACCGATCAATCACATGATCGGTCACGTGTGAAACAACAGTGTGTAATGATCTCTGCAGTGACACACATTCCTGCTTTTGTCGTTTCTCGGACCTCTTCATTTTCTCTCCTGAGAAAACAGGCTTTATTTGAATGTTTGAACTACATTTACAAAAAGTCAGTAATAATAAACAAATTGCAAATGATAGCACAAATAAATACAATGGAATAAAGAGACAAATGAAATAAACAGGGCTTTAAGTTTTTCAGGTTGCTCTAAGAAATTCAGATAAGAAATACTACGGAAATGAAAGTAAAATAATAGTCTTTATTGTAAAAATTAAAAAGAGATTCATGCTTTCAATTAAAGTTACAAGAGTTACTCAGTCGAGCAGTGAGTGATTGTCTCAGATGAGCACGACAGACAGCGGCAGGTTTATTAGGCTGCTGTCACTTTAAGAGTTTACGCACGGATCAATATACTGTTACTCAAAAAGCTTTTTATGTTCCAAAACTGACTGTAATTACCTGAATACTCTGCAAGATGGGTATTTTGACACAATTTTGAATGTTTTTGACTATTTTAGCCTAGAAAAAGAGCTTCATTTGATCCTCGCGAGCTGTTTGAGAGCCGGATTCATGAGCGTGACGCTTGTGTAGATCAGCGGAGTGAGAGCGAAACCTGGAAAGAAGTTTTGGAGCCATTTTAGATATTTGAGTATCGATACAAATCGAATTATCAGTATTTTTGACAACACTAGCCCTCAATCGTCTCAGATCGTGTCATGTTGTGCTCTTGAATGAGACAAAATGCAGATGCAATTGATTTGCTCTGTGTGTGTGTGTGCAGGTGTGTATGAATAAAGCATGAAGTGAGTTTGACAGGAGCGCCGGCTGCAGATAAAGCAGAGATGGCATCTGTTATGAGCGGCCGCTACCAACACATTTCCAGTGACAGTTCAATCTCACAGCACACATTTCTCATGAAGTGCTCTGTATAGATGAAGACATTAGCAAACGCCTGGCATAGATGTTCCCGTTTCTGACTGACGTATCTTTGTTACCGCCGATGCCGTTCTCCTCCCTGATATGAGCTGATGAAGCTCAATGTTAATGCATTCGGAGAATCTAGGAAGAATCTGAAGAGCTTCACGTCTCAATGAGTGCAATTCCACAGCCTTGAGATTCCAGTCGTATTTAACCGAGTCCTTCATTATCTCCACTAACCCGGTTTTATCCGGTGAATATGTCGACCAGCTGTCTGGTAAGATCTCTGATCGTAACCC
>CM074284.1:165000-167500 GCA_037194245.1 Opsariichthys bidens
TCAGTGTGTTCAGTGTGTTCAGTGTTCAGTGTGTTCAGTGTTCAGTGTGTTCAATGTTCAGTGTGTTCAGTGTTCAGTGTTCAGTGTGTTCAGTGTGTTCAGTGTTCAGTGTGTTCAGTGTTCAGTGTGTTCAGTGTTCAGTGTTCAGTGTGTTCTGTGTTCAGTGTGTTCAGTGTTCAGTGTGTTCTGTATTCAGTGTGTTCAGTGTTCAGTGTGTTCAGTGTTCAGTGTGTTCAGTGTTCAGTGTGTTCAGTATTCAGTGTGTTCAGTGTTCAGTGTGTTCAGTGTTCAGTGTGTTCAGTGTTCAGTGTGTTCAGTGTGTTCAGTGTGTTCTGTATTCAGTGTGTTCAGTGTTCAGTGTGTTCTGTGTTCAGTGTGTTCAGTGTGTTCAGTGTTCAGTGTGTTCTGTATTCAGTGTGTTCAGTGTTCAGTGTGTTCTGTGTTCAGTGTGTTCAGTGTTCAGTGTGTTCTGTATTCAGTGTGTTCAGTGTGTTCAGTGTTCAGTGTGTTCAGTGTTCAGTGTGTTCTGTATTCAGTGTGTTCAGTGTTCAGTGTGTTCAATGTTCAGTGTGTTCAGTGTGTTCAGTGTTCAGTGTGTTCAGTGTGTTCAGTGTTCAGTGTGTTCAGTGTTCAGTGTGTTCAGTGTTCAGTGTGTTCAATGTTCAGTGTGTTGTGTGTTCAATGTTCAGTGTGTTCAGTGTTCAGTGTGTTCATGTGCTGCAGAGTGTGTGTGAGACGCTGAGGATTATCATAACACTTGCATGAGATGGCGTATCCCACAATGCAGTGCTCTCAGCTTGGCTCTGGAGCGTTTGACTGCAAGTTCCAGCATTTCTGTCAGTGTTTAGTTTGTCTGATAAACATGATTTTCTGGTCAAATGTTCATGTTCAGTGTTTTTGGCAGATTTATTCCCGCCGCCTCATGGGAGCAGAAGAACGCCCATTCTTGTTTTCCATGCAGGAACATGTTCATTAGTCTTTAGAATTGTGTGCTGCAGTTTTGTTTTTGCAAAATCATAAATCTTTATACAATTAGAGAAGATCCACTTGGCGGTGCAAGTTTCCCTCAAGATTAATACGAGCCGCGCTGAATAAAGGACGCCTCCTGACAAAATAAATTACAGGCAACCGTCGTTCATCTTCAGAATCGATCAGACGCGAGGTTTATTGTTCTGGTTCAGACAGGAAGTGTTCGCTCTTACGGTCCTCAGCGTGTGACGAGGGTTTGAGCTGCTTCAGAAATGACTAGAGGAGAAATATTGATTATAAATTCACTGTAATAACTATAATAACCCTGTGTTGACTTTAGAGTTATTGTAAAATATATGTTTGCAGAATATTCATAGTGTGAGAGTGATCATAAGAATACAAATGACTTCGAGCGACACGTCATTCGCAGTGTTTTATGGGAGTGGGCGTCACTCATGAGCTCTTTTGCCAAATTTTTTGTTTCCTTGGTAACAGTGCCCTCTCTGATTGGTGGATCTGTGTTCAGGATTGTGGGTAGTGTTGTTGTGAACTGGTGTGTGTGTGTGTGTGTGTGTGTGTGAGGGAGAGAGACATATCATATTTAGGTCACACCTAAAATCCTAAAATCATATTTAGGTCAGAACTGTCAGTTGTTTGTGATCTGCTGTAAAGGGCGAACTGTTTAAACCCACTGAAATGCTTTAATGCGGACACGACCACTTCAGTGTTTCTAAAGATCGTCGATTCAAACTGATCAAATCACATTTTAAAACCAACTTTGCTCTTCAAATCGTTATGGCACTAGATGGCGACAAGTCACTGTTAAAGTGTTTTTGTCATTGAATCATTCATTCAAAAGATTTGTTCAAAAACACTGATTCATCCAGTAATGAAACAAGTGAAGTATCACGAGTGAGTCATTGAATCATTCACTCAAACCTTTTTTTAATTAATTCAGTTCAACACACAGCAGCAATTAATATGTTGTACTCTTGTAAATAATTATGTTATTTTGTTTAGTTGTCTCTTCAGAATTGTGGGAGAATCATGATAACTATTTTATCCAGAATCGCACCGCTCTAATACAAATTAAAATAGCAAATTAATGTTCCTCGCTGCTGTAGCAGTTTCTGAACATAGGAAGCCTTTAGCCGTGTGTGACGCCGGTTTTTATATTGTTTGTCAACACATTACAATACTATGAATCTCCATACTGACTGGTGCTGCCTGTTCAATTCAGAATCATACATGATTATTTTGAGGAATAGGATTAAATAAAATATATACACAGCACTATATTTTACAGTCCTGTTCCCCATGTACGTACTGTGTACTTATTACAGTAACTGCAATAACTGGGTAATAACTAGATACTGACCCTGACCCTACACCTGACCCTACCACCTGACCCTGACCCTGACCCTACACCTGACCTTAACCCATGTTGTTACCTCACGTTATCAGTGCTTTCTTAGGTAAGTACATGTAAGTGCACTACTGTAAAGTGCAACCAATAAATAATATAAAATTA
>CM074284.1:175000-297500 GCA_037194245.1 Opsariichthys bidens
ACGATTATGGGAACTACACGTGTGTCGCGACCAACAGACTGGGCATCCACAACGCCAGCGTGTTCCTCTACAGTGAGTCTCTCACACACACACACACACACACACACACACACACACACACTGATGTAGTTCACCACATCAACCAGCAGATGTCGCCATTCACCAGCACGTGTCTCTCTGATTCTCTCTCTCTCTCTCAGAACCGGGGATGGGGCGGGACATCAACGCCTCAGGCTGCATGTGTCAATCATTCTGGCTCCTCCTCCTGTGCGTTCTCTCGGCTCTTCTCAAGTGTTAATGTTCAGCGGCCGATCGTCTCAGACTGTTTCCATCCGTCATCCACGCTCACCATTACGCCCCGGCAGGACGACCGTCTTATTATCAGGAGAAAAATGTGACACGGAGAAAAGAAAGAAGGTGCTCTTTTTAAGAACTGAATATTGTCATTCACTGACTTCCAGTGACGTCCGTCTGTCTGACAGTTCGAGTGCATGTTTGTGATTCCCACAGAAAACCGGAGCCACGTTCCGACCACGCAATCATCTAGACATGCTGAAAACGCTTCATCCCATTGTGTTTTCCCATAATACTGTCGCGAAATCTGCCTAATGTAAACTAATGAAAGAATCGTGTAGATGTGGTTAATAACAGAAGGACTGCACTTCCTCGCTCATGAAGATTCCCTGAGATCAGAACAATCACCGTCACGTCAGTGTTTGTCGTGATCGATTGTAGAATCTTCTCTCAGAGACGAGCCCCGCCCATAGGTGTAACTCCACCCACTCGACTCCTCCATGTCGTCGGCCCCGCCCACATCAGGCCCAGATGGATCTGCAGGTGCTTCTTCAGGGTTCCTGTGCTCACGGAAAAGTCTCTCCTGAGGGTCAGTTTTAATTTTGGAGGGCAGTCTGTAAAAGTCACCCTCGAGTGTCTGAAACGTTCATCGTTCCACCGTATGAACTGAAATGTACGACGCCGATGAATGCTCGCCTTTGATTCGCTGCTCGTTCCCGCCGAATCTTCTCCACGTGTCTGTAAATATTCTTTTGAATCGAATGTCCTCACATGGAAACGAAACGCATCTTCAGTTCATATGTAGTTCATTATCTGCGGCGGCGCTTCGATGCTTCCTGTAACAAACCGAAATGAGATACTAAACTTTTTAATACAACTATTTAAATATTTCATTCTAAAACTAGATTTACCTTTGAAGCGGCTGCACTACTATTCGTATTATTTATAGAGACGGATCGTTTCTGTTCATTAGTCACTATAATAGTAGTTGTACAGAAATCACTGACTGCCAAACGATTATAGATCCCGTTACATATTGAAACGAAAGCCATTTTAGAGATGATTTACAAACCACACTGAAGTCCGTGCCGTGTTAGTTTTCTTTGTCGTCGAATTCGTGAAGCATCTTATTTCTCAAGAGCATGAAGCAGCTTGTATGTTCACGGTCACATATTAGAGAAAAAGAAACCCACAGCCCTTTGATTGACAGCTCTCTCAGCCAATAAGCTTTCAGTGTGTGAGCTCAGATGCCTTGATTGGATGAACCCACGTGTTGCGCTCGTGTCAGTGTGAGCGGGATTTAAAGGGCTAGTCGTGCGTCTCCTGTAGTCCGCAGAAGCTCTGCGCTCGTGCCCTGAACACGGAAATTTGGGTTGAATCCGATCCAAAGTCAAGCGTCCTGAACTCCAGAACAGGACGCGTGCGTTTTGTATCTGACGAATGCCTCTGTACAGTGTGTTTGATAGTCACACACGCTACAGACACACTTTAATTTCATCGTGTTTAGTGTGTGTGTGTGTGTGTGTGTGTGTGTGTGTGTGTGTGTTTTATCCTGATGCTCTGTAACATGACAGTGTGTTTTTGTCCTTCCTCTGAGTCTCAGCGGCCTAGAAAGAATCTCCCTGTAGTTCGACTGACATCCTCATGAAAAGCAATGAACATTTTCTAACTGTGTTTATTTACTCGAAAATTTCCGCAGTCATTTTTTAAACCCTTCTGCACTGTAAAGTACTTCATGAAATGTTTCAAATGGAAATAAAGTCTTTGAATTTGATGTATTTGAAAGTGGGTTTATGAATTAAAAAAGATTGTAATTTTTGGTGAGAAAATGAGGATTATGAATTCTGTTAATCATGTAACATGCAAATAAAGGAATATAAAGATTGTTAGATCTCCCTTTAAATGCTTGTTATTGTGTTTTTTATCTAAACGTCAGTGAGACGTCAGTAAATCCTCTGAGCTGATCCGACAAATGATGGAAAAAGTTACGACAACTTTACAAAAAGTTTTTATATGTACACTTTTTCATAAATATTTAAGTAAGCATTTCTGTAAACTTTTTATGAGGACATTTTTCATAACTATTTTTCTTCACTTTTTATTAATATAAAGAATTATGTTAAGAAACACATGAATTGTACTTACAAATATTTATAAAAAGTGTATATATAAAAATTCTTCCGAAAGTTGTGCTTATAAAAATACGAGCTTAAAAATATTTATGAAAAGTGTACTTGATGCACAATTTTCACACTTTCACAAGTAATTTGTAAGTACACTTTAAATACACTTTATAAATATTTAAGTAAGCTTTTTATACAAAAAAAATGAAGTACACTTTTCAAAAGTAGTTAAAATTTTTACAAAAGTGTAAATATTAATTTTTAGGTAAATGATTTATGATCACTTGCTGGGAAACGGATGAATTCAGACGTTTGACCTGCAATTAATAATGCAGAGACTGAAGCGATGAGACTTCATGAAGACCAGGAGAACTGAGCAACAATCATGATCTCTGGGGACAGTTACACACGCGCTTATAACCAGTGCACACTACAGTTACACACGCGCTTATAACCAGTGCACACTACAGTTACACACGCGCTTATAACCAGTGCACACTACAGTTACACACGCGCTTATAACCAGTGCACACTACAGTTACACACACGCTTATATCCAGTGCACACTACAGTTACACACGCGCTTATAACCAGTGCACACTACAGTTACACACGCGCTTATAACCAGTGCACACTACAGTTACACACGCGCTTATATCCAGTGCACACTACAGTTACACACGCGCTTATAACCAGTGTACACTACAGTTACACACGCGCTTATATCCAGTGCACACTACAGTTACACACGCGCTTATAACCAGTGTACACTACAGTTACACACGCGCTTATATCCAGTGCACACTACAGTTACAAACGCGCTTATATCCAGTGCACACTACAGTTACACGCGCTTATAACCAGTGCACACTACAGTTACACACGCGCTTATATCCAGTGCACACTACAGTTACACACGCGCTTATAACCAGTGCACACTACAGTTACACACACGCTTTATAACCAGTGCACACTACAGTTACAAACGCGCTTATATCCAGTGCACACTACAGTTACACGCGCTTATGACCAGTGCACACTACAGTTACACACGCGCTTATATCCAGTGCACACTACAGTTACACGCGCTTATAACCAGTGCACACTACAGTTACAAACGCGCTTATATCCAGTGCACACAACAGTTACAAACGCGCTTATATCCAGTGCACACTAGTTACACACGCGCTTATAACCAGTGCACACTACAGTTACACACGCGCTTATAACCAGTGCACACTACAGTTACACACGCACTTATAACCAGTGCACACTACAGTTACACACGCGCTTATAACCAGTGCACACTACAGTTACACACGCACTTATAACCAGTGCACACTACAGTTACACGCGCTTATGACCAGTGCACACTACAGTTACAAACGCGCTTATATCCAGTGCACACTACAGTTACACGCGCTTATAACCAGTGCACACAACAGTTACAAACGCGCTTATATCCAGTGCACACTAGTTACACACGCGCTTATAACCAGTGCACACTACAGTTACACACGCACTTATAACCAGTGCACACTACAGTTACACACGCGCTTATAACCAGTGCACACTACAGTTACACACGCACTTATAACCAGTGCACACTACAGTTACACACGCGCTTATAACCAGTGCACACTACAGTTACACACACGCTTTATAACCAGTGCACACTACAGTTACAAACGCGCTTATATCCAGTGCACACTACAGTTACACGCGCTTATGACCAGTGCACACTACAGTTACAAACGCGCTTATATCCAGTGCACACTACAGTTACACGCGCTTATAACCAGTGCACACTACAGTTACAAACGCGCTTATATCCAGTGCACACAACAGTTACAAACGCGCTTATATCCAGTGCACACTAGTTACACACGCGCTTATAACCAGTGCACACTACAGTTACACACGCGCTTATAACCAGTGCACACTACAGTTACACACGCACTTATAACCAGTGCACACTACAGTTACACACGCGCTTATAACCAGTGCACACTACAGTTACACACGCACTTATAACCAGTGCACACTACAGTTACACGCGCTTATGACCAGTGCACACTACAGTTACAAACGCGCTTATATCCAGTGCACACTACAGTTACACGCGCTTATAACCAGTGCACACAACAGTTACAAACGCGCTTATATCCAGTGCACACTAGTTACACACGCGCTTATAACCAGTGCACACTACAGTTACACACGCACTTATAACCAGTGCACACTACAGTTACACACGCGCTTATAACCAGTGCACACTACAGTTACACACGCACTTATAACCAGTGCACACTACAGTTACACACGCGCTTATAACCAGTGCACACTACAGTTACACACGCGCTTATAACCAGTGCACACTACAGTTACACACGCGCTTATAACCAGTGCACACTACAGTTACACACGCACTTATAACCAGTGCACACTACAGTTACACACGCACTTATAACCAGTGCACACTACAGTTACACACGCACTTATAACCAGTGCACACTACAGTTACACACGCACTTATAACCAGTGCACACTACAGTTACACACACATATATTTATATTGCTGTAAAGCAGCTTTGACACAATTTGCATTGTAAAAAGCGCTATTTGACTTGACTTGATTTTATAAATGTATATATTAAATGAATGCCAATTTCTAATAGCAGTATTAATTCTGTACAGTGTATATAATATTTTTGTGTGCACAGAGATTATCACACTGAATTTAATGAAGTAATGGAGGCCTGTCTTCTTTCGCACAGCTTTAAACTGTCTTCATATTCACTGAATGTACTTCAGCAACATTTTAATGTCAAACAATGTCTGCAATAATGAAATAAACCTGAAATGTTTCTGAGCATGTGACCGTACGAGACGATGTGTTTGTGGACCTGCAGAATTCAAACATTAAATCACCTCCTGCAGGGAAAGCTTGACCGATGATTCGATCGCACATGTGATCTGAAATACAAACCTGGTTAAAGCTCGTCAGAACATCATCTGCTGTACATATAATCACGAGACCTGCAGACAAACTCAGGCTGAAAGAACAACGCACGCCGTCAGCATCATTGGCACATTTCTTTATTTTGAAAACAGACATGAAACCATTTTCCACGATTTTACTCCTTAGATTCAAACGCACTTGAACAGAAAGGCTGGCGCTTTTTGTTGGATTTTCTCAATTTTTAACATCAGTGCAGCAATATCTCCAATTAAACTGTCATAACAACACCACGGACATTAAAAGAAGCCACAGGTATAGGTGGGTGTGTGTGAGAAGGTTCTGGTCTCTGGAGGAAGGATTCTCATGCGATGAGACGGATGGACAGAAGAGCAGCGCTGGACCGCTGGAGGAGAAGAGCTCGAGGTTTGTGTCCTTCGCTGACGTCCGCGGCTGCTTCGGAAAACTCCCTCCAAATGTCAGAAAATCATTGCCACACCAGAAAAGAGAGGACAAACATAAAAGCAGACTGTCTTCATCATCAGGGTAAAGAGCAGTCTGTCAATCATTAATGATTTTACATTTCACTGGTCGTCCGTTAAACGTTCTCCTCTTTGCCGGCGTCTGAAACGGCCTCCTCTGCTGGTTTAGAGTCTTCCACGGCTTCTGCAAAGACCACAACAAACACTTACAAACCACTGATGAACACGCGCTCCAGTTAACGCTGCTGTCCGGCCCATTACTGCAGCTGCGGGCCGGAACAACGAAACGGAAGCTTTCAGAGAACCGCAGAGAACCGGATTCATGAGCGCGCTCAGACGAAGTCAGAATTAATGGATGGCGGGTTTACTTTTCACTCGAACTTTGGGATCGTTTACCGCAAGGTCGCATTATTTAATGCATTAACGAGCAGTGAGCAGCACGCTGCAGAATTTACTCATCTCTGCCAACAGCTGAAGAATTGTTCAGTGTCAGTTCTTGTCAACTAATGTTTTATCTACATATCTATTTTATATCCTCTAGTTCTCACTGATTTCTGTGTCTGGTTGACGGTTTGAGTTGTTGTATTGTGTTTGTGTTTCTGACGCACCTTTTTTGTCTATTTGGTCTGTTTCCTGGCTCTCGGCGGCAGCGGCGTCAGGCACATCGGCTTGTTTGGCTTCCTCCTGCTTCTCGTCCTCGTTCTGTGCGTTTGCATCGTCGGCAGTCGCCGTATTCTCTGCCTCTTTAGGCTTCTCTGCTTCCTGCAGCTGCTCCTGCGCTTCCTCTTTAGTGGGCGTGTCTGAGGGGGCGGGGTCAGCGGCGGCGGTGGGCGGGGCTTCGGCTGCAGCAGGCGAGTTGGGCTGCTCGGCCGCTTTACTCTCCTCTGCTGTTTCCGTGGAAACTTCGACCGGTTTCTCCTCAGATGGAGAGACTCGCTCCTCCTTCTCCTCGGTGGTCTCGGCGGACTCGTCCGGAGCGGTGTTGTTGTCCTCTTCTTTCTCTCCGTCTTTCATTTTTTTCCGGGTGATGTGTCCGCGGAAGCTGGCCTGGATCTTGGTGGCGGCCTTGTGGGCGTTTTCCTCCGGTTTGGTTCCATCCTGCTTGATCTCCTGATCGGCCTCGTCGTTCTTCTCAACCTGAGAGCAGAAACACAAACAGTGACTCAAACAGACTCATCGAGCCGCTCACATTCATCGGTGAAACGTTCAACACACTCAAGAACTGTCATTGACCCTTCAGAATTCATCCTGTGAACGATGGAAAACGGTACTTTAACAGCGTTTAACAGTGTTACTCCCCCTACTGGGCAGTGTCATGTTCATATTTTACACTATTTTATAAACAAATCTTTTTCTGATCTTTATAAAATGCACATTATTGGAAAGGTCTGAGACTGAAGCTTTCATATTCGGCCGTTTTGTGACAGAAATGATTCTGTGCCAGAAATACATTAATTAGCGACAGGAGAACTCATTAGTGTGTGCCGCCCGGTGGCCGTTTTTGGCAAAGCGCTTAAAATACCACAGGAACATCAATTTTTGTGATATCAACTTCAAATTTGGAACATAACTCGGTAAAGATTTGGGTTTGATTTTATAGCAGTTAAAGAGTTCAGATTATTTTGTAAAATATATATTATGTAAAAATAAAAATGTTTAGTCTGGCTGTGCCAGTCATGCCCTAATCAGTGCCCTTTAAAACACCTACAGTGGTGTGAATTTATTGCGGAACGTGTCCTGATCCGTCTTCAAGGTGGAGAGATAGTCTCTTCACTCAGAGAACCACTCATACCCCAACACTATCATATCGAGACTCTCTCTCCTCTGCGTTACATATCCTACATATACAGGAAGACTCCGTAAGATGGACAGTGGATGGAGATGACCATAAAGCTTCATCACAAATCTCCTCCAGAGAGTCACCCCGCTCAAAGCCCTTGAGTCGAGAGTGCCCTCAGTCTAAGCAATGGTGGTCCATCCGTTTCTTTGAAGGCCATCTGGATTATTTCTACTACCCAATGCGAAAGTCTCGCCTTAGACAGTGGCTTACCCCGAAACTCTGTTTTAAAGCATTCAAACAGCTGATCCATTTGACTGAATGCATTTGCCCACTACAGAAAGACTGACGGTGTTATGACTAGGCAAACTGGTGATCAGTGTTCCATCTCCTCAAGTTCAACTAATTGATTTAGGTGTAGATCAGACAGCACTTTTTGCAGAAAGCTGGGTTTGGGTTCTGGCATAGACCTACAGTAGCTTTTATGGACTGAGAGAGCATAAAGTTCCCCATCTTTTTGGCAGAGGTTATTGCCAGGAGGAAGACTCTTTAGAGACAGCCATTTCAGTTCTGCTGATTCAAGAGGCTGAAATGGGGGTTGCTGAAGTGCCATCATGACTCAATCTAAGGGTTTTGACCACTAAGTCTGGTAGTCGCATAGCAATTAACCCAGGCCTTTCAGGGGCCAGGCCCAGAGATTGAGACACCGAGTGAAGGGAGGAAACTGCTTGCTTATGTCTGGACCGGTACATGGTACCCCAAAGCCATGGCCAGATGTGTTGAAGTGTGAGATTGAGACATTGATGTGCTGACCTGCCCAGTGACTGTTCCAGAATCCCTGTCAAAGGTCCACTGGGCCCAGCATGCTGCCTCTTCATCCCACACGTCCAACAGCGAGGAGGTACCTGTTGACCGAGGCATCGATGCCCAGGTAACATATGTAAGATACGAAATGGCACCACCTGCACCGTGGCTGCCATCGGACCCATTAGACGGAGACATAGTCCCGGCTGACATTCACCCCTACTCAAAAGTGAGAGGGGCAAGATTTTATTAAGTCTCTCTTAAGTTAAAGTCACAATTGCTTTTCTAGAGTCTAAAATCAGACCCAAAAACTGAGTGATTTGAGATGGCTCCAACTTGCTCTTCTTCATATTAATATGAAGACATAAGCTTTCGAGATAGTTCACAAGTACAAACCCGTTTTGCCTGCATCTGTTTGGGCACAGACCAACAAGTTGTCTAGATAATTCCAGACCTTGATACCTAAGGGTGCCAGGTCTGCGTCCATACGCCTTGTGAATATCCGAGGGGCCAAGGTGATGCCGAAGGGGAGGACTCTGAATTTGTAGGTCCCGTCTTCGAACTGAAACATCAGAAACTGCCAATAACATCCCCAGATACATTCCCAGACCCTTGGAACTGTCAGCATTTTGCATTATAGGGGCCGAAGCTGTTTGTTTAGACCCCTGAGGTCCAAGATTTGGCATAGAAAAAAATAGCTTGTCAGTTGCTTTTTTCCACCTCCCTTTTTTGGGGAGTCTAATCTCTTCCCACAATACTTCTCTGTTTTGTGGGTCAACAACTGTGGGTGATAAAGAAACCCTTGTCAAGAAAGTATGCCGGGAAAACTGCAACCGATACCCCTGAGTCATAGTTGAAAGGACCCAGGACCTTGACCTCAGGGTCTCTTGCTGCGACCCTCGCTTGTATCTCGGATCTCAGATCTTACTTCGAACAGTAAGTCCGGAAAGCTACTCCTAGCCGCGTTATCTTACGCCACAGTGTGCACAACACCTCACAGAGAACTTCTATCAGTTCAGCTGAAAACAAAACAGAAAACGCCACACAGAAGTCCTGGGAGGCTGTCCACAGAAAGACACCCGACCTTAAAGTAAGTGGATTAAGCGCAAAATAAAGTATATAGCTTCCACGTCTTGTGCCAAACTGGACATCAAAGAAGCAATGAATTCACACCACTATGGGTGATTTATAGGGCACTAATTAGGGTTTGACCGGCACAGAGGGACTGTCCTGAAGAGTGTCCACGTCTCCAGACCTGTGGAATATGTAGTGGAGAGGAGTTCTCAAAACAAAAGAGAACTGATCATTCAAGCCAAGTCGGTAAAGCTTCGAACAACATGGACGGACAGACTGATTGACTGACTGATGGACACATGGATCAGTCCTAAAGGCCCGTTCACACCAAGAACTATAATAACTATATTAGCGTCCAGACCAACATAGTCGTGTTTATTATAAGCGCCGCAGTTCTGTCGTCTGCCACATTAAAGCTCTTTAAAGCCATTAAAGATGGATTCTGATTGTCTGTCAATGTTTTTATTGTCCATCAGCTAGAAAACAGACCGTAATTGCAGTGATATCGCTCCTCTGTCATTATCATTAGAGTCGTGGACTTGACTATTCTTTTTTACATTTAGAGTGATTTTAAAACTTTATAGTTATAGTTATAGTTGTCGTTGCTGGTGTGAGCGGGGCTTGACAGTGAGCAGCCAAAGGAAAATACCTTCCATCTGCCATATGGATGAAGTATTATGTTTTAATTGGATGTTCAACTGAAGGATATGGATCATTGATTTCTAACTAGAACTCAGAAGGACGCTCGGCACAATTCCAGCATCTCTGCCAGCGAGTTTCCTGAGATTGGTGACATGAAGGACGGTGAGTCTCATCTTCACCGTGTCGCTTCGTTTATTAGCCTGTAAAAAAGTCTTAGGAGGCGAATTTTCATTGCAGTGATGATAATTATCCAGACGGATCTCAAGCTGAACTGTGGACATCTGTGTCCGTGTCTCGCCGGATTGTCCACGTTTCCTGTTGGGATTCATCCAGACGCCGTCAGAGCTGGAGTTCAGTCCGAGTTCAGTCTCTTCAGGATCACGTCTGAAGTCAATGTTCGCAACTGGAGACTTTGACCAATATCACATATAACTAACTTGTTCATATTAATAATCAAAATCAGCAAAACTAAAAGCAAAACAGCTGTGAAGATATGAAAGAGCTTCTGACCGAGAATCAGGGAGAAAGACGAGACAGCTGAATATTAAGGGTCAATATTTACCTTGTCCATCAGGGTCCAGGGGGCATTTGTCCACCAAAGGCCTTTTAATTTAATATTCAAATGTGTCTAATGAAAAAAAAGCAAGCATAAAATGAAAGAAAATGTGACATATATAATGCATGACAAAAACATTCATAGAACAAACTCAAATGTAGCTTAAAGCAGATGAAAACAGTGGAAAATCATAAACACAAACTGAACGCATGCCAAATGAATGACAGTTTGATTCCCACACACTCTTTCATTTATATGTGCAATCTCACTAATGGACTGCAGAAAGTGATGTCATTTCTGCATATGTGGAAGGATTTGTTCTAATGCTGCTTTGCTCTTGGTGGATTTGGCGTTTGTGCAGCATCTGCTCCGGCTTCAGACCTCATAACCTGTAGATCCAGACTGTCCCGCAGGTGATATCCATCAACACGCATCTCTGGCTGTCAGTCACAGTGATATTAATAATCAAAATCTAAATGGATCTGATAACTGTGAGTATCTCAAAGATACTAAAATAACAACTGCGGCAGCCAACAGGTGTTCTGACACACGGCGCTCAGGTGTGTGTGTGTGTGTGTGTGTGTGTGATGTCACTCAGAGTGAGTCATTCTCATGAGTCATATTCACACCACATATCATGACATCATCAGCCGATCTCTGAAGTGACGCTCGTCAACGGCTGCAGAAACTAACAATCGGCTGCGGTTTCTCAGGAGTGTTTGATCACCCTTCGATCGACGCACACGCTTCACACGCATGACAGATTTGAACCTGTTAACTGTTTGAGAACACAGACGTGAAAAGACTCTATCCAAACTTCACGAGAGCTTCTGTATAACATGACACCGCCCACTTGGGGGAGGGGCCCAGTCAAGGGTTTTAAAGCTCCGTTTCCATGGTAACACAATGTCCAATTTAAAACGGAGTGTTTTATGCTTAATTTATGATGACCACTAAACTATGTGAAGGCAATAACAGACAGTTAACAGGTTATAAATTGAAGTTTTTCACGAAAACGCTGGACGCAGAGACCAATCGCTTTGACAAGAAAATGAGGGCGTGTCCAGTCCAGACGACTGACAGGACTGGCATTACGACCCGAACGAGGCCCGACCGTAACTCATCCTCAAGCATACGTCTGTGCGACCTCGTGTCCGGCAGCACGGCACCGGTCATTCCATTTGACGGTTGGAAGAGTAAGTGGGTTATGGTCGCTGGGTTCAAAGGTCACGCTGAAACAAAAGGCTATAGAATGACCAGTAGTGAAAACAAGATCAATAATCAGACATAAATCAGTCATTTTCAGATCAACCGGTTGCTCATATGGCCATAAAACCCTGTAGAGGAGATGTTTCTGGGGAAAATGTCTGCAGGTTAAACTCATAAAGCGTGAGAATGAATGGAACGTTTTTTCAATAAATGATCGTAAGAAAATGAAATTATGCAGGACACATCTGCACAGTCTTGCAGTATTTGTGGAAGGAGCCACACCTTAAATCCACCCGCCCCCACGACACACACACACACACACAAAACCCACGACACACGCGCACACGCGCGCACACACACACACGAGACACGCCTTAAAATCTTTAGGTCGCGATTATAATTCACCTGCACTGACGCACACTCATGAATATTCACGCTCCATTAAAACGCGCTTACGTCAGATCTGCACCTGATTCACTGTCACAATATTCAAATGAAGAATGGAGCGGGTGCGTGGGTGCGCGCGCGTGTTTCTGCAGGAGTGAGACGAGACCACACCCTTCATCTTCCTCATGTCTACAGCGCTCTCTCTCTCGCTCTCTCTCTCTCACACACACACAACTCTGTGTCGCTTCAGACGCTCCGCTGATCGCTCGCGTTCTACTCGCGTCGCGTTCAGTGGAGTGTAAGAACAAAAGAGACGCGAAGCGCGCGGATTCACCTGCGCTAACGATGAGTAAAGATGTTTGACAGACGCGTGAACGCGACAGGATTCCTCAAAAGCGGCGCGAGGCGCGGCTCACGCACACTGACGCGCGAGCGCGCGCGCGGAACTGCTTTTAAAGCCTTTAGAAGATCAAAACCTTCCGCTCTTCATCAAGCGGTTCTATTCCCGCGTGAGAGCAATCAAATCTTAATTACATCCAACTTTACTCCCCAGTGCAATCATTATAATCCTCTGAGACACACACACACCACACCCTGAAACTCATCACACACACACACACACACACACACACACACTCACTCCAGCTTCACTCCTACACTCATATAATACAGCACGAGCATCAAATACACCTGTCTGACAGGTGCAGTCCTGATTAAACACTGATCTCACGCGCTTTACAGTGTGTGTGTGAGCAGGAATACAGCTCATAATCACATCATCATCATCATCATCACAGGTTACAGCAGCAAAGGAGTGAATAATCCAGATATTTACCGGCTTAGTTCTTCTGATACAGCACAGCATAGTTGTATCCTTTCAGCGTCTCGCTCTGACTCTTCCTGTTCTCTTCTCCTCTCTCTTTCTCTCTCTCTCTCTCTCTCTCTCGTTCTCACACACCGGCTGTATCAACAGCTGATGATTCTGATGCTTAAACTCATCACAGTTGAGCCTCAGTCACACTGTCTGTCTGTCTGCGCTGCCACTGCCAACAATGAGAGTAATCCCACCCTATAAACCCCCTCCCTCGCGCGCGCGCGCGCCGATGAACCCGTTGCGCCCACCCCTCCCGCGGACGCGCGGCGCGCGCACCCCCGCCCTGACCACACTCTATATGAATGATTGAATAGCAGCAAACTGTCCGCTGAGATCCCCGATTCCCGCGCTCGCATGAGCACCTGTGTGTCCACAGAGCCGTGCGCGCGCCATTGTGATGCAGGAACAGCCACATTGAGGCTGCCTTGTTCACATGGTAACGGCTGTGAATCGATGCCCATGTGATCTCGCCCCAGGGTGTGGATCTGGGCTCTTTCCCTCCATCTCGAGCAGGATCACAGAGGCCGATTCCTCCGGGACCCCTTCTGACCCATTAGCACAGCGGCCGGACATCTCCATCAGCACCGCACGACTCCCACAACATCTCACGAAACATCTTCTTCTGTGTCTGTGAAGGTCAAACCACCCACATCTTCAACACTTATTCATGCACAGCATCTTCTCTGAAACACACCTTTCGCTCAGAAACTGCTAGAATCCTCACACAAATACGTACAAAGAAACTGTCACACGCTGAACTAAACATGAATTTTTAAAAAGTTGCTCTCTCTCAAGTCACTCGTCAACGCACTTATTATTTTTCCACTTTGATAAAGGGGGTAAAAATGTACGACGGCCTCTGAGACAGAAAGTCTGCAGTGTTTATTTTACAGGATTTATCGCTGCACATCATTACTGTGTTAAATTCATGATCTTGAATCAGAATCTCTTCTCTGATGACGAGGGCGGGGCCACCTGTCACTCACATGAGATCCACCAATAAAACACACAATCAAGCCCCGCCTACATTTGTTCTTGTCTGAGAAGCGTTTCTCTCTGATATACGACACGACAGAGAAGAAAAGACGAGCACAACTTCCCTTTCCTGACGACTTTAAACAAAAGCATCTTGCCAAACATACTCCAATCATTTAATAAACACACACACAATATATTATACACACTGTTTCAAAGCAGCTTCACAGCAATAAACACTTTCAATGAGTCTTTCTCCCTTCTATAATTGATGAGTTTTGCTCTGTTATTACGTTTAGAGAGATATCAATCCCAGAAATCAATGGGGAACGTTCACATGGACATGGCCGATGTCGTGCGGAACGACGTCTTCACTGTGACGTTTGATTCCAGTGTAACTGGAGCGCTGTTATTTGATGTAATTCTGTATTCCTGAATCTAGAGAGCAGGATCTGTCCCTAAAACGGACATCAGAGGTCAGAGGTCATCATCCTGAACTAAAGGTCAGCTTGACGACTGATTGTTCATGTCACGGTGATTTCTAAACCTTTCTAGAGTGAAACACAAAAGATGACATTTTGAGAAATATCAATGGAAGTCAATGGAGTCCAGTTTTGTTGGTTCTTCAAAATCTCTTCTCTTTACAGAAAGTCATTAATGTTTGAAGGAGATCAGATATGACAGATCTCAACAATCTTCTGAAGCGTTAACCTGACGGACTCAACACTGCGGTAAATCACCAGAAATCAATGAAAGACAAGCCATGAAGTCAAGGCATCTATTGTATTATGTCATAATGCACATGGATATTATATTAGAGCAATAATAAAGCCTGCAGAAGCTGATGGGTCGAGGTGGAACAGACAGAAACTCAACGGTGTTCTACAGGTGAAACAGTGTTTCTGTGCGGCTCATCATAGCGTCCTTCCTCAGAGACTTCAGTGCATTTGCATTTTGCTGATTCGGATCTTGTGTGTGTGTGTGTGTGTGTGTGTGTGTGTGTATACCTTCAGACGCCCTAAACCGACTGCACCTCCACCCCCGATCAGGACGGCAACTGTTGCCACGGCAACCACACGGAAACGGCATCCTCTGACTTCAAGCTGATGGTGAAACTCCATCCATCTCTCCCTCCTAATGTGTGTGTGTGTGTGTGTGTGTGTGTTCACAAGACCCCACGGACACTGCTGAATCCCATGTATCTCCGCTGATGCGCCGTCTCCATGGCAACAGGCCAGAGCGACATCCAGAGCGGATGACTAACACACACTCGCGCTCACACACACTCGTGCTGGATGCATTAGAGGTGCGACTCACACCGGGCTGTAAGATATCAGTGAAAGCATCAAAAAACCTCAGCAAAATGCTTTTAAATCCACACTTTCATATTGCAAATTGATTTAAATTAGGCAAACGGTTTGAGATGCATTATGACCAAAAACAGATCCGCCAAT
Source organism: Opsariichthys bidens (assembly GCA_037194245.1). NCBI lineage: Eukaryota > Metazoa > Chordata > Actinopteri > Cypriniformes > Xenocyprididae > Opsariichthys > Opsariichthys bidens. The sequence goes on from CM074284.1 coordinate 190,611, forward strand.
GAAAATACCATAAGCAGTTTTCATTTGATCTTTGTCTTAAGTCTTTTGAACAAAAAAATATAGTACTAAAATAGTAGATAAATGAGAAAATTCCCATTACACTTCAATTCATGTTTTTCCAGAGATGGTTACTGTCATTTTAGGCAGTTCTTATGACGCACACGCATGTTGAAGTGTTCGTTTTCCCAATGAGTTTGGTTTTAGGGTATGTTTACGCAACAACAATGTACTTCTTGGATTTTTGCACGAGGATTGTCAAAACGCTCCCCATTCACACACATTTTTCATCATTTAGCAGACGCTTTTATCCAAAGCGACTTACAAGGGAAGCAATCAGGGGTCAGGTGTCTTGCTCAAGGGCACTTTCGTCATGGTATTGAAGGTGGAGAGAGTGCTGTTCATTCACAATCCCCTCCCCTGCCGGCGTGGGAATCGAACCGGCAACCTTCAGGTTACAAGCCCGACTCCCTCACTACTACCCCACGACTACACACATCTGTGAAAACGACTAAACGGCTGTATTTTGCTGCCAGCCCAGTAGTTGGCGACATCTCTTTATGAAGATCTCTTTATGGAGTAGTCGTGGCCTAGTGGTGAGGGAGTCGGGCTTGTAACCTGAAGGTTGCCGGTTCAATTCCCACGCCGGCAGGAATTGAAGGTGGGGATTGTGAATGAACAGCTCTCTCTACACCTTTGATACCATGACTAAAGTGCCCTTGAGCAAGACACCTGACCCCTGATTGCCTCACTTATAAGTCGCTTTGGATAAAAGCGTTAAATGTGAGAGACACTATGCACCTATAGACTGGACACGTGATACATGTTTTTTGTTAAACAGAGATGTGAGCGTACATCGCCTTGGCGATTGATATATGCTACCATCGCAGGGGAAAAGCACTCGTCAGGTGATATGCCACTGCAGCACGTCCCGTCCAGCAGCCCGCTGCATCCAGCGCTTCAGCCAGTTCTGGAGGGATCCGTTGTGTCAACAGTGAGCCTGAACACTCGAGGACACTCGGGCCTGTAGAAAGGCAAGGGCTGAAAGATCGGTGACAGACCGGTGCGATGGTCATACGGAGTGTTCCACGGCGTCATGCCCATCTCCGGACTCGGCTGTGAAGCCAGTGCTATAGCAGTCTCATATCCGTGTGGTGATCCCACAGCTGCAGATGCCAGATATCCTCCAGGAGCCTCTGAAAATATATCAGGCTGAGGGGACTCAGAACTCCAGGCCTGATGGACCTGCGGGGTGGTCATATAGCATGCAGGGCGGAGGCCAACAGTCCAGCGGCTTTGCAAGCCTTAGCAGCCAGAGTTGCCGTCATCTTACAAGCCGTGGGCGGGAGGCACGGACAATTCCTTCAAGTGGCGGCACTTTGCGGGCACTGTCAACCCTTGACAGATTGTGAAAGTGACAGGTATGACACACAAAAAACACACAGAGCAGTGGGTCTTTTGCTGCGGCACCTGGGGAGAGATTGGGGGTAAGTTGTGGGTAATGAGAGTGGAAGAGAGCACTGTTCACTCACTCTCCACCACCTACATCTCCTACATCTCCTGCCAGTACTGAGACTCGAAACAGAGACCTTTGGGTTACACATCTGATTCTGTAACCATTAGGCCACAACTACCCTAAAGTTGTGGGAAGTAAAAGGTGGACTTCCGGGAGGAAAGGCGTTGGTGCGGAACACATACGGCAATCAGCTCTGCATCTGCTGAGGAGGAAGCTCAGCATCATCATCTCTGCAGAGGACAACATCCCATTCTTGCTATCGACATCTGATCTTCACCTGGACCCCCGAATGACACGCTGGGTCGGTCCCGCATGAAAAGGGCCCACGCCATCATCCAGCAGCTCAAAGGCACACAGCGCTGCGGGTGAGCGGGAGGTCCGCGGGGACTGGCGCTCCCACTGTAACCCTCCGGTCTCCCCGAATGTTAACCGGACCCGTGGCTCTGCACTGGGTAACAGCAGAGGAGCCTCGTTCCTCTCGACCGCGGTGTCGACACGGTCATGTTCTCGCAATGAGGACACGAACGCTCTCGACAGTGATCGTGTCAGGTAAAGACGACTGCAACCAGAAACACGCGGGTGGAAAGGCATCTTTAAAAGGACACTCGCCTCCGATCTGCTCTTTAGGGAAAATGACGGTAGCGCACGAGGGAATCGCTGCACTTATCCGTGCGCCGCAACGTTCTGTTGAAATACCGCTGAACACACCTGTCCAGAGAGATCCGCACACCACCGCTGTTTAGAGGGATCTGGAGAGAGGTCGCTGCTGTCACCACTCAGCTCCGAAGCTTCTGAAAGAGTGGATGAGCGCCGCCATCTCGTGTACCCTCTTGTGTCCGGGGGAGTGGCTTGGCATGCAATTTCCACTCGCCAATTCCATTGGTCGTTTTCCTAAAATTCAGAGGTGATTGGAGCTCCCAAGTGGCTCTCCATTTGTCGACACAACTGACAGATGAGGAAGTGATCGGCTCTTTGGGGAACCGTTCCATGGTTTTGAAAACCCCCTTGTGGAACCTTTATTTTGAAGGGGGTATGAAAAAAAGAAGAAAAAAGAGAATATATTTGGAGATTCAGGAGATGCGTTGAATTTAAATGTCATTTATTTATATTTTGTATATTTTTTTAATGCTATAATACATTTGACCTTAAGCTTCAGCAAATACTTTGAAAACAACTAAACCCTGTTTGGAGAGTTAAAACTGCATTCAGATCATCAGCTACTAACATGAAATTAATGAACATGAAGATAACATTTCAGTGTTAAAGCTGCAGTCTGTAACTTTTGTTGGGTTAAAAATGCTCTGCAAGTACATAACCAGCCAGCGTTCAAAACCATCTCATCATCTCAGCCTGTAATAATGTTTTATAATTCGAGTGGTTCTTGTGTGTTTCCGCTGGGAAATTTGAGCAGGCAGCCGTTCGTCCGTTCACATGAAGACGGAGTCGCAGCTGGAAGGCTTCACGGCGTGTGGAGGACGCTGCAGGAGAGGGAGCTTTCATAGCCTTTCCTCACATCAGCTGCAATAGTTAAACATCGTTCTGATGACGGATCGTAATCCAGAAAGGTCAAAAGATTGACTGGAGATTCAGCCGTTGTCAAAAGCAAAAGACGTCGGACTGCGGAGAGGCTACAGAAATTGAAATCTGCAGGTGCTCATGTAATGAACATTAACAATTTGAGAACAAGGTATGACAACCACGATAACTTGCACGGTTTGGCGTGACCCGAGCGAGGAGATCGCTAAATTTAACCACCATTGTCAGCGTGATTTATTGTAATGCTTATGGTTGTTCAGGACAGAAGTGGCAGACATGGAACTTGCTCAGATTCTTATTTTGGTCATACTTTCAAGACTACAATCTGTGATTGCGAGGTACAGTGTGACTGACCGTACATCCCGCCGACGCACAACCCACATAAAGATGATGCCACAGATAACTGCGGTTGCAGGTCTCAAACAGAGATGGCGACAAAGAGGCAAAAATTACAGGCTGCAGCTTCAACTGAAAACCTTTTCTTTAATCAAACAACTGAAACCAGAAGTTGTTCTATGATGTGGATAATCAAAAACAATTAGTTCATAAAAAAATAGTTAACAATGTTAAAGTAATATTTCATAGTTATCTAAACAAAATAGGATTTGTACAAACATTGTTATCAAAGTGAAAGAAAATGAAACGACATGCTGGATCTCAGGGATCAGAATCAGACAATCCGATCACTCATGTGACCCTCGACGGTGACGCCTCGATCTACTGATGTCAGATCAGCATTCCTCTGCAAGCTTTTATCGTCATTTAATTCATAGATTACAGTAACAGTCCATAGTTTTCTGTCATAAATAACCAAAATTACCCACTCAAACAGGAAGTCTCGTCAGCAGAATGATGTCTGGGTTTATCAAACTTTATCTATCCAAGAATCACACACTCACACACACACTCAGACACACACACACACACACTCAGACACACACTCAGACACACACACACTCAGACACACTCACACACTCTCTCACACACACTCACTCACACACTCACACTCACACACACTCACTCACACACACTGAAGGAGTTGGTCTAACACTGTGACTCGGTGAAGGTGCGTTCGTGTGATTTCTCGTGAATGTAGTCGTCTTCGTCCTCGTATTCCTGAAACAAACACCATCAGCTTCATTGATACAGCGCCTCGGTCAAAAACAGCACAATAACCGAATCACTGATGCAAACGTCATCAGATATGAGCAAGATTCAAATTTAAAAATGTATGTGTATGTAAACACAGCACATCAATTACGAAACCAATTCCAGTTATAAATGAAGTCTCTGGACGAGGTTCACCTTGAAGTAACAGCAGCACACCGAGCGCTTCTGCTCCGGCTCGCCGTAGAAATACTCCTCTCTGTGGAGAGACACAGTCATCATCAGAGCAGCGCTGTGCCGCGAGTGAACGCCCCGAACGCTCGAGTCTTACCCGGAGAGCACCTCGATGGGCGAGTGTTGGGCCGCGGTGGGACCGCGGGACTCGGAGCCGCACGGACACAGGATCCGTCCCAGCAGCAGCAGAGTGATGATTCCTGACGGGACCAGAACAAACACCAGCAGCACGCCCACATCCGTGAAGGTCAGCGACAGCCCTGACAGGAACACAAGTGGCAGGTTGTGGGTTCGATTCCCAGAGGAAACAAGAACAGATCAAATGTGAATGTAAAATTTGAATTATATGCAAGTTGCTTTGGATTCAAAGTTTATAAAACGTGTCATATTTCACCCCAAGACAGACAGAAAGTGTGTTTAATTGTGAGGAAAGCAGAGGGTGTGAGGCGCGGTCACGCGTGTGCGCTCACTCTGCGGCGTGACGCTGAGGACGGTCTGGGCCGGGCTCCCGTGGACATCGGGAGGATTGCGGACGACACAGGTGTACGTGCCGTTATCGGTGAGCGAGGCGTTCAGCAGCTGGATGGACGCGTCGGCGCGGGACGGGCTGCCCAGCCACTTCACACGGTCCTTGAAATAGTCGTCCAGCGGCGGGTACGCTTGAGACGAGAAGTGGAAGAACTAGAGAGAAAGACAGAGCGTGTTCAAAAGCAGCTGCACATCTTCCTGACCAATGACGCGTGATCACTAACTCACCAGTCTGGCAGGACCGCCGGACTCGGGCTTGAACCTCCAGTCGACCGACATTTGGCTGGTGACCCGACTGGAGGAGGTGAAGGAGCAGGAGAGGGTGATGGCGGATCCTCGGACGGCGCTGACCTCTGCAGGAGCCGTCACTGAGATACCACACACACTCCTCAGCAGCACTGACACACACACACACACACACACACACACACACACACACACAATTAGTGTTAAGGACCGGTCAAACCAAGAACGATCACTATATTATCGCCCACACCAGCAGACGATGTCGCTGTTTTTTAGCAGCGCTGCAGGTTGCTCGTCTGTCACTTTAAAAAGGACGGATTCTGATTCTATCGTGTCGTATATCAGAGTGAAGCGCTTCTCAAACAACAACAAATGTGGGCGGGGCTTGATTGTGTCTGTGGGGAGTGGATTGGATGGTGGTGGTTTGCCATTGGTGGATCTCATGTGAGTGACAGGTGGCCCCGCCCTCGTCATCAGAGAAGCTGTGAGAGGAAGGGAACATATGATGCTGACTTTAAAACAATATCTTTATCATTACGGTTCAGATATCATCTTTAGTTTGAACTGGACTTTAGAGTGAATCAAAAGCAGATCACATTATGATCAGCAGACACGCGTTCTGGGTTTTGTTGCGTCACTCACTCAGTTTAGTTTATTAGTGTAGATTATTAAGACTGTAAACGGTCCAGTAAATGAATCAGACGATATCTGACGTCGAGTTCCTCAGAATAATAAAAATCATAAAGTGCAAACTTGCCTCTGATATCATATCAAACACAGTTTATCTAATGAGAAACACTATAAACTACAGACTCCGTTGTGTAAGCAGATCCAGACGCACAAACACAATCGCCATGATCAGTTTATTATGTTCGGACTGAGATCTGTCCAGCTCGTTAGGTGTAACCAGTCTTACTCGTACTCAAATTACACCTTTCTTACAGTAATGACCGTTCTTGAAGAAAAACCATGACTAACTTTTATGCAACTCAGCCAGAAACACTGAATGACTGAAGATCCAGTAAATGAAAGCACATGTGATGATGTCACTTCTGGGTCGAGCCTGTGACATCACACCCCTGCTCCATCTGATCCGTGTGTGACGGCGCTGGACATGAGCTTCAGGGCTTAAATGAAGAGCTCACTGTCCACTGACCGCTCGTTTACAGCAGCTAGAGGAGGGTCAACATGACTTTATAAAGATGGAGCGTCATTATTTTATTTTCACACAGATCTGTTAGTCAAATCTGTTGACTTTATCCATCTTTGTTTCGTCATATGCCGACGGCGACCGTTCAAAACTGGGAAAAAGCCCTTCTTGTGTTTTCTTCCTCAAGTTGTCGTTCCTGTAACTCCAGAAGAGTGAAAGACGTCTCAATATCCCGTTAGATGCTGCTTCTTAACACACTTTTCGTCAGTAATCTTCATTTTTAAGGCTCTATATGGTTCAAGATTACTGAAGATGGATAAAGTCAACAGATTTGACTAACAGATCCGTGTGAAAATAAAATGATGACGCTCCATCTTTATGAAGTCATTTTTACACTCTAATTTCACCAAATCTCGTTTTGACCCTCCTCTACAACATAGTGGATTACAGTAAATATTCATCTGTGACATTGAAGATTCTGACTTCATTTATGTGAACACATGACAGATATAACAACTCTTTACAATAAGGATCCATTAAACATTAATTAGTAAACATGATCTAACAATGACAAACACTTCTAAAGCATAGAATAATCTTGGTTCGTGTGAATTCAAACATTCACTAAAACATTATTAAAATCAAATGTTGCACCTGTTAATATTATATAAAGGACCCGAGTTAACATGAACAAAGATTAACAAACACTGTAATCAAACTCTTTATTGTTAGTTAATGCATTAGATTTGACTCTCTCGCGAGAATTCAGTGAAATGTGTGTTAATGTATATTTACACACGGAAGATGATTCTGTCAAGAGTCGATTTCACCCAAACAGAAAGTAAAACAAACTCCATAAATCTCAAATGACACCAAGTTAAAGATTTACAGTATTTCAGAAACAAAAACCTCCTCAAATCCCTGAAATCCTTTTCTCAAAGTTGTTCAGTCTCAGAGCGAATAAAACAGCGGAACTCACCGAAACCGAGGAAAACACACGACAAAACTCCTTTAAACGAGCTTCTGTTTACATCCATGACAAATAACAGCACATATATGATCACATACGAGCGCGAATGAGTGAGTACGAGCAGATATTAGAGCAGATATCAGTCGCGATTCTGTCGCTGTGTGTTTTTGTCCGCCATGTTTGAGAGTACCTGCCGGACAGGTGAAACAGGAAGTTCAAATACACGCTAAAACACGCCAGAATCACGATTAATGTCTCAAGACCTCTTATCAAACTCTCAAAGCTCTTTTAAAAACCAGTGCAGAAAACAATATTACATTTGATTCATTATATTTAATATTTTTGTCATATTTAGTGTAATATATACATCAGCCATGATGTGACTGATATAAACTCTCTCTGTGGCCTGAAGGTTTAAATCAGATTAATGAACAATTAATTACATCTTCATTGAATCAGTTGAATCATTGCCAGCTGTCTGAGGTCAGATGACGCCGATCTAAAACAGCATCACGTGATCAGGTCAACTTGTGATTTTGTTAAGAGATTCATTCTGAGATGAAGATTAGAGTGAAACTAGAACAATTATCTATAAAATTATTACAAATATTGCAGCAATCACAAATCACTTTAACTGAAGTCGGTCATGTGACCGGTGACGCGTGACAGAGGCGCCTGCGCTGTAACAGCAGCGCGTGAGCAGCAGAGGGCGCTGATGCGCAGCCTGAACCAACCATATAATACCGTGTGTTATTAATGCTCTTTTTTAAAAAAGTTTCCCTCTGCTAGTTACATGGCATGTTATGAGCATGACCAATTTCTTAGTGTTTATTTTTTATGATAAAACTCAAGCACAGAAATACAAATAACATGAAATGACACAGTAAAAGCACGTGTGTGTGCCGTCGCGTGAATTTCATCTCGCTGTCCAGAACAGAGATGAGACTGAGTTCCTGCAGGGATTCATGGAGTCGGTGTGGATGTGGCTCTTCCTCCTCCTCCTCCTCCTCCTCCGGGTGTGTGCAGTGGCAGAGCAAACCTTCATGAGGTGAAGAGAGTTCAGATCTGTCCGTCAGCAGAGAAAAACACTCCTGTTCCTCCATTACAGACACAAAAGAACAAGATCCGCACATATTCTTGATTCCTGTGCAGATGTAGTTCTAAACACGTGATGTGTGAGATGAACATGAGCTTTAGTGACTAGAGAGTCGCAGATGAAGGCACATCTCCTGAGAACTCCCGACAGCCGCCGAGAAACCACGAGTGTGAGTTTGATGTGAGATGATTTCAGAAGCAAACTCCTCCAAACCGCTTCACCAGCCGGTCAGGACCTTCTGCTCTTGTCGGAGGATCATGTGGTTTTGTTCCGGATTATTCCTCCGTCTGTGACTGCGACGCGCGAACACGACCAGCATCACCACCAGGAGAATCAGCAGAACGGCGCCTCCGATGGCCACACAGAGAATCACAATCTCCGAGAGCGAGGCTGAAACACACGGAGATCACGTGATCGACTCGCGCCTGCAGACACACACTCTGAGAACATCTGAGAACATCTTGTCATTCACACTGACACAGGACAGGTCTGAAGTGTTGTTTTGGCATTGACCCAGGTCTCATATTCATCTGAGGTTATACTGGCATGATCGAGCCTGCGATTTGTTTTCATATTACAGAAAATTGCTGTAGAAAACACGAGGACTGCTGCGTTTGTGACCAGGGAACTGTAATCGAGCCTAGAGCTTAGATCGGGCCCCAAAAATTAAGCCCGACCCGACCCAAGTGTCCTTTGCTGTGGTAAAGTAGAAAAAACACTGTAAATTTGTTTACTTCAAATTTTATTTAGCACAGTTTGTAGGCTATTTGTTATTAGACAAGTTTATTTGTAGGCTATAGCACATAAACACACCGACGATTTTAGTTTTGCTTTCTCTTTTACAAAATCAAACCCCAATGTCTCGACCCTGTGGAAGATCAAATTCGATCTTCAGCCCTTTTACAAGGAGACCTGAAACAAGCCTGGTTGCGCAATTATTGAAGACAGTGCTACAGATGGGGTAAAATGGTTCCATACTTCCGACTTTCCTCCAAACTTTCTCAAAGTTAATTCTCCTGTTTTCATTTTTTTCTTTACTTCTTGAAGCTCCATGTTGCACTTAAACTACACAATACAGTGTGATTCGTGTGAGACTGCGAGTGGGGAGACGCAGCCGCTGCCAATGACACATGACTGCATTTAGGGGGTTTTTATTAGTCTAACTTGTTCAAAGTTGTCCGCATTTGTTTCTTAGTTGTAGTATTAATATTTACTTTACTAATATATATATATAGCTTTCTCCCCGCCCGATTAGTCTAAAGTAATGATTTAAAAAAAAACACCAATGCTTGATCAGAGGGACCGGCCCGGCCCGAGGATAGTGGCGGGAAATATCGGCTCAAGTTCGGGCTCGGGCAGAGAATCTAAACTGTAATCGAGCCCCAGTAAACAGTGGGATATTTTGCGAATAAAACGATCGTCCCTGAAGAACAGCGTAAGAACTTTATGATGTCGTCTCGTGCGCAATAATAGGATTTTAGCGTTTACCGATAATGTTTGCAGAATGATAAAACAGTTTTTAAAACATTTTGAACGTTCAAGAAACATTCAGAAATAAAACTTTCATAACTTTTTAGAAGATATTGTTGTTGGGGCGTGTGGATGGTGATCTCTAATAGGTGGAGCCGGAAGTTCCCTCAGCCGTAACTCCATGAGATCCACGGGATTGAGCCGGATTAGATCGCGCTCCACCCGTGACGTCCCGAGAGGTGGAGCTGAGCAGTGAGCAGCACATGAGAGCAGATGAAGCCACGAACAGAACGAGAGCGACGCTCACCTGTCGTGACGACTCGCAGGCGCACCTCGCCGACGTTCCCGTGCACATCCGGAGGGTTTTTCACCTGACAGCTGAACGTCCCATTGAAACTAAACGGCACTTTCCGCAGCACCACGGACCCGTCGCGGCCGCTGACGTCTCCCGCCCACTCCACCTTCTTCCGGAAGCGTCCCTCCACAGGAGGAAAGGGTTTCTCGTGATAATAAAACACCTGTGGGCGAGACACGGTCAGAATGAAGAGCAGAAGGAAGCAGAACACTCGTGTGGTCCGGCGCGTCTCACCGTCTCCTCTTGTCCGGGGCCGAGCGGCCTGAAGGTCCAGGACACCGTGACGCTGGACGCTCGGGACCGCAGACGAACTCTGGAAGGTGCATTTGAGACGCACGTCTGTCCCGTTAACAGCCTTCACTTCTCCGGCCGTGAACACTCGGATCCCGGCGACACACCAGCCTGGAGAGATCATCATCATCATCATCATCACTGACATGACCTCAGAGAACAGTTAACTGACCGAAATCATGCTGTGAAGCAAATAATCATTATTGTACAAAATAAATATTTTACAAAATAATCTGGACTCTAAAATTGCTATAAAATATTAAAGTTGTGTTCTAAATTTAAAGTCGATGTCATAAAAACGAAGAGCTTCCATGTTAATGCAACACAATTTCAACACAGTTTCCACTGGATCAGTTTCACAATCGTTCCTTGATTCCTTATTAAACTATAAAAATAAACATTCAGAGCTCAAAAACTCCTCTTCACTCCAGAAAGAGCATTTACTCCGTGAACTAAACCGCAGATCGTAAAACACTCATTCAGAACTTCTCATTATTCCTGAAGACAAACGGAGGATGTTAATCTGAGTCTGTGGAATCACAGGAGGAGCTCGTTCTGTTCACACCACCTTCCTGAAAGAGTGAAACAATGGAGCAGATCTAATCACACACACACACACACACTCTCTCACACACACTCTCTCTCTCACACACACACACACACTCTCACACACACACTCTCTCACACACACTCTCTCTCACACACACACACACACACTCTCTCACACACACACTCTCTCTTTCACACACACACTCACACACACGTTGTGTTTTCATGGTTTATGGGGTCATTCCATAGGCGTAATGGTTTTTATACTGTACAAACTGTACATTCTGCCCCCCCCCCCCCCCCCCCCCCCCCCAAACCTACCCATCACACAAAATGTTCTGCAATTTTACATTTTCAAAAAAGATAATTCTGTATGATTTATAAGCTTGTTTCCTCACGGGGACCAACAAAATGTCCCCACAATGTCAAAATTGACTAGTATTACTATATCTGTGGGGACATTTGGTCCCCATAATGTAGGGAATACTCACACACACTCACACACACACTCTCTCTCTCTCTCTCTCACACACACACACACAAATACACTCTCTCTCACACAGTCACACACACACACACACACACTCACACACATTAAATGTTTGTTTACTCTGTTTAGAGGTTTATTCATGTCTGACGGCGCGCGTGCACAGGTAACCCGATTACAGAGCGCGTGATGATTGACAGGTGTCACTCACAGCAGCGCAGCGTGAGAATCGGATTATAATTCGAGGATCTGCTGTGATCATTAACTCTCCTCAAGAACACAGGAAACAGAATTCATCCGTAAATCAAAAACAGGAAACATGCTATGAAACAATCACCAGTCGCGAGACAATAGATGACCAACATTAAGAGCAGCGAACAGAAGGAAAAGAGTTTAACTTCGCCTCACATTTACCCTGAATCAATGAAATGTAGAAAAGTTTTGATTTTAATGTGTGTACATTTGCTAAGAATGATGAAGAAGAGTACACTGACCTGAGGCGGCGAGCATCATCATCATCATCATCATCCTCATCCTCATATGAGCCCGTCAACACGCACAAGTCCGATCACACACACGCACACACACACACACACACTCAGAGTCCGAGCCTAACGACACATGCACGCGCCGCGCGCTCCCGCCCCTCAGGAAACAGACCTGCAGCAGAACTTCACATCAGATCACAGGCTGGAGGAGTTCTGCTCACAACTAACTTCAGTTTTCAAGTAAATCACACTGATCAATCGCTTCAGATCGTACAAAACGATTGTTTTATTGAACAATAAAAGTCACGAGCTTTGTTGCTTGTGTTTAAATTGAAGATTAAATGCTTCAGTTGTGATTAATGTTCGTGCAAACAAGCTCTGGTACTCTGAAACATTTGGGGTTTTTTAACCCAGAGAATGGGTTGAGAATATTTAACCCAACCTGCTGGGTAGTTTTATTTAACCCAACTATTGTTTAAGAATTACTGTATTGTTTGCTTAAAATGAACCCAAGATATGTTGGGAATGAACTAATGAGTTTAATGAATAATAATTAAACTTACTTATTAAACTACTTTTTGATTAACCCTTAAACATTTAACCCAACTTCTGGGTTAAAACAACCTGATAACTGGGTTTGTCAACCAGTTTCATCCCACCTTGGGTGGTTTTTGTAAGGATGGTGGTTTTCGCTGATATTTCAGTTGTTCGTCTGATTCCTCTAAAGTTGTTGTTATTCTTTAAAAGTAAAAGTCTTTCTTAGAACTGATCGTAGGATTTAACCTGAACATGTGGAGAACAAAAGTTATTCACTTTAGTGATCAGTGATAAAAGGAAAGATTCTCAAACCTTTAGAGCAGGAGAAGTGATTTATTACGTTACATGTTCAAATATACAGGCAGTAGATCCTCGATCAGCACTGACCTTTCCTTCTCATTCCCTGACCACAGCAGTGTTAGGATGACTGCAAACAGCCACACCTGCAACCAGACGGGCAGAGATCACGAGCGGAGAAGTTCATGTTCTCCTCCATACATGATTAACCAAGGCCTAGATTGTACATTAGGATACTTTAATATCTCTATCAAGATCACAACCAATCAGTTCAGTTCTTAAGCTGTCACATGACACAGTTCCATGTTAGGAAACGCTAGTAGAAATAAAGTATGTAGTTGAAGCACATAGTTCAGGCGTGTCATTGAGGAGCAAACGGCTGTCAGACAGAATCCAGTTCCTGGAGTGTCCCAACAGTCCTCAGTTGGGATGAAGGCCTCAGAACATCATTAAAGACCAGATAACTCTGAGCGAACGTTCTGTTAACGTTCCCTGTTATCTGACTGAGCTTGTCTTCTGAAGCTTCGACACACGGTGGCGCTACAGACTCACATTCACAATCTACTGCAGTGAATCTCCAGTGATCGAACTCTGAACATCTCAGGATCAGAGTCTCTGCGCGGTTATGAAATAAAAACACATTCAGATCATGACGGCAGGATCTTCTCACGGACGTCACTTCATTTCTTCTGTCTGAGGAGTGAAATCTGTTCACTAGAAATTAAATTCAGTTCAGTGATCTCACAGACATCTTCATATTGTTTTCATATTCAACATAATTAATGCAGCTGATCTGACAGGAACATTCACAGCGGTTAATAAACACCAACCGCTCGATGTTAGTTGATGCAGTGACTTGTGTTTGTTGTGTTGAATGAAGCTCTTGAGGAGTTTCTGAGAGAACTGGAGCAGTTGAGCAGATGAAAGCGAGCAGAAGGAGAGAACGAGGGCGTTTGAGGTTTCCTCTTCCTGTCGAAGAAGCGCAGAGACGCTCAGAGATCAGAACAGCACTTGACTTCAGGACAGTAAAGCATCCGCAGCGATGATTCTCACGGGCTTCGTGCTCCTGACGCTCACGGCGGCGCTGAGTCCAGCCACGGGTCAAGGTGAGACCGTCGATTATCTGAGCTGATGATTACAGTGTTTCAGTCCTTCCCTCCTTTACTTCTGTCTTCCATCATTTGTGTTATAGAAATCAAAGAGATCACAGGAAATAGTGTCACTCTGACCTGCCCTGACGCTGACGGTGTTTCAGTAACATGGAAGGAGGGCACAAAAGAAATTTCAAAAGGAAATAATGACATAACAATTGAAGCAGACAATGGAATAGTTAAAGGAGAGTTCAGCTGTAAATACACAATTCCAGATTCAGAGCCAATGAGAGAAGTCAAACACTTGTTCTACCTCGACGTAAAGGGTGAGGAAACTTCGTCCTAATCATTCTGACTCTGTTTCTGCTCATAAAACTCACGTCACACTCTTTCTCTCCGTCAGTGTGTGAGAACTGCTACGAGTTGAGCGGACTGATGGCGATGAGCGTCATATTCGGTGACTTACTGGTTACAGCAGCAGTTATTTTCATCGTCTACCTGTTTGTGCCGAAAAACACTGGAAACACACAGCAGAAAGGTACAACACACACACACACACTCTCTCACATACTCACACACTCACACACACACTCTCTCACATACTCACACACTCACACACACACACACACACAGACACACACATATATATACACACACACACACTCTCACATACTCACACACTCTCTCTCTCTCACACACACACACACTGTCACACACATATATACACCCACACACACACACACTCACACCCACACACACTGTCACACACACTCACACACACACTCACACAAAATGAAATTGTCATCATTTACTCACCCTCATGAAGATGAAGATGAAGACGAGGGTTATGGACGCTCACACACACACAGGAAGGTATTTTGAAGAATGTTGGAGATCAGTGGATTCTCCACGCCAGTCATGGCGGCTTCAACTGCTCGATCACCAACATTCTTCAAAATGTCTTCGTTTGTGTTCAACAGAGCGAAGAAACGCGCACAGGTTTGGAGAGTAAACCATGACAGCATTTCCATGTTTGGGTGAGACATCGCTTTAAATACTAAACATTTCAACATTTCCATCTGTTTTCCTGCAGCATCAAAACCACGAGCACAGAGCGCTCCTCCGCCTCCGAACCCAGACTACGAGGTACGTGTGACAAAACATGATGTGAAATAGTTGAAGTATGTGAGATTGCATGTAGATATTAGCGAGTCTTTCATCACCACAGAATGAGTCTTTTGATTGGTCAGTAATTCATGTTGCTATAGTTCCGTTATGAGAACTGTATTTCTGAATGTTTAAAACATCCAGTTTTTTAAAAGTTATATAAACCTTTTTTTGGTTATGCAGATGTTTGCAGAACGTTCTGAAACTAGTAGTAACGTGTCAAAACAGACAACTAAAACATTTGAGAACGTTTCACGAATGATGTATAAACATGTATTCTGTATTCCAGTGTATAACACAATAATTCCAGTGAGTATTCAGCAGATGATTAAGTAAATGTGATTTTGTGTTTGTTGTTTTCAGCGGCTCAATCATAACACGCGCAGCACTGATGTGTACGCCGGCCTTCACAAATAGACGCTTCAGCTGCGAGAGAATTCACTGTAAAACAGTTTCCGAATTAAACTGATGAATCGTGTTTCTTAAACAATCCATCCGTTCCACAGAGTGTATTATTATTGATTATTGATGTGAGTCAGACGGTGACTCCGATCAGTGTTTGTGATGTTTTATAGTAACTGTGTGTCTGGAAACTTCTGCTCATGAAACGTCGGAAACTCATGATGGAAACATGTGAAATCTGTAACTAAACACGCCTGTCTTTCATGCTTTGCTGTTTTGGAGATTGTGTGATTTCTTGTATGTTGGTAGTTTTTTTTCACAGACATTTTCATGTTTTTCTGATGTGTGTCTCATTTTACAAGAACGATTCATTCTAGATTTTATCTGATGCAAAATTATCAACATCTGAATGAACCGAGTCGAGGGTTGAATGATGCAACGGCTGTACTGAAATTAAAAGAGAAAAATAAAGTTGATTTTGTGTAACTTGTGATTTGTGCCTTAAATAGTTTTTTCTGAACTGAACTGTGGATCATTAAAAGACACGAACACCATCAAAGCTCTCTGAACCTACAGGACACTTAAACTCAAAATTTCATTTTTCATCATTTAGCAGACGCTTTTATCCAAAGTGACTTACAAGTGAGGCAATCAGGGGTCAGGTGTCTCGTTCAAGGGCACTTTAGTCATGGTATTGAATGTGTAGAGAAATGTTCATTCACAATCCCCTCTTTCAACTCCTGCCGGCGTGGGAATCGAACCAGCAACCTTCAGATTACAAGCCCGACTCCCTCACCACTAGGCCACGACTACCCTCAAAACAAAAAAGAAAACTGAATAAGACAGTAACTGCTGCATTTCTACAGTAATAAAATGAAATACTATCATTGGAAAACTCTTTCAATTTCATTGCTATCTATACAAAAGGAGAAAGTTCACAGAACTGGCGTGGAGAATGAGTCTCTTCTGTCAGTCCTGCACAGAGACAGAAACACCTCACCTGACTAATAACAAACAACTGAACAGTGTCTGAAGCTGCTGTGTGACAGACTGTACAGAAAACCAGCTAAAAACACACAACTAGGTTCTTATAAGCTGTCAACCCTAAAAAAAACGAGCATTTATTAACACAAAAGTGGATACGGGGAATTGAGACCGAGCTCAGCGTGTCATGTGACTCTGAGAACTACACCCACTGGAGGGGAACGTAATCGGTGACAGGATGTGATAAAATATATTATTTTAGCATGTCAAAGGATTATTTCACCACCCTGTGTGAGCCTGGGAGGAGGCGATATATTGAGAAACTAAAATTTACCCACAATTTACCTACCGTTTGTGAAAGTATCGTTTTTTTACAATCACTACGACACATTTCTCAATACCTGGGTCACTTTTTCAAAACTCTTCCTCACACAGTTCATGAGATGATCAATAGCATTCTGCCATTGACAAACAGACTTCATTATAATAGCATCCATCCAAAGGGGATGAAGGTCTCTTCTTCAACCCCCAGCCATAGTTGGGGAGGGAGGCAAATGGAATAGAGGGACGCGATTTCCTCCTGCTGATGCTTCACGTCTTATTGCCTGTATTCAAATTTGTCTCCTTAAAGGCTGGCTTTTACAGTTCTGTAGCTTATAAAAACTTAGTTCTGGTTTAGTCTTTCTGCTTTTTTTGCTGTACACGCTGTCACACAGCAGCTTTTAGGCATTGTTCTGTTTTTGTTAGAAGCAAGAAATGACGAGGAGGCAGAAGGAGGCAGGAGGAGGCAGCTTCACGCCACACAAAGTCAATGGAGAGGGCTGGATTGCCCCGCCCTTTTATCCTCCTTTATGAATAAGGGTCAAGTAGGACAATGCGCTCCCGTGTGAATGGGTTGCTATCAGTCGACAGTGTGCACGAAGCTGTGGTAAAGCTGTAGTAAAGCTGTAGTAAAGCTATAGAAAAGCTGTAGTAAAGCTATAGTAAAACTGTTGTAAAGCTATAGTAAAGCTGTAGTAAAGCTATAGTAAAGCTGTAGTAAAGCTATAGTAAAACTGTAGTAAAGCTGTAGTAAAGCTATAGTAAAACTGTAGTAAAGCTGTAGTAAAGCTATAGTAAAGCTGTAGTAAAGCTATAGTAAAGCTGTTGTAAAGCTGTGGTAAAGCTGTAGTAAAGCTATAGTAAAGCTGTAGTAAAGCTATAGTAAAGCTGTAGTAAAGCTGTGGTAAAGCTATAGTAAAGCTGTAGTAAAGCTATAGTAAAACTGTAGTAAAGCTATAGTAAAGCTGTAGTAAAGCTGTAGTAAAGCTATAGTAAAGCTGTAGTAAAGCTATAGTAAAGCTGTTGTAAAGCTGTGGTAAAGCTGTAGTAAAGCTATAGTAAAACTGTAGTAAAAGCTATAGTAAAACTGTAGTAAAGCTGTAGTAAAGCTATAGTAAAGCTGTAGTAAAGCTATAGTAAAGCTGTTGTAAAGCTGTGGTAAAGCTGTAGTAAAGCTATAGTAAAGCTGTAGTAAAGCTGTGGTAAAGCTGTGGTAAAGCTATAGTAAAGCTGTAGTAAAGCTATAGTAAAACTGTAGTAAAGCTATAGTAAAGCTGTAGTAAAGCTGTAGTAAAGCTATAGTAAAGCTGTAGTAAAGCTATAGTAAAGCTGTTGTAAAGCTGTGGTAAAGCTGCAGTAAAGCTATAGTAAAACTGTAGTAAAGCTATAGTAAAACTGTAGTAAAGCTGTAGTAAAGCTATAGTAAAGCTGTAGTAAAGCTATAGTAAAGCTGTTGTAAAGCTGTGGTAAAGCTGTGGTAAAGCTATAGTAAAGCTGTAGTAAAGCTGTAGTAAAGCTGTAGTAAAGCTGTGGTAAAGCTGTGGTAAAGCTGTAGTAAAGCTGTAGTAAAGCTATAGTAAAGCTGTAGTAAAGCTATAGTAAAGATGTAGTAAAGCTGTGGTAAAGCTCCTCTTTACCTCTCCAATAGTTTATTGATAGTTAAAGTGATTCTAGAGAGCTATCCTCCAGATGAAGATACATGAGGGTTGGTGTAAGGTAAATGGATTTGTTTTTTGTGAAGACATCCCTCTTTTGCATTGAACTCTTTCCCCAAACCGGGTGCAAGGTTGCTTCCGTTGGGTCAGGGCTGCTTGGTAATAAGAGTACATTACACATCCCATGCTTGTTTACGAGTTTAACAAATACTCAAAAAGAGTAAACAAATACTCCCTTAGGGTTGATAATACGTACATCAGATGGAATTATGGTGGACAGTCCACATTGCGTCCCACTATTCCATTTGCCTCCCTCCCCAACTATGGCTGGGGGTTGAAGAAGAGACCTTCATCCCCTTTGGATGGATGCTATTATAATGAAGTCTGTTTGTCAATGGCAGATCGCTATTGATCATCCCATGAACTGTGTGAGGAAGAGTTTTGAAAAAGTGACCCAGGTATTGAGAAATGTGTCCTAGTGATTGTAAAAACCGATACTCTCACAAACGATCGTCTGCAGGATAGAAACAGGACGTGCATGTGTGTATTTGTGTCAATCTATAAACCCTAACAGGGAATGTTCACAGAACTTTAGCTAACGTTCTGCCAAGGTTCTCTCAAAGTTATGAATAAACCTTCTTCCAGTAACGTTAATAGAACGTTCATTCAGAGTTGTTTGGTCTTTTATGTTCTTAAAACATTTTTATACATCGTTTATGGAGCAATTTCTGAAATGATTTACTTGGAGGTTCAACAAGCAATTTTAAATGTTTGAAAGAACGTTCAGACAACATTAAAAAGTAAAGTTTCTATAATGTTTGCAAAATCAAGAAAAAGATGGAGGTTTCAGGGAACCTTCAGAGAATATTCAGAAATAACATTTCATAACCTAATAGGAAGGTTTCTGAGAATACACTCGTTTTCTGGGTTTGCGTGTGTGTGTATAAACGCTCGTGTCTGTGAGGTTGATGTTAACGTTGATCATGCGCTGCAGGCGGTTTGCTGCTTTTCTCGTCTCTGAACGGAAACCACAAAGAAGACATACCAGAAATTATCTAGTGACTAATAATAACCGATCAAAGACACGAACGGTTTATAAAAACTGAGTTCTGATGACGTCATACAGCTGAATTGGATTTCTTTCATCATTTATTCCCCATAATGTTGTTTCAAACCTGAATTACATCGGAAATCATTTCTCAAAATATCTTCTTTTGTGTTTTACGAAAGAAAGTCGTACAGGTTTGAACGACAGAACTGATGACAGAATGATCATATCTTATTCAAAGTTAAACGTTCACATGGTTTCATTTGTGGTTCTACCTGCATTATATTCATATCTTCACCGTAATCGACAGTGCGTTTACGAAACCTGCATATTCCCTTTAACGCTCGTGTTCTGTTCCGGGTCAGTTGGACCCGTTTAGATTTTCAAGTTGTTGGAAATACTGGTTAATCTATGTTTTTTTTTCTCATTTATCATCATGAACACGCATGCAAACTACACATCCTAAAAACTTAAGGTTACTCAAAAAGAGTAAACAAATACTCCCTTAGGGTCGATCATACGTACATCAGATGGAATTATGGTGGGCAGTCCACGTTGCGTCCCTCTACTCCATTTGCCTCCCTCCCCAACTATGGTGTTCAACATGCTGGTGTTTTTTGACATATACAAACGAAATGACTGTTACGTTCGTGACGTTCGCCGGGTCAATTTGACCCGCATATTTTAAAGTTCTAAAGCAACTGTACTGACCCAAAATAACAACATTTCTTGGTTATATTTTGTTATTTTATTTTTTTACTACCTTATGAAGCTGAACAATGAGGTTTCCACACTTATTTCAATACAGAAACATGTTTTAACCAGCAGCATGTGTGTGAAGTTCTGTGCGCTCGTCATGTCAGAAGAAACGTCTTGACTTTCTGAAATGAGTTTACAAAACAGCCGACATTTAATTGTTCAGTTATGATGTTCTAAGAAAAAAAAAGCATTTATTGTATTTAAAAATGCACTGTTTATTTTCAAATTTTGTCAAAACAAATCAAAACATTTTCATGAAATCATATCTTCAGATATGTCTTTTTTGGAATATTTGACAAATGTTGATATTAAAAGTTTACAGTTTGTCCCTGAACCTTTGTTGGTTTTCATAGTGTGATTTTTGAGGAATTGTATTGAATCCAATTAGGGTCACAACGAGTGGACGCAGAAATCCAACAGCGCACGAGGGTTAATGAACGGAATAAATGAAATCACTTTGTTCTGTGATGAATGTTTGTTGAAAGAATCGACAGCAGATTTCATTGACTCGAATGAAAGCGTTTATTTGAAGCGTCTACATTTACAGGAACTCTAAATCAAATAAAGAGCGTGAAAGAAAGCGGTTTCGAGAGACACAGCTGTATTTGATGAAACACACAGATTTCCTCCAATAATCTCAGGGTGACAGAGGCTGTTTGGAGTTCTTCGGCCGGCGCCCGCCGTGAAGAGCGCTGTACTCGCTCGTGTGCGCGTTCAGCGGCTGGACGACATAAAACACACGTTACAAACTTACACACATTAATAAAACTTCACATTAATCGTCTGCATTCAATGACGATCCTCTAGTGAGGAACCGCTTCACAACATATAAAATCCAGCTGGAAACCGCCATGTACACAGACCCAACTTAAGATGTGAAAATTTATCTAAAATATTATCTGGATTTTCTTAGTTTCTAAAATTAATATTGTACCCATCATTAGAGTATGTTTAGATTTATTTAAAACAACATTTTGGTGGTTAATAGAATGTCTCAGTAGTTAATGTTAGTTAATATGAAAACATCTGTGACAGTGTTTCAGTTAATAAAATACAGCAGTTCATTAACAGTTACTAATGTATTAGTAAATGTTGAGTTTAATATTAGGATAAATAAATGCTGTATTAGTATTTTTCATTGTTAAAAATACTTAGATAATTAATGAACCGTATGGTAAAAAGTTACCAAAATAACTTGATTCATCTAATGTCATGATGTAAAATTCATTACATTTGATCTTATGTGTTTAATATTATTTTAATTCCTTTTTTTACACAATTTTTCCTCTAATTCTTTCCCCGGCGGCCCCAGACGCTTCGAAATACTCTGACATATTAATATATGTATAATATATATAATTATATAACATAAGACGCAACTGTTGTTTTCATCATTTACTCCAGATGTTGCCGCTGCTCGTACCTGATACGTTTCTCCTGCTGAATTATTCGGGATCAGACTCCGCTGGTCAGAAGCTGCAGAGAGAAAACAGAGACAGATGAGCGACTTCTCGATCGGCGGACGCTGACATCTGCATGATCTGAAGTGAACTTTTGTTGCCTTTGTTGCCCTGGTAGCTTCTCCTGGTTCTGGGCTGAGAGCAGACGCTGTAAACGGCCCATCCGATCAGAACCGTGACGAGGATATCGCTCACCAGAACCACGGCCGTCGCCGGCGTGTTCAGCTGGATCAGACTCTCACTTCCTGCAGCGACACATTCATAAAACCACACCGAACATTCGCTGTCTTTAACTACTGTACAGTTAAAAACACCTGCATGTAATCCGAGCTGACGTTTATTTATGTAGTTATATCTATAATTACACGTCTGACCTTTAACCTTCCCAAACCTGTCCTAACAATACCTGCATCCACAATATCTACACGGCTTTTTAAGAACATAGTTAAAGAGGGTAAAAGATGACTGTCATTTTAACTGCACTTTAAAAATACAAGTTCTTTGTTGGCGTCGACGGTTCCCTGAAGAACCTTTAACGTCCACACAGTATTTCCACTGCAGAAAAGGTTCTTCAGACGATTCGAATGTTCTTCACTCTAAGAAAAACACTAAGGGGAACCAGAAATGATTCTTCTATTGCATCGCTGTGTAAGAGAGTAAAACGCTGCCGTAAAAGCCTGTTCATTGCTTAATGAATCAGTGTTAATCGTGAACAGTTTTATAGTCAGTTCTCGAACTATATGTGGAGAAAAGCTGTAAAAGATCGAATCTTTCATGCCATTTTACAGGAAAATACTGTTAAATGTAGTTTTTGGAAGAGAAAAATAACAAATCGGACTGACATTCCCAGAATTCCATTCGATGGTTTTTCATCTTCTTCGCTTGTTGAATCAGTCATGCTTCAGGGTTTGACGTTGATTCGTGAACGTTTATTGCAGTATTTTAGTGTGGTGTGTTTCCAATCAGGGTTTCGTCTATACACCCGCAGCTTGAGATTCATCATGTATGATCGGTGTTATTATGGTGTGTGTCCGTAAATGTTGAAGAACTATGTTAGCGGCAACGAGCCTTTCTACTTCAGCAGAGTTTTTAAATGACAGTTTTAAATGCTCAAATGTGCAGATTGTTCTTTAAATGTGTAATGAGTGCAACAGTGTGGAAACGCGTGCGTTTCGTCGACCCGTTCGATTCATACCGGCAGCTGCAGAACACAGACGAGACGGCTCCGATTCTGCTTTAAATCAACTGTGAGTCCAAGAAGCAGGCATTAAGACTTTCTCACACTGCTCAGTCCAAATGATACGTTTTATACATTTCATATGGAGTAAAATGCAGAACAGAATGACACAGACGCGTTACTCACTCAGGACTTTGACGAGGATTTTTTGTCTGCCACAGTTGTCGTCACTTTCAGGACAGTCAGTGTTGTTGGGCACACACGAGTAGATCGCGTTTGCCTCCTCCGTCAGTGACACGGGCTCAGGATCAAATACACCATTTTCACATTTAAGATTGTCACCGTTAACAGTGATTACTGGATTAAGAGAATCTGCAAAGTGAACGTTATTATTTCCACTGAGAGCAAAATACTATGAAAGCTAGTTTCCATCAGGGAATAAAAAATAAAAAGGTATCGGATATTCTGAATTTATATCTTGCGATACTGACTTTTTTCTCTATACTGTGAGATAAAAAATGGCAATGGCCTGTAATAAAGTCACAAATGTGACATAAAAAGTCACAATCACCTTTTTTATTTTTATTTAATGGGCCAAAACAAGCTTCTATACTGACGTGACAGTGAAATATCAAATCTGGTGGAGTAATGTTGGTTCTCACCCGCTGATCTCAGAGCGGTCAGCAGGCAGAAGAACCAGAACAAGCTTCTGTCCATGTCTGTTCCTGATGATGATCTCGTCCCTGTGAATAAAGAGTTCAGTGTGTTGTTGTTGTGTCAGACTCGCCCGCCTCCATTTTGTAGTCGTGATCCGCCATGATCTCCAACATCAACCACAACATCTGCTGATCTTTCCTCAGCCGTTCTCGCTGAGATGAGCTTTACGGGTTAAATCAACTAAAGAAATCATCTTCATCAGAGCTAAACTCAACTAAAGAAATCATCTTCATCATCAGAGCTAAAATTAACTAAAGAAATCATCTTCATCATCAGAGCTAAACTCAACTAAAGAAATCATCTTCATCATCAGAGCTAAACTCAACTAAAGAAATCATCTTCATCATCAGAGCTAAACTCAACTAAAGAAATCATCTTCATCATCAGAGCTAAAATTAACTAAAGAAATCATCTTCATCATCAGAGCTAAACTCAACTAAAGAAATCATCTTCATCATCAGAGCTAAACTCAACTAAAGAAATCATCTTCATCATCAGAGCTAAAATTAACTAAAGAAATCATCTTCATCATCAGAGCTAAACTCAACTAAAGAAATCATCTTCATCATCAGAGCTAAACTCAACTAAAGAAATCATCTTCATCATCAGAGCTAAACTCAACTAAAGAAATCATCTTCATCATCAGAGCTAAACTCAACTAAAGAAATCATCTTCATCAGAGCTAAACTCAACTAAAGAAATCATCTTCATCATCAGAGCTAAACTCAACTAAAGAAATCTTCTTCATCATCAGAGCTAAACTCAACTAAAGAAATCATCTTCATCAGAGCTAAACTCAACTAAGAAATCATCTTCATCAGAGCTAAACTCAACTAAAGAAATCATCTTCATCATCAGAGCTAAACTCAACTAAAGAAATCATCTTCATCATCAGAGCTAAACTCAACTAAAGAAATCATCTTCATCATCAGAGCTAAACTCAACTAAAGAAATCATCTTCATCATCAGAGCTAAACTCAAATCACTAAAGTTTTGTTCACTCGCTGAAATCACAAATACCGTAGAATTTAATTAGTAAAATCTACAGTATTAAAAATCACTGGAAGTTCTTAAGCATTTAATGACACTTACACTATGCTTCAGTTTATTAATATTTGTTAATAAGCAGCGGATGTTTCTTAAAGCTTTTATTAATATGGTTCAAATGAATTTCTACATATGCTACAGCTGTAAAATCAACGTTTTAATGAGTGACCATGAATTAACAATGAAATGAACCTCATTATAAAACTAACATTAACTAATAAGAATTACGTTTGTGACAGTATTTATTCATCTTTTATTAAAGTTATTGAATCAAATAAATAGTTCATGTTTCCCCAGGTCCATTAAATAATTACATTCATTTATAATAATGTACTAGTAAATGTTATAACATTTACTCAGATTAATAAGTGCTCTATTAGTGATTTCATTGCTAGTTCATACCGTTAACTAATGTTAACAAATTAAATCTTAGTGTTACAGCAAAATGTTCACTAAAAAAGTGTATCTCTAACAAGATATATTATAATAATCTCACATTACAGTTCCAACCCAACATTATTTAATTACAAAAAGGAAATCTGTATTTAAATATCAGATAAAGTAGTGCCGTACCTCGAGGCTCTGCCTGAACCGGAAGTCAGAACGCTGAACTTCACACCGCTGATCTGAAACACAGCGAAGAAACTCCAGCTCAGCACCTCAAGATTAAAATCAACACAATAAAAGAACAGTTTTCAGTTAAAGTCGGGGGAAACACGTCACAGCCGTCGATCATCGACGATCGTGTGTGTTTTATTGTCATGTTCGAGCACTTACGTTCCGTCTGACATCAAGAAGAGCAAGAACTGCAGATGAAGAGATCCACGCTGACTTCCGCTGCAGTAAACTGAAGACCACAAACACCTGCGAACATCTTCAACGCACACAAACGCTCTCATTCCTCAACATTATCACACTCATCACGTGTTGATTCTCCAGACACTTTATTGAGGTATTTTCATCATATAAATGATACAGCAACTTTCACAAGCAAATCACACTTCATAATAACAACAATAATAACAATAACAATAATAAAGCAGCGCAGGTGAAGCTGGAGATCAACCAGCAGCGCCTCCTGCTGGATCTGATCATCATGAGCTTTACAAAGATTTAGATAGGATTCATTTCAACGCCTTAGCGAGAATACTCTATACTTCAATTCATTTAAATACCAGTATCTCACAATATCTGCAGATTTAGTGTACATCCATTTACATGACACAAATATGATTCAGCATTCCGTATAGCAGCAAAGAACTCTGGGTAAATACTGATGAAAGCATATATTTACAGTCAGTGTGGAGTTCATCGATGTTCTTCTGAGGGAGTGAATGAACGACTGATCCCATGAATCACTGTCACTGTTTTGGTATTTTCCAAGTATTTTCTCTAATTGTGAGAGAGAATCATCACCTGCACTACAACTAAGTTACTGATCCCTAGCTGGTCTGGGGGGGGGGGGGGGTCTCCATTTCCATAGTAACAGTGGCTCGTCTGAACAGTGGATTATGGGTAGTGTAGTTCTTCACCAGGACACAGCCGTCTGTCACTCAAACTCAGTTGAATGCCCTGAACTGTTGAGCTGCAGTCAGCAAATGTGTTTATCAGAACGACGAAACCGAATCACGTTCGGCCCACGGTCATCTTCACCTTACAGGCGTCAGGTGGTTCCGGCGTGAGGTCAGAGGTCAGATGTTCAGAGCCAGATCTCGTCGCTGCTGGTGCTGCTCACTTTATAGATGTAGCCCACCATCGGATAGCGAGCGAAACCTGTCGGGACACAACCGTTCACATCTACGACACTCAACCACACAGTTCTGTATCGGTTCTTGATGTCAGGGTTCTTTAAAGGCACATTTCACCCAAAAATAAAATGTAAACATAAATTTGACTGAAGCGTAAAATGTTTTTGAGGAGCCTGGAAAGCTTCTCCAGTGGCTCTTTCGTTCTTAAACGGACAGTTCACTCAAGATTTCAATGCTGTCATCATTCACTTTTCCTGATCAATGTTTACATGTGAATAAAAGTCTACACCGATCGTGTGTCTTCACAAAACTGGGATTAAACCGCTCTATTCGTTTATTTTATTTGGACTTCTCTCAGACTTCATTAAAATATCTTCAACTGTGTTCTGAAGATGAATGAAAGTCTTACGAGAGGGAAGGTAATTAATGACAGGATTTACATTGTTCGGTGAACTGTCCCTTTAAGCGTGTCGCACACAGGTCGTGACCTCTGACCTCGAGCGGCGTAGGCCGCAGACAGGTCCTCCTCTTCCTCGTCCACGCGTCTCCTCTCCAGGGTGTTCGGCCTGGAGATCTGCTGCCCTGAAACACGTCAGCTTGGGTTAGTCGTGTTGGATTTTAGAGACTTACAGTAGACTGTTTTAAAGGCACAATATATAATTTTCACCACTAGAGGTCGCTTATTCAAAACAAAGGCGTGGCTTGATGACGCATGGATTTCACGGAATCATGGCAAGTGTTGTCTTCACAATTACAGCCCGCGGGACTGGATGAGCTCATGTATCACAGATCTATCATCAGTACTGTGGAACGGATCAGGGTGGGGCTGAAAGCTGCTGGAGCGGAACGAGGCCGCGGGAGTCACTGCTAATGAGAGACGGGCGCGACACGCGTCTCCAGAGCAGAGGAACTTTTATTATGCCGCAGTCGCCGCTTCGACTTCTTCCGGTCATGAGTCCGTGGAGTAACGCAGTGCTGAAAGTTGACATAATGCTACACTGCGTTCACTCGGCGGCCGCTGTGACGCACTGTTGCAGTGAGATAGATCGATGTCAAGAAAACGAGATTTAAACAATAAGACTAAACGTGTTAAGCTACACCAATCAGTGACGGGTGAAGAACACTCATCATCTCTTCATCTCTGTTTGGCAGCAAGTGGACATGTTGTCCTCAAAGTTGATGTTAGAAGCAAGAACTGTAAACATCTCCAGAACTGCAGCTCTTGTGGGTGTTCCCGGTCTACAGTGGTCAGGATCTATCAAAAGTGGTCCAAGGAAGGAACGGCGGTGAACCGCCGACAGGGTCACGGTGAAGGCTGACCCGTGTGGTCCGATCCAACAGACCAGCTCCTGGAGCTCAAACTGGTTCTGATAGAAAGGTGTCGGAACACACAGAGCATCAGTTTGTTGCGTGTGGAGCTGCAGACGAGACCGGTCAGGTGACCACGATGACCCACCGCCGAAAGAGTGGGACGTGAGCGTCAGAACTGGACCACGGAGCGATGGAAGGAGGTGGATCACGTGTTCTTCTACATCACGTGTGTCATGGAGGCCGTGTGACGCTGTGGGCAAAGTTCTGCTGGGGTCCTGCATCCATGTGGACGTTCCTGTCACCAGAACCACCTCCCTAAGCCCGGTTGAAGACCATGAGCATCCTTTCCTGAAGACGGTGTTCCCTGTGGCTCTTTCAGCGGGATAATGCTCCTGACCCAAAGCAGGAATGGTTTGAGGAGCACAACATGAGTTTGAGGTGTTGACTTGACCTCCAAACTCCCCAGATCTCAATCCAGTCGAGCATCTGTGGGATGAGCTGAGCAAACAAGTCCGATCCGTGGAGGATCCACCTCGCAACTTACAGAACTTAAAGGATCTGCTGCGAACATCTTGGAGAAAATCCCACAGCACACCTACAGGGTCTAGAGCAGTAATTCTTAAAGTGTGGTCCATCGCCCCCTTAGTGGATGACCTAAACTAGGCAAGCTCTTGACCCGCACCGGATCGGTTGACGTCAGTGTGTTTTAATAACGAAAAAATGGATCATATCATTGCATTTGTGTTTGAACAATTAGCTTTTGACTTGAAACAGTTGCATATGAAACTTAAATTTAGTTTATCCTTCCTATTTTGTTGTTTTTGGGGGGCGCGTTAGGGTGGGATTCTGTTTGGTGGTCCTCAGAAAAAAATTAGAAGATAAAGTGGTCCTTGGGCTGAGAAAGTTTGAGAAACACTGATCTGGAGGAGTCCACGCCTGGACGGGTCAGGGCTGATTTGAAGGCAACACAATATTCGGAAGGTGGTCATAATGTTATGGCTGATCGATGTAATTCACAAATGCTTCATGCCATATTCCCAAGTTAAATTGGCATGTTTTGACAGAAGCGAGACTCACCCTTGCAGAGCGTCCGGTCATCGTTCAGCTGCACGTGTGACGGGAGAGACATGTTCTCTCTGGGCAGATACACGCCGTTCACCTGAACCTTCACCATGTCATGACTGCAACCAACAAACACAGAACAAGATCAGTCGTTCAGTCCTGTTGCTGTGAGCAGTGAATGGTGTGACGCGCCGCACCGTTTGGAGGACAGATGAACGGCGACGGGCTCTTCTGAGAAACAACAAGAGAGAAGCATTTCATGTCACTGCACGTTCACACATTTCCATAAAGCTTCAGTGTTGTGGGGTTCAGTCACTGTACCGACGGCTTTGCTTTTGTCCTTCTGTAGGAGGAAGAACACCATCAGGGTGAAGATGAGGAGGGTGATGAAGCCGGCCACGCCACCCGTCACTATCCCAAACATCGGCACCTCCACCCGCGACTGCAGGAACTCTGGAGGAACGGGACACAAACTCATCCAGACTCAAAAGCGAGGGGTCAGAAAGAGTCTCTTCTGCATTTATTTGATCACAATAAAACAGTAAAAACAGTGAAATATTATTCCAGTGTAACTCATCAGTTTTCTATGTGAATATACAGTACAGTGTGATTTATTGCAGTGATCAGAGCTGAATTTTCAGCATCATTACTCCAGTCTTCAGTCATAAACTTTCGCAAAATCTCAAAGTTTCTTGAAATTTAACGAGTTTTCTCTCAAAACACAACTTTATTCTCAAAATGTAGTGAGTTTATTGTTGATATATTCAGACTTTTTTTCCTCAAAATTTAGTGTGATTTCTCTCGAAACTTTATTCTCAAAATATGAGTTTATTCTCAACATTTTATTTCGACTTTTTTTCTTGAAATTTAACGATTTTTTCTCGAAACAACTTTATCCTCAAAATTGAGTGTTTATTGTCAACATTTTATTTAAACTTTTTTCCCGAAATTTAACGAGTTTTTTCTCGAAACAACTTTATCCTCAAAATGTAGTGAGTTTATTGTTGATA
The DNA here is from genome assembly GCA_037194245.1 of Opsariichthys bidens. Lineage (NCBI taxonomy): Eukaryota > Metazoa > Chordata > Actinopteri > Cypriniformes > Xenocyprididae > Opsariichthys > Opsariichthys bidens. The sequence goes on from CM074284.1 coordinate 220,424, forward strand.
TATTCAGACTTTTTTTTCTCAAAATTTAGCGCGATTTCTCTCGAAACTTTATTCTCAAAATATGAGTTTATTCTCAACATTTTATTTCGACTTTTTTTCTTGAAATTTAACGATTTTTTCTCGAAACAACTTTATCCTCAAAATTGAGTGTTTATTGTCAACATTTTATTTAAACTTTTTTCCCGAAATTTAACGAGTTTTTTCTCGAAACAACTTTATCCTCAAAATGTAGTGAGTTTATTGTTGATATATTCAGACTTTTTTTTCTCAAAATTTAGCGCGATTTCTCTCGAAACTTTATTCTCAAAATATGAGTTTATTCTCAACATTTTATTTCGACTTTTTTTCTTGAAATTTAACGATTTTTTCTCGAAACAACTTTATCCTCAAAATTGAGTGTTTATTGTCAACATTTTATTTAAACTTTTTTTCCCGAAATTTAACGAGTTTTTTCTCGAAACAACTTTATCCTCAAAATGTAGTGAGTTTATTGTTGATATATTCAGACTTTTTTTTCTCAAAATTTAGCGCGATTTCTCTCGAAACTTTATTCTCAAAATATGAGTTTATTCTCAACATTTTTCTCGAAATGTAATGAGTTTAATCAGGCATTATAATGACTTTCATCTCAAGATACTTTTATTTTTTATTATTGTTTGGCCCATAGCGCTGCTTCATATTTCTACGGCAACCGTCATCCATTTTATTTCCCAGGATTCTTTGATAAATGCCTTTGCCTCACTTTTGATCAGTTTAGAGCGTCCTTGATGAATAAAAGAGTTCATTTCTGTCGATTCACGTCACCTGTGAGCGTGAGGTTGCTGTGGGCGGAGCCGAGGCTGTTGTTGGCGTTCACAGAGATGTTTCCTGATAGGCTGCTCAGAGTGACCTGTAGGCTGTGATTGGCCAGCCACGGGAAGCTCCGTGAGTCCAGGATGAGGAAGTCAGAGCTGTTGGCCAGCAGCTGACCGGACCGATCCACCCAGGTGATGGTGGCGGGGGGGTTGGACCGAACCAAAGCGAAGAGGATCAGGGAGAGGCCGGGGTCAGCGGTCTCGCTGTAGTGGGCGTCCACACGCAGGATCTCCGGCTGGACTGAGACACCAGGGACCAAACACACGTGTGAAGTTAGTTCAAGCTTTTAACTCTGGCCTCTCTAGCGCCATCTGTGGCTGAAACATAAAATTTCACTTGCAAAGTCATTATTTTACATCAAAAATCTTAAATTAAATGAAAATCAAAATTATCAATATTATTATTTTTAATATTATAATTTATATTCACACATAGCATAATTATTATTCATTTTTAATATTACAATTATTATTATTATGTATCTTATTATTTATCTATATATTAAATTAATACTAATGTAACATCGGATATCCAACCCAACAGATCGAAAAATAATTTAATTAATAATATTAAGAATATACATTTACATTTTTATTAATATTACTATTTTTAATATTACAATTTATCTTAATATATAACACAATTATTATTCATTTTATTCCAGATACCTGACAGATTTCAATGATAAAATATATATATTTTTAAAAGTAATATTACAAATACATTTAAATGATGAGGTTTATTATTATTATTATTATTATTATATTAATATTTAACATTACTATTAATCTTACATCAGATATCTGACCGGACAGATTGAAATTTAAATTAAATGAATATTACTAATAAATTTATATTTTTCATATTATTATTTTTAACATTATGATTTAAATTAATATATAACATTATGAACAGATTTCTGACTTCATAGATTTCAGCTGTAATAAAATATTTAAAAAAATAGTATTGTGACTACATTTAAATTAAAAATATTATTTTTTTCATTTATATTAATATGTTACATTATTACTTTTTTTTATTTTCATATCAGATATCTGACCTAACAAATCAAAATTTCAATTAATATTGTGAATAAATATAATTTTTATTATAATAACATTATTCTCTCGATTCACGTTTGAGCCTGTGTTTACGTCCTGCTCCGTGACGTCCGGTCACGAATGTGTGATGAGGGTCAGACTCACACTGGACGTTGAGCGTGACCGTGGCGTTGTAGCTCTCTCCTCCCGCAGGGTTTCGCGCCGCACACACCAGCTCGCGGTCCCAGCGCTTGGGTTTGAGTGTGAACGTGCTGTTGCGCTCGGATCCGTATTTCAGCACTCCGGAATCCCCTGGTGATGTCATCAGCAGACGCCCCGCCCCCCGGCTGCCCGTCACCTCGCTCTGCCTCTCCCCGTTCAGGTACCAGGTCAGCAGGGGCGGGGCTTGAGGATTCCAGCCCTCTGATTGGCAGCTGAACCGGTGAGTGATGTTCTCCTGTACGGTGACTGACGAGGTCTGCTGTCCGTCAATTTTGGGGGCGGGGTCTATTGCTGCAGGCAGAGAGGAAAATAAAGTCAAGAGCAATACTGAAACAAAAACATAATTTAATCAAGAAGATGTTACCTGCGCTGGCCCAAATCATGGTGTGAAAGAGTAAAGCAGAGAGACGCGTCCTCATAGTCACCTACACACACACACACACACACACAAGAAAAGACCAGGAGAGTCTCAACCACAATCACACACATAATTACAAACTGCATGTGTGTGTCGTTCAGACCGATTTGAGTGAGACTAAAATGAATCAGTCAACAAAGGAAAACAATCTGTTTTCCAGAGTGATGTTGACATGCAGAGTGTGCATCTCTCATCTGCAGGACACACACACACACACACTGATACTGTACAAATGACGCACATGACAATAATCACACACACACACTCAAGAGTGTTTTACCTCTGAGCTCAGAGACGCTGCTGACTCCGACCGGCTGAGGATCCATTCAGAATGCAAACACACACACACACTCTGACGCAGCACGTATGGGGGGGGGGTCACATTACTGATGTAAAACACAGAAAGCAGGAGGCAGCAGACAAGTGTTCACTCACTGTGTGTGTGTGTGTGTGTGTCACTGAACCTCCTCCAACCAAACGCAGGATAACCGTCAGCTCGGAGCTCGACGAGTCAGGCCTGCTCAGCCTCTGCAGTGCAGCTTCACACTCAGACACGAGCAGCTGCACACAGAGCTCACGATGACGGCAGCATTTCCCCATCAGTGAGTCGCTTTGGATACAGCAAGAGGCCATGAACATGAGAACTGCTGGAGGTTTCAGCAGCACAAGCTCCAACAGGGAGGAACTGAGAAACAGTGAAAGGATGCAGTAAGTGCTCGCAGGAGAGATGCCTTTTTGGATGTTTCAGGGATTCTGTCCAGAGGGGTTTGGGAAGATCATTCCACCAGTGAGGAACAGTGAAGGAGAAGATTCTGGAAAGTGATTTTGAGCCTCTCTGTTGAAGAGGTTTGATTGCACAGGTTGGGAATCCAGCCAGAAGAGCTCCGCAATGCTCCAGTCAGGCTGGACGAGAAGTTGTGCTCCGTTAGGACGGGCCTGATCCTCCTGTTGTTGTGGAGTGCAAACCTGCATCATCATGTCCTTGTAATGTGGTCTGTGAAGGTCAGTTGGTCATCAAAGATGAACTTGTTGATGAACATAGCTAGATGGTAAAGTTGAGCTGTACGGACGGGAAGCTCCGTCTTCGCTAGTTTGAGCTTCTCCATCCATCCATCTGGTCCATGTGGGACTGTCTGGTTGAAATTAAAAGTAGACATGTGTTTCATCAGCATAGCAGTGGTAGGAGAAATCATGTGCCTGTTTAATGTAGCGTATATGGAGAAGAGGAGAGGTCCGAGTACTGAACCCAGGGGTACCCCGGGGACCAGTGATGAGAGACAGAAGGATCTGATGGTCAACAGCGTCAACGATGGGAGATAATCTATCAGAATGAGATTTGGGATCGGATTTCGCGGTGACTGACAGCAAGGTTGTCAAATCCTGATGGGTTTTCGTCCAGCTGGTTGTTCAGGGAAACAATGACACCTAGTTAGGAGAAGAAAGGCAGGTTTGTAACGTTCTACAAGCTTTCAGTTGGATGGAACTGGAAGAGAAATGAAAAGTAATTCATGATCAGAAATGTGCAGAATTTGAACCAGAACGACGCCGTTGCTTGTGTAGATGAGGTCAGGCTGGTTGCCCGATTCACGAGCACCTGTGATGGTGAGCGTTGGGGATCGAAAGCGGCCGGAGAGACTGTAAATCTGCAGCGAAGGAGGACGCTGAAGCTCCCGAAGACTCGGACGCTCCTGTCGGAAGGTCAAGGCATGAAACTGTTGATGAGTAAGTGGGGTATTTCCTGCAGGATTGTGTCGTCTTCTGTTAGAGTGCTGTTATCAACGGAGTTTCCCGGAGAAATCTGTCCCAGGAACGTTTTCCCCCCAGACCGGTTGCTGTCTGCGTTTCCACTGCGGTCTAAAGTACCGTGAAGATTGTACGAGTTAGTCTGATGACGTAGGACTGCGCATGACTTTCCAGTTCCAGCTGGATTTCGTCCTCCTTGTCGCCGGTCCATCAGCAACTACATTGTTGATTCCAACAGCAAACGACTTTTACATTTAAACATGCTGGTAGAAATAAATGCTGCATGAACTCAAGTCAAGTCAAGTCATCTTTATTTATATAGCGCTTTTTACAATGCAAATTGTGGCAAAGCAGCTTTACATTAATAAGAAAATGGTGTCATTGTGCAGCTTATTCTATATATTATTGATTCATTCCGTTGCAAAAATCAGTAGTTATTAGTCTAGTTCATTTATGTATATCAGCACTGTAGAGAACAGTGACGTAATCGTCCGGCTCAGCTCAGTTCACATACAACTCAGAACCCAAGTTGCCGAAATTTGATGAAACTTCATTTAGATCCTGGTTCCTGCGGTGGAAACGCGGCTATTGAGAGACAACAGGAACGTGTGAACACATGGTAAATGAGGGGAAAAGAGAAGGTAGAAAATACTGCATCAAAACAAGCAGTTTTGTCTCCCAAGCTTCAGAAAGTGTCCTCAGATGAAGGTTGATAACAGTGGCGTGGCACTTCTCTCTGCAGGTCTATCAGTGCTAACGTTTACTCGTTTCAGAGCAGCTTCACGGTAATAAACAGGAAAATAACAGCATTAATGTGAAAGTCATCAATTATGAAACAAACTTCAAAGCAGCTCCACAGATGACCAGTGTCATTCTTCAGCTCAAAGTTCCTCAATGATTAAGGACTTCAACAGCAGATGGACACAAGTCTGCGCTGTACAAGGGCTACAGCTGACAGAAATGCTCTCTTTCAGGTCCTGTGCCATCATATCGAAGCATTTAAAGAGACGCGGTGTGATCTGGACCTTCAGTGCCGTCGTGTTTCTGAACTCGCTCTCAAAGAACACAACACACACACTTCTACCATATTCATTTCTTTATTTATATATATTTATTATTTCTCTCAGTTTGTTTGGAATTCTTTTTTTAACCATTGCTGTTGCACTTTAGTATTTTTTCCAAAAACATAAAGCCAAAAAAAAGAGAGAGAGAGAAGAAAATGACAGATCTAGAAAGGAAAAGAGGGCGGAGCATAACATGATGGACAGATGGAGGATGAGGAGGATCGTGGTTCTCTTCATCACCATCGACACAAACTCGCGCACAGATGGGTGACGCTCTGATTAACACACCCGTCGCACATCAGATGATCATGTGACCGTTATTGGTTTGGTCAGACTGAAGACAAAACGACAGCAGAAATCGTCCAGTCTCAACAGAAGCTCGTTTCTGCCACAGAACGTTTAAACAAGAAAAAAAGACTAATTGTGACTTTATCTCATAATTTGGACTCTAAAATGTGAAATTCTGAGCTGATGTCTCACGATTCAGAAAAAAAGTCAGAATTGCAAGATAAAAACTGCGAATAAAAAAAATTAATTCAGATAGGCAAATTTGCATACCGTGATTCTGACTTTTTTTCTCATAATCGTGAGATATAAACTCAGAACTGTGAAAACAAAAGTTGAAATTGCACGTCGGAATTGCAAGAAAAAAGTCAAAACTGAGCTTATATACCGATACTCTTGAGGTTTTTTTTTGCAAGAATTGCAAGTAAAAAAGTCAGAATTGTGAGAAAAGTACAAATGTAGAGAAACTTTAAAGTCGAAATTGCGAAAAAAAGTCGAAACTGAGCTTAAATACCTTGACTTTTTTTGCAAGAATTGCAAGTAAAAAAGTCTGAATTGCACATATATATATACCTATATTCAGACTTTTTTTTTTTTTTTTTTTGCAAAATTGCGAGAAAAAGAGCCAAAACTCTGAGAAACTCAAATCGCAAGTTTATATAGCTATTCTCTTGACTTTTTCGCAGGATTGTGAGCTCTAAACTCAGAATGGCGAGTAAAAGCATGATGTAAATTTGTTTTTATTCCGTGACGGAGAGGAGCTTCCGTACATTTCCGCTTTAAACTTGCAGGAAAACGTGAAATGAAGCGTCCGTCTGTCTGTCTGTCTGTACATTTGGCTAAAAACATCAACATGACATCAGAACAGAAGAGCAGAATGAACAATGTACAAAAGCTTTTCCAACAACATCCACAACAAAATAACCAAGAAAGCTTTGAAACGAAAACAATCATCATCATCATCATCATCAGCTACGAGCAGTACAGGGTCTGTCAAACTACCCACAATGCAGCTGTCAATGACATCGGACAGACGGACAGACGGACAGATGGAATGAAGGAGGTGAACAAGAAACAGGAAGGAAAACTGAAAGTGCAAAAATCACTTTGTGAGGAAACAAACGCTGCTGTTCTCTTGTTGCAACATAGAACGGTTTTAATAATAATCATTCTTTTTAATAATGTCATAACCATAAAACGTCTTTTACAGAAAACAAGAACAATAATGATCATAATTCCTACAGAACATTAGCCATAAAAATGCATTAAAAATAAAAAAACAGAAGTGAAGAAAGAAGAGCGCGAATGAGAGTCAGCCGTCCCGGCGGAAGGGGTCGATCGTGACGTCACGGCCCGACCGGAATGATCCGCGACGCCCCGCCGCAGCACAGGCTTCACGTGAAATACTTTGGGTTTGTGGCGTTTGGTAATGACGTCTCTTCGTGTGTGTGTGTGTGTGTGTGTGTGTTTACATAAGACTCTGTGTAAGCCTTGGAGTGCGCGAGAGCGCTGCTATGGCGACGGTAAGAGGGCGTGGTCGGGCGGGGGAGGGGCGGATGATTATTGGGCTGCACTCGCCCCAGCCAATCAGAGAAGCTCCCGGGTCATGACGGCCAATGGCGTCGAAGAGGAAGCCGAGTACTCCGCCCCCTGCACTCACACCACACCCACAGCACCCCGACAGACAGACGATGAGGATTTGGCATGACAGCACAACACAGCAGACGGATATGAGCTTTATACAGCAAATACACCCCTGAAACACAAAAACACATTATTATTATTATTTACATTAAACTTTACATTTTATACAAAAATATATGGTAGCACTTTACAATAAGGTTCATTATTTAACATGAACTAATAATGATCTATGCCTCAACAGCATTTAATAGTCTTTGTTAATTTCATCATTTACTGATACATTATTTCAATCTTGTTAACATTAGTTAATGCACTGTGAACTAACATGAACAAACTATGAAGAACTGTATCTTCATTAACTAACGTTAACGATGTACTGATCATGGTTAGTTCATGTTACTCTATAAACAAACAAATATTTAAGATAAATATTAAATGAAAATATATGTAATAAGGAAATAAATATTTGACAAATCTTATATTTTCAAAATACAGTTTATATATAGTGTGTGAGTGAGTTTAGCATGTACAGAAAAATTATCATGAAGCAAACATATAATTAATGTAAATGCAAGCATTTGCTATGCTAGGTGTTATAAACATGAAAATCACCTAAAATGACATAAAACAAAATCACACTCACTCACACACACTCGCTCCATCCCACGTGCTCACACATGCCCACTCACACTCACGTACACACTCAGGCGCACACTCACTCGGGCACACTCGCTCACGCGCACACTCACTCACGTGCACACTTGGGCACACTCGCTCTCACACTCGCTCACGTGCACACTCGGGCACACACTCGCTCACGTGCACACTCTTGTGCTCACACTTGCTCACGTGCACACTCGGGCACACACTCGCTCACGTGCACACTCTTGTGCTCACACTTGCTCACGTGCACACTCGGGCTCACACTCACTCACGTGCACACTCGGGCACAGACTCGCTCACGTGCACACTCGGGCTCACACTCACTCACGTGCACACTCGGGCTCACACTCACTCACGTGCACACTCGGGCACACACTCGCTCACGTGCACACTCTTGTGCTCACACTTGCTCACGTGCACACTCGGGCTCACACTCACTCACGTGCACACTCGGGCACAGACTCGCTCACGTGCACACTCGGGCTCACACTCACTCACGTGCACACTCGGGCACACACTCGCTCACGCGCACACTTGGGCGCACACTCACTCGGGCGCACACTCACTCACGCGCACACTTGGGCGCACACTCACTCGGGCTCACACTCGCTCACGTGCACACTCGGGCACACACTCACTCACGTGCACACTTGGGCTCACACTCACTCACGTGCACACTCGGGCACACACTCGCTCACGCGCACACTTGGGCGCACACTCACTCGGGCGCACACTCACTCACGCGCACACTTGGGCGCACACTCACTCGGGCTCACACTCGCTCACGTGCACACTCGGGCACACACTCACTCACGTGCACACTCGGGCACACACTCACTCACGCACACACTTGGGCGCACACTCACTCGGGCTCACACTCGCTCACGTGCACACTCGGGCACACACTCACTCACGTGCACACTCGGGCACACACTCACCTGTGTTCATTAGACCCCGGCCTGTTCCACACTGTACTGCAGGTCGGGGGTTTTGTAGCTTAGCAGCATGTCACTGGTGCAGGAGGACGGGTAACACGACGCGGGGTGAAGATCTGCCTCCACGTCACACGCTAAACACACACACACAACCGTCATCATCATCATCAGTGAGCGAGTGAGTGTGTGTGTGTATGCGTTCACACACCTGACCCGTCCCTCTGCTGCAGCTGCTGGCTTCCTGTCAGAGACGATTGGCTGAGGATGTCCGACATGCGGGCGGAGCTTAGCGCCTTCCCAGCCAATAAGCTCATTCCAGACATTGGCTCCACCTGCTCCTACAAGAAGAAGTCAAGAGGTCAGCGCTGCAGCTGCATGCCGAACACACACACGGAGAGAAAGGCAGACGTACGTAGGCATCGTCGCAGGTCTGGATGGTGTGATGTCGCTGTAATGATCCTCGCGGTCTGTAAGCGTCTCCCTGCGTGGCGCGTGAGCCGTAACCGTTATGATCTCCCTCCATCACGCGACAGTCTGTGGCGTCAGCACACGATTCTGAGACAGCCAATAAAGTACATTAGATTGAGAAACTGAGTAAAGCGTGAGTGAATGCGCTGGCAGTGAGCGTCGCCTCACCTCTGGTAGGCGTGACGCCGCACATGTAGGCGTGTCTATGCGTGGGGGAGGAGTAGGGTGGCGTGCTGCCGAGGGGCGGAGCCAGCAGCTCATGAGCCTCTGTGCAGGAGGGGGCGGCGGCTTTGGCTAGCAGGCCCTCGTGATAGGCCGGCATCTCGTCCTCCTCCATGCTCTCCGAGTGAGGGGCGGGGCACTCGGGCGCTGTCCTGATTTGGAGCAGGTGGTGGTAGTGCTGTGTGGGCGGAGCTTGCGGGCCGGACTCTAAACTCTCGGCGGCTTGGCCCAGTTGCTGTAGCAGCAGCATCTCTCCGTAGTCCTGCGGGTTGGTGGACGTGGCCGTGGCGGCGGTGGGCGGGGCAGTGCGCGGGCTCTGGCGTTTTAGCAGCGCGGCGAGGTCCTGCGGGGGCAGGCGCGGGTCGGCGTGTCCCGTGAGCGAGTGCCGTGGCGAGAGGAGGCCCTGCAGGGTGGGCGTGACGTGCTGCTGGGCCGGCCGGTACTCCAGTGGCGTGGGTGACAGCAGAGCCTGCTGCAGTGCAGACGGACTGCCGTAACCGATCGCCGCACCCTGATAGCCCTCCAGCCCTGGCACCTTCAGAGACGCCCCCTGCAGGTAGGGGTTATAGGTGCCTATGATGCTGCTCATGCCGCCCTCGCCAAACAGGTGCGGGTTAAACTGCTCGTACGTGGAAGTGTGGAAGCGACTCAAACTGCGACTGCAACACAATCACACAAAACGACTGTTCTCATTAGCATAACCACATCCCAACTATTTAGCGTGGGAGGAGTCTGGTCGGATCTGACTCCACCCATTCTGACTGAAGTCAACATGAAACAATGACATTAATGTGATGTTTTAGAGCGAAAACCGATTCAATGACAAATTTATGTTGATGAAGACCGTTACCCTTGATTCCATACCGAAAATTCCCCGCACCAAGAGTGCTTTAGCTCCGCCCACTCCCATGAAGCACTGCAAATGTTGTAATTGAGTTGGCCTTGCTATGCTGTCGAATATTTTAACAGATGCATATTTGGCAATGAACTTAAAATAGTTTCTATACAATCAGCCATTTTAATGAGTAGTTTTATATTCCTCCATTGTTTTAATTCAATTATGGAGTTCGCAATGCTTCATGGGATTGTAGTCCTTCACTAAAGCTCAGTCTTTTTGATTTTCAAATGCTTTTCGCTTCAAATAAAACGTTGCAATGATATGATTCTGCTCGTAGCGAGCTGGTTCGGTTGATGGCTTTAGCCGAGACATTTTTGAAATCCCTATGGGAAAAATGAACGGGAAGAGCACTTCTGGAAACAATGCTGCTGTGCATCACTGATGAACTCATTGTTTGTGTGGTCTATTAAATTCTAACAAAAGCATACGAAGACAAACATGATTTCTCTTCAGAATAAGGTCACTGACGAACCTTTACAACATCGAGTCAATGATGATTTCATGTTGACTGAAGCCAGCGCATCAGTCAACGTAGGTGATGTGGTTCATCTAAGAACAGCACTATTAATACACATGTGAAGCGAGACGGCTAAACATCCCGTCTCACATCCACTGGAGGGCCAATAAGTCCAGTGAACATGACACAGGAAACACATCTACTGCTAGCACTGACTTCACCAGCACGTCTCAAAGTACCTCAAACGGCCGGCCGTCAGTCGTCCCTCGACCGATAAACTGTCTTCTGGGAGCGTCTCAATATTTACACAAATCATTTCCACAACAGTAATAAAACTACAACAGATTCGTTAAAATAATCTCCAAGCATGCTGAACAAACATAAACAGCACTGATTTAAAAGAACATCAAAACATGAAAGCCTTTTTTTAACAATCAACAAGAAAAAAAGGACAAATAAATGCAACGAACACACAGATGACGGTGCGTGTTTCCGTGGCGCTCGCATCACCTGTGAGTTTCCGCGTTATCGGCGCTCAACTGCTTCCCCAGAACTCGGTGACACGGTGTCGTGAGGAAAGCCTGCCGCTGGGCTCCGCCCCCAAGCTCCACCTCCTGCACCTGAATGGTCACCTGCTGCTGCTGCTGCTGCTGCTGTGCTAATGCGCGGGCGGAGCCTGGCGGAGGCTGCTGATTGGGCAGCGCCATGCGGGGGAGGCTGGTGGGGGGAGGGCTGGCGCTGGGAGACTGGTAGAGGGCGGAGCCATGTTGAAACTGAACCGCAGACGGCCCGCCTGTGGGAGGAGTTTAACACGTCAGCGTCACTATATTAATTACACAACACTGACTGTTGACCAGACACTGACCGTGCGCTTGCATCATCCCCTGACTCCCCGGGGGAGGACTCTGATTGGCTGGCCTGAAGAGATGGTTGTTAGGATGCGTAGGTGGAGGACTAGAGGGCTGAATACGCAACCTGAGAGAGACAACGACAACCATGAAGATTTGACTGTCCGTGAGAGAGAGAGTGTGTGTGTGTGTGTGTGTGTGTGAGTGAGAGAGAGAGAAAGAGGGTGTATGTGTGTGTGAGTGTGTGAGTGAGAGAGAGGGTGAGTGAATATTGAGTGCGAGTCTGTAAGAGTGTGTTTTTGTTGTTTATGAGGACACAAATGTGTGTAATGACTTGTGTATTACACTGGTATTGTGACGTAAACAAGTTTTATGAGGACATTTCATACGTCCTCATATTTCAAATTACTTTAAAAAGATACTAAACAATGTTTTATTAAAAATGTAAAACAGCAGAACATTTTGTGTGATGGGTAGGTTTAGCGGTGGGGGGGTCAGAATGTACAGTTTGTACAGTATAAAAACCATTACGCCTATGGAATGACCCCATAAAACATTAAATAGGTGGGTGTGTGTGTGTGTGTGTGAGTGAGAGAGAGAGGGTGTGTGTGTGTGTGTGTGTGTGAGTGTGTGAGTGTGTTCACCTCTGTAGCTGGTATGTAAGGTGACTGCTGGGCTGGTTTTCTCCATGTCCCAAAGACAGGGCCTGCAAACAGGAAGTCAACACAATTACATCCCTTAATAGTAACAGTATGGAGCTTGTGTGTGTGTGTGTGTGTGTGTGTGTGAGTGAGTGTGTTTAACTGCACTTTAGATCAGTGATTCTCAACTTGTTTGACTATCCACAACAATATTGATCTGCGTTTCATCTGAACTGTAAACTACATTCTTCCGTCAGCGGCAGAAGCAGCAGAAGGACGAGAGCGTCACACCTGTATTTGCTGGTGTAGGATCTGCTGTTCTTGCTGGTACAGGACGTGCTGTTGCTGCGTGTGCTCCATCAGCCGCTCGTCCTGCGAAGCCGCGTACATCTTCTGAAGCTGCTCACACTCCTGCACACACACACACACACACACACACACGACGCTGAGCGGACGCTTCAGGCGTTGAGCATTGGCGTGTGTTTGCGCTCTGTACCTGTTTGAGCTGTCGGATGAGGCTGTTGTTCTCCAGCTGGGTCTTGAATGCTTGTATGGTGGCGGCTCCATCAGAGAAGCGTCTGACCGGAGAGAAACGCTCCATCGGCAGGTGAAGCGTGTTACAGTCTTTATATGACGACCTGAAACACACACACGGCACACGCTTTACGTTTATAATTAGTGTGCGCTCGAGCGACGGTGACGGCTCCGCTACAGAAAGCCAGCATTGAGATCTGAACGTGCTGCTTCAGCTCCAGTGAAAGCTCAGCCGCGTGCTGGTGATTTCTCCACATGGGGAGATCATCATCATCTGAACTCGACGAGTTCAGTGTTCAACATTCACAACGTTCAAAAATGAGCCACTGAGAAGGAAACGGGTCACAGGTCTGACGAGCATGTGCCTCTACGGCCGCAAGATCCCTTTCAGCGGTTCCAGAACATTTTTTAGAATAGCGCATACTTTCCGCAGTGCGTCGTGTGACGAAAGAAGCAGAGCTCCTTCTAGACTTCTGTCTGTACTGCAGTCACTGGTACACTCGTATTCCAGTGAGACTGCAAACAGAGGTCAAAGGTCAAACCTAAACTCAAACTATACTTCCCCTTCATCCAGTGGACTGATTCAGTGTGTGTCCAGCAGGAGGCGCTGCGAACTCGCGCTGCACTTCCTCAGTGGACAGGAAGACGGCAGGATGCGCGTCTGCTCAGAGCAGCTTTATCCAATTACAGCGGCAGTTTAACATTTGCATTTACCCTGAAATACAGCACAATTAAGGAAAAACGATTAAACTCGCAACGTTTCAAAGATCAAAGTGCAGATCAGTTGAGTTTTCGTCTGGATTCTTAACTGAAACGAGTCGTCAGCAATTCATTCTCACTTCCTGCTGAACCTATGAAGGTTTGTAACCATTTACATAATGCGGTCGTCATTGGCTGAACTGCGTCTCTTTGCCCCGCCCTCAAACACTAATTGTATCAGAGACTGGACGGGTTCGGCTCGTGTCGAGAAGACGCTGTTTTCTGTTCCAATCAAGAGCTGAGATTCAGATATGATAATGCAGACTGGGTCATCTGACCAATCAGAGCAGAGCAGCTCTCAGAAAGGCGGGGTTTAGAGAGACCGAATCCTCGATGGACACTGAGAGAACTGAGCTGATGCTGCAGTGGACATTATGAGGAAATGAAAGTGTGTTTGACCTTGATGAACGTGAACCTGTTGTAGGAGACGACAAAACAACATTAGGAGCCTTTAAAATAGTGTAATAGGGCACTTTAAATTAATTCATTATATAGTTACAATACAGATTAGCCCGTTTGACACTTAAATCTGTGCTGTGCAGTGTCCAGTGTTTGTCTGGACAGAGACCGTCAGTTCAAATAACAGAAAACACTGATCAACTCCAGCGTGTGTGTGTGTGTGTGTGTGTGTGTGTGTGTGTGTGGGCCCTCACCGGCAGTGTTGTTCGGGGGTCCAGCCCCTCTGCCGGGCTCTCTGTGTGTCTGCCGAGAGCTCGCTGGTCATGTGACAGGGACCCGTGCCGTGTGTTGTGTGCCGCTTGGAACTGTTCGCCAGATACCTGGACCACAGGAAGCAGCACGGATCAACGCTCTGATTGGCTGCCTCCAGCCTCTGGAGGGCCACTCATCCAATCGGCACACAGAGTCAGAGCGGCTCCGCTCTGCCTTTTTGCCGGTCACTTTTGCAAAGCGATTAGACAAAAGCAAAGCCACAGAAGGGAAATTTGCCATCGTTTGGCGCAAGAGGTCAGAGGTCACTTCAGTAGCACTATAGAGACGGTTTAGAAAGTGATGTTGATGGACAGACAGAGAGAGAGACTAGAGCTCGAAGCAGCACTGCAGTCTGTAGTCATGGATAGAGTCCCGCGGCTCCCAGCGCAAAAGCTCACACACACACACACTCTCTAACACTCACTCTCTCTCTCTCACACACACTCGCACTCTCACACTCTCTCATTCGCACTCTCACACACACACTCACTCTCACACACACACACACTCTCACTCTCCAACACTCACTCTCTCTCTCTCACACACTCACACTCTCTCATTCGCACTCTCACACACACACTCACTCTCACACACACTCACTCACTCTCACACACACACACTCTCTAACACTCACTCTCTCTCTCTCACACACACTCGCACACTCACACTCTCTCATTCGCACTCTCACACACACTCACTCTCACACACACACACACTCTCACTCTCCAACACTCACTCTCTCTCTCTCACACACTCACACTCTCTCATTCGCACTCTCACACACACACTCACTCTCACACACACTCACTCACTCTCACACACACACTCTCTAACACTCACTCTCTCTCTCTCACACACACTCGCACACTCACACTCTCTCATTCGCACTCTCACACACACACTCACACACACACTCACTCACTCACACACACACTCTCACTCTCCAACACTCACTCTCTCTCTCTCACACACACTCGCACACTCACACTCTCTCATTCGCACTCTCACACACACACTCACTCTCACAAACACTCACTCACTCTCACACACACACACACACACTCTCACTCTCTAACACTCACTCTCTCTCTCTCACACACACTCGCACACTCACACACACTCGCACACTCACTCTCACACACACTCACTCACTCTCACACTCACTCACTCTCACACTCACTCACTCTCACACACACACACACACACACTCTCACTCTCTAACACTCACTCTCTCTCTCTCACACACACTCGCACACTCACACTCTCTCATTCGCACTCTCACACACACACTCACTCACTCACACTCACACACTCTCACACACACTCACTCACTCTCACACACACTCACTCACTCTCACACACACACACACTCACACACTGCCACCACAGCATGACACGCTCCAACACGCTCCTCAAGCACCGGTGTGGCTGAACGGGAGTCTGTGTTGGAGTCGCATCAGGAAACGCAAGCGTCTGCATGCAAACACACCGCCGTACCTCTGAACGGCCTCCGGATCCGGTTCAGCATCAGATCCCTCCTCATCCACCGGAGCCACGGCGGGAATCGGATGCTGAGAGAAACACAGAGAGACGCGTCAGAACTCAAACTCGCTTCATTCATCAGTGAACGATAATATCCATTTCTTGATCCATCTTCATTTCAAAGAACCGATCTCGACTCCATTTATGGAATGTGATTCTAGAGCGCAGCTGTGAGAAGCATGAGGGATTGTTGGATCTCACCGGACTGGTGACCAGCGGCGACTGACCGCGCGGCCTCTTCAACAGCTGCTGCGCGTGAAGCTGAATGTTGGCGCCGCCGTCAGACGCCCGGCGGCCCAGAGGACCCATGCCGTTGAGCAGCTGAAGGGTCGGCGGCTGCAGCAGAGACTGCTCCTGCACACACAGACGTGACGTCAGGCGCTGTCGGCATCACTGGAGGTACCAGACTGTGTGTAAGTGCGTGTGGTACCTTGTACTCTAGCTGCTGTGTGGGCTGCATGTTCTGGGTGGGCATCAGATGCATCTGCGCCATGGTGGGTACCAGCGGAGGGAAGGGAGGCTGAGGGGCCACACGCGGAAACCCAGGGGCCAGTTTCTGGAGATCCTCCTGAATCTCAGCCCTGAGAAACACACACATCATCTGCAAACTGGGAGGGTTTTCAATTTGTTGGGTGGGGTTTCCAGTGAACTGAGAGGGACTTTAGTAAGGTGGGAGTGGTTCAAGTGAACTGGGAAGGAATTTAATTCGAAGGGTCTAGAGCAGGGATGGGCAAACTCGGTCCTGGAAGGCCACTGTCCTTCAGAGGTTAGCTGCAATCCTGACAAAACTCACCTGCGAGTCATCCTGAAGACTTTGATTAGCTGCTTCAGGTGTGTTTTATTAGGGTTGGAGCTAAACTCTGCAGGGACAGCGGCCCTCCAGGACCGAGTTTGCCCATGCCTGGTCTAGACTGAACTGGGAGGGACTTAAGTTAGGTGGGAGTGTTTTTGAGTTAACTGGGAGGGACTTAAGTTAGGTGGGAGTGTTTTTGAGTGAACTGGGAGGGATTTAAGTTAGGTGGGAGTGTTTTTGAGTGAACTGGGAGGGACTTAAGTTAGGTGGGAGTGTTTTTTGAGTTAACTGGGAGGGACTTAAGTTAGGTGGGAGTGTTTCTGAGTAAACTGGGAGGGACTTAAGTTAGGTGGGAGTGTTTCTGAGTAAACTGGGAGGGACTTAAGTTAGGTGGGAGTGTTTTTGAGTTAACTGGGAGGGACTTAAGTTAGGTGGGAGTGTTTTTGAGTGAACTGGGAGGGATTTAAGTTAGGTGGGAGTGTTTTTGAGTGAACTGGGAGGGACTTAAGTTAGGTGGGAGTGTTTTTGAGTGAACTGGGAGGGACTTAAGTTAGGTGGGAGTGTTTTTGAGTGAACTGGGAGGGACTTAAGTTAGGTGGGAGTGTTTTTGAGTTAACTGGGAGGTACTTAAGTTAGGTGGGAGTGTTTTTGAGTTAACTGGGAGGGACTTAAGTTAGGTGGGAGTGTTTTTGAGTGAACTGGGAGGGACTTAAGTTAGGTGGGAGTGTTTTTGAGTGAACTGGGAGGGACTTAAGTTAGGTGGGAGTGTTTTTGAGTGAACTGGGAGGGACTTCAGTAAGGTGGGATGGGTTTAGACTGAACTGGGAAGGACTTAAGTTAGGTGGGAGTGTTTTTGAGTGAACTGGGAGGGATTTAAGTTAGGTGGGAGTGTTTTTGAGTGAACTGGGAGGGACTTAAGTTAGGTGGGAGTGTTTTTGAGTTAACTGGGAGGGACTCAAGTTAGGTGGGAGTGTTTTTGAGTGAACTGGGAGGGACTTAAGTTAGGTGGGAGTGTTTTTGAGTGAACTGGGAGGGACTTAAGTTAGGTGGGAGTGTTTTTGAGTGAACTGGGAGGGACTTAAGTAAGGTGGGATGGGTTTAGACTGAACTGGGAAGGACTTAAGTTAGGTGGGAGTGTTTTTGAGTGAACTGGGAGGGATTTAAGTTAGGTGGGAGTGTTTTTGAGTGAACTGGGAGGGACTTAAGTTAGGTGGGAGTGTTTCTGAGTTAACTGGGAGGGACTCAAGTTAGGTGGGAGTGTTTTTGAGTGA
Organism: Opsariichthys bidens; assembly: GCA_037194245.1. Taxonomy (NCBI): domain Eukaryota; kingdom Metazoa; phylum Chordata; class Actinopteri; order Cypriniformes; family Xenocyprididae; genus Opsariichthys; species Opsariichthys bidens. The sequence continues at coordinate 238,437 of CM074284.1, forward strand.
ACTGGGAGGGACTTAAGTTAGGTGGGAGTGTTTTTGAGTTAACTGGGAGGGACTTAAGTTAGGTGGGAGTGTTTTTGAGTGAACTGGGAGGGATTTAAGTTAGGTGGGAGTGTTTTTGAGTGAACTGGGAGGGACTTAAGTTAGGTGGGAGTGTTTTTGAGTGAACTGGGAGGGACTTAAGTTAGGTGGGAGTGTTTTTGAGTGAACTGGGAAGGACTTAAGTTAGGTGGGAGTGTTTTTGAGTGAACTGGGAGGGACTTAAGTTAGGTGGGAGTGTTTTTGAGTTAACTGGGAGGTACTTAAGTTAGGTGGGAGTGTTTTTGAGTTAACTGGGAGGGACTTAAGTTAGGTGGGAGTGTTTTTGAGTTAACTGGGAGGGACTTAAGTTAGGTGGGAGTGTTTTTGAGTTAACTGGGAGGGACTTAAGTTAGGTGGGAGTGTTTTTGAGTGAACTGGGAGGGATTTAAGTTAGGTGGGAGTGTTTTTGGAGTTAACTGGGAAGGACTTAAGTTAGGTGGGAGTGTTTTTGAGTGAACTGGGAGGGACTTAAGTTAGGTGGGAGTGTTTCTGAGTTAACTGGGAGGGACTTAAGTTAGGTGGGAGTGTTTTTGAGTTAACTGGGAGGGACTTAAGTTAGGTGGGAGTGTTTTTGAGTGAACTGGGAGGGATTTAAGTTAGGTGGGAGTGTTTTTGAGTTAACTGGGAGGGACTTAAGTTAGGTGGGAGTGTTTTTGAGTGAACTGGGAGGGACTTAAGTTAGGTGGGAGTGTTTTTGAGTGAACTGGGAGGGACTTAAGTTAGGTGGGAGTGTTTTTGAGTGAACTGGGAGGGATTTAAGTTAGGTGGGAGTGTTTTTGAGTTAACTGGGAAGGACTTAAGTTAGGTGGGAGTGTTTTTGAGTGAACTGGGAGGGATTTAAGTTAGGTGGGAGTGTTTTTGAGTTAACTGGGAGGGACTTAAGTTAGGTGGGAGTGTTTCTGAGTAAACTGGGAGGGACTTAAGTTAGGTGGGAGTGTTTTTGAGTGAACTGGGAGGGACTTAAGTTAGGTGGGAGTGTTTTTGAGTGAACTGGGAGGGATTTAAGTTAGGTGGGAGTGTTTTTGAGTGAACTGGGAGGGACTTAAGTTAGGTGGGAGTGTTTTTGAGTGAACTGGGAGGGACTCAAGTTAGGTGGGAGTGTTTTTGAGTGAACTGGGAGGGACTTAAGTTAGGTGGGAGTGTTTTTGAGTTAACTGGGAGGGACTTAAGTTAGGTGGGAGTGTTTTTGAGTGAACTGGGAGGGATTTAAGTTAGGTGGGAGTGTTTTTGAGTGAACTGGGAGGGACTTAAGTTAGGTGGGAGTGTTTTTGAGTGAACTGGGAGGGACTTAAGTTAGGTGGGAGTGTTTTTGAGTGAACTGGGAGGGACTTAAGTTAGGTGGGAGTGTTTTTGAGTGAACTGGGAGGGACTTAAGTTAGGTGGGAGTGTTTTTGAGTGAACTGGGAGGGACTTCAGTAAGGTGGGATGGGTTTAGACTGAACTGGGAAGGACTTAAGTTAGGTGGGAGTGTTTTTGAGTTAACTGGGAGGGACTTAAGTTAGGTGGGAGTGTTTCTGAGTAAACTGGGAGGGACTTAAGTTAGGTGGGAGTGTTTTTGAGTTAACTGGGAGGGACTTAAGTTAGGTGGGAGTGTTTTTGAGTGAACTGGGAGGACTTAAGTTAGGTGGGAGTGTTTTTGAGTGAACTGGGAGGGACTTAAGTTAGGTGGGAGTGTTTTTGAGTGAACTGGGAGGACTTCAGTAAGGTGGGATGGGTTTAGACTGAACTGGGAAGGACTTAAGTTAGGTGGGAGTGTTTTTGAGTTAACTGGGAAGGACTTAAGTTAGGTGGGAGTGTTTTTGAGTTAACTGGGAAGGACTTAAGTTAGGTGGGAGTGTTTTTGAGTTAACTGGGAAGGACTTAAGTTAGGTGGGAGTGTTTTTGAGTGAACTGGGAGGGACTTAAGTTAGGTGGGAGTGTTTTTGAGTTAACTGGGAAGGACTTAAGTTAGATGGGAGTGTTTTTGAGTTAACTGGGAAGGACTTAAGTTAGGTGGGAGTGTTTTTGAGTGAACTGGGAGGGATTTAAGTTAGGTGGGAGTGTTTTTGAGTGAACTGGGAGGGACTTAAGTTAGGTGGGAGTGTTTTTGAGTTAACTGGGAGGGACTTAAGTTAGGTGGGAGTGTTTTTGAGTGAACTGGGAGGGATTTAAGTTAGGTGGGAGTGTTTTTGAGTGAACTGGGAGGGACTTAAGTTAGGTGGGAGTGTTTTTGAGTGAACTGGGAGGGACTTAAGTTAGGTGGGAGTGTTTTTGAGTGAACTGGGAGGGACTTAAGTTAGGTGGGAGTGTTTTTGAGTGAACTGGGAGGGACTTCAGTAAGGTGGGATGGGTTTAGACTGAACTGGGAAGGACTTAAGTTAGGTGGGAGTGTTTTTGAGTTAACTGGGAAGGACTTAAGTTAGGTGGGAGTGTTTTTGAGTTAACTGGGAGGGACTTAAGTTAGGTGGGAGTGTTTTTGAGTTAACTGGGAAGGACTTAAGTTAGGTGGGAGTGTTTTTGAGTTACCTCGGAAGGACTTAAGTTAGGTGGGAGTGTTTTTGAGTGAACTGGGAGGGATTTAAGTTAGGTGGGAGTGTTTTTGAGTGAACTGGAAGGGACTTAAGTTAGGTGGGAGTGTTTTTGAGTGAACTGGGAGGGACTTAAGTTAGGTGGGAGTGTTTTTGAGTGAACTGGGAGGGATTTAAGTTAGGTGGGAGTGTTTTTGAGTTAACTGGGAGGGACTTAAGTTAGGTGGGAGTGTTTTTGAGTGAACTGGGAGGGATTTAAGTTAGGTGGGAGTGTTTTTGAGTGAACTGGGAGGGACTTAAGTTAGGTGGGAGTGTTTTTGAGTTAACTGGGAGGGACTCAAGTTAGGTGGGAGTGTTTTTGAGTGAACTGGGAGGGACTTAAGTTAGGTGGGAGTGTTTTTGAGTTAACTGGGAGGGACTTAAGTTAGGTGGGAGTGTTTTTGACTGAACTGGGAAGGACTTAAGTTAGGTGGGAGTGTTTTTGAGTTAACTGGGAGGGACTTAAGTTAGGTGGGAGTGTTTTTGAGTGAACTGGGAGGACTTAAGTTAGGTGGGAGTGTTTTTGAGTGAACTGGGAGGGACTTAAGTTAGGTGGGAGTGTTTTTGAGTGAACTGGAAGGGACTTAAGTTAGGTGGGAGTGTTTTTGAGTGAACTGGGAGGGACTTAAGTTAGGTGGGAGTGTTTTTGAGTTAACTGGGAAGGACTTAAGTTAGATGGGAGTGTTTTTGAGTTAACTGGGAAGGACTTAAGTTAGGTGGGAGTGTTTTTGAGTGAACTGGGAGGGATTTAAGTTAGGTGGGAGTGTTTTTGAGTGAACTGGGAGGGACTTAAGTTAGGTGGGAGTGTTTTTGAGTTAACTGGGAGGGACTTAAGTTAGGTGGGAGTGTTTTTGAGTGAACTGGGAGGGATTTAAGTTAGGTGGGAGTGTTTTTGAGTGAACTGGGAGGGACTTAAGTTAGGTGGGAGTGTTTTTGAGTGAACTGGGAGGGATTTAAGTTAGGTGGGAGTGTTTTTGAGTGAACTGGGAGGGACTTAAGTTAGGTGGGAGTGTTTTTGAGTGAACTGGGAGGGACTTAAGTTAGGTGGGAGTGTTTTTGAGTGAACTGGGAGGGACTTAAGTTAGGTGGGAGTGTTTTTGAGTGAACTGGGAGGGACTTAAGTTAGGTGGGAGTGTTTTTGAGTGAACTGGGAGGGACTTCAGTAAGGTGGGATGGGTTTAGACTGAACTGGGAAGGACTTAAGTTAGGTGGGAGTGTTTTTGAGTTAACTGGGAAGGACTTAAGTTAGGTGGGAGTGTTTTTGAGTTAACTGGGAGGGACTTAAGTTAGGTGGGAGTGTTTTTGAGTTAACTGGGAAGGACTTAAGTTAGGTGGGAGTGTTTTTGAGTTAACTCGGAAGGACTTAAGTTAGGTGGGAGTGTTTTTGAGTGAACTGGGAGGGACTTAAGTTAGGTGGGAGTGTTTTTGAGTTAACTGGGAAGGACTTAAGTTAGGTGGGAGTGTTTTTGAGTTAACTGGGAAGGACTTAAGTTAGGTGGGAGTGTTTTTGAGTGAACTGGGAGGGACTTAAGTTAGGTGGGAGTGTTTTTGAGTTAACTGGGAAGGACTTAAGTTAGGTGGGAGTGTTTTTGAGTAAACTGGGAAGGACTTAAGTTAGATGGAAGGGGGTTCTTAGGCCAAAAATCCAGCTGGAGGTAAATACAGCAACTATAGACAGGATAAACAGCAGCATTGTCTGAGATGTGCGGTACCTAGGGTCGGGTACGCCTACAGTGTGGCGTCTCATGGACAGGTATCGGGCCATCGCCTCTGGACTGGGCTCTTCTCCCTCATCACTGTCCAGAGCCATCGGCCCGTCCGTCTGAAACACACACACGGGTCATGACACAGTGAAGAGTAGATGATCCGTCCTGACACTCATCGACTGTAAATCAGTCCACACTGCTTTATTTATACAATAAATCACCTCAACGATCTGATTCTCGGGGTTTATGAGCTGGACCTGCGGTACCGTCATACTGACGGCGTTACTCTGATCCTGCGGGACAGACACAAAGACACAGATGAAGCAGATCAACCATCAAAAATCTAGAAACTCTGACTGAAAACAATCCCTGTTGTAAGTGATTTCAGAGCAAATACAGAAAGATAACTATCAGAAGGTTGAAAAATAGAGGTGAAATCTGACGATATCACAACCGCAATCCCTTACAACTCCAACAAAATCATCCATTATTATTATAATCCATTAATTCTCCAGGAGAACAGGACGCTCTGCTTTTATACACTATGCAAATGAGGCACTCTAAAGCTCATGCATATTCCCCTCGTCAGGCATCAAAGGTTGCTAACGGTAACGGCACACACCTGCAGCGGGTAGAGGGGGCGGGGCGTGGGCGGAGCCATGCACAGGTTCTTGTGCCGCTTCAGCTTGTCAGACAGCAGACTGTAGGTGGCGCTGTAGTGATCATACGCGTCCGTGTGCAGAGACTGTGATCGACACGCAATCAAATGAATGTTTCAAAAGAGCTCATGTGATTGACAGACACATGCTGTGTGTGTGTGTGTGTGTGTGTGTGTGTGTGTGTGTGTGTGTGTGTGTGTGTGTGTGTGTGTGTGTCACCTGTAAGGTTCGCTCGCGGTCGAAGCCCATATCTGACATGGCCATTAGCACCTGCTCATTAATTAACTCCGTTTCTCTTTCCACCTTCACCTGCTCACATTCTGCTATCAGCTACAGACAGAGAAATGAACAACATTTTTACACATCATAAGGCATTACATTTAGTTTTAGTTTGACCATTGTGTGTGTGTGTGTGTGTGTGTGACTGACTCTGTCGAACTCTGGATCCGGATCTCCTTGTCTCATCCACTTGTTCTTGCAGATCTGCTCCATTGAAAGCCGTCGACTGGGTTCCAGAATCAACATGTGTCTGATCAGATACTCACAGTCTGAAACACACATACAGGTATGTTAGCTGTGTGTCGCGGCTTGTGTGTGTGTGTGTGTGTGTGTGTGAGTCTGTACCTGTGGACATGAAGAACGGGATCCGGAATTTTCCACTGAGGACGCGAGCGCGAAGGTTCTGTAAAGTGCTTCCATCAAAAGGTAATGCGCCACAGACCAGGACATACAACACCACACCCAAACTCTACAGAGAGAGAGAGAGAGAGAGAGAGACGTTTACATCCGTCTCAGCCGATAAAGCACAAGTTGAGATGCTGTTGATCACATGATCTGTGTGTCACGCCGCACACTGACAACAATCAGGTATAAAACTCTGGAATTGAAGCAGCGTTTGACTGTCAGGTGAGCAGGTGCTCCTTCACGGTTTTGTTTTGTGTGTTTGTGATGTCAGAGACAGACGCTGGTTTTACCCATATATCCACTTTCGGTCCGTCATACTCTTTTCCCTCGAAGAGTTCGGGCGCGGCGTACGGAGGACTGCCACACCACGTCTTCAGCAACTGTCCTCGAGAAAACAGATTACTGAAGCCGAAATCTGGAGGACAGAGAGATGGACGGGTCAAACACACTCCATAAACACACAGACAGACACACTCACTCATTCACACACACACTCATTCACACAGACTCTCTCACTCACACACACACACACACACACTCATTCACACACACACACACTCACTCATTCACACACACACTCATTCACACACACACTCATTCACACACACACACTCACTCACTCACACACACACACACACACACACACACACTCATTCACACACACACTCATTCACATAGACTCACTCACTTACACTCACACAGACTCTCTCTCACTCACACACACACACACTCATTCACACACACACACACTCACTCATTCACACACACACACACACACACACTCATTCACACACACACACACTCACTCATTCACACACACACTCATTCACACACACACACTCACTCACTCACACACACACACACACACACACACACACACACACACACTCATTCACATAGACTCACTCACTTACACTCACACAGACTCTCTCTCACTCACACACACACTCACTCATTCACACACACACACACACACACACACCTGCGATCTTGATGTTCAGGTTGTGGTCCAGCAGCAGGTTTTCTGCTTTCAGGTCTCTGTGGACGATGTTCCTGCAATGGCAGAAATAAACCGCCGCTACGATCTGCTTGAACTTCCGCCGAGCGTCTTTCTCCGCCATCCGTCCGTGAGCCACCAGATGATCTGAGACACACCAAAGAGAAGCGAACGTTTGTTTGTTCATGAAGAGTGAATCATCGTTTATTACAGCTTTGAAACCACCTGTATTGCATAAAGAGCAGTAGAAATAAAGCAGAGACTACAACCATTCCAAAGCATTCATGAACTATAACCTTCAAGTTCATATCGGTCAAAACGTTCAAAAAGAGGAGTGAAGGTTCACGAACTGAACAAATGAATGAGTCTGATCACTTTGAGTCACCATGAAGAATCAAACGCTGGATTCACTCACCGAAGATCTCTCCTCCGCTGGCGTACTCGGTCACCAGATAGATCAACCGCTCCGTCTCCATCACCTGCCGAACACACACACAATGAGCACCACTCACATCCAACAAGACTTAACCAATCAGCTGCGAGCGCGAGGAGGGAGGCGGGACCTGGTACAGACGAATGATGTGAGGGTGCCGCAGCATCTTCATGATCTGAACCTCCCGAAAGATCTTCTTCAGATTCTCATCGTCCAGCTGAGTCTTATCCACGATCTTTATCGCAACCTGAGGGGACAGAGGAGCGCCGTTAGAGTTCATTAGCATGACTACAGGCGACAAAGATCAAAGAGCGTCTGTGAATGAATGACCGATCCATAATTAACATAAAATTATTTGCAGATACACAGAGTTAGTGCAGAAACTACTTTCACTCTGAAATGCCAAGTAACGTATTGAATCAGACTTACTGAGGCCGCCTTTTATAGTGTGTGTGTGTGTGTGTGTGTTTTAGATGCGTCGGATCAGATCAGATAGTTTAATATGTGAGAAGCAGACAGTAAATCAGACGGAGCAGCAGTTCCAGTAACAGTGTGTGTGTATTTAAAGCAGCGCTTCTATTAATATCTCTGGATCCGCTCCAGCTACTGTGATGCAATCAGACTCCAGCTGACCCTGCGAGGACTCGACAACATCTGGACACACACACACACACACTTAGAGAACGGCTAGTTCTTGCACATGCAAATGGGTCCAAAATGAGGGAACCAGCAGCAGCAACACAAACATCACAGACACACAGAGAGAACGACGGGGTGTGTGTGTGTGTGTGTGCGCGCGCGTCTGACGGTTACTGTAAAGTAACCTTATTGTATAGTGTTTACATACTGTTCCTTGAACATTTCAGATAAATGTCTCACACCGCGTTGGAAATTAACCAAAGAAGGGAACGAGTGATGAAAACAGTGGAAAACAGAGCATTAATTGGCACAGAAGAGCAGCGACACACACACTCGATATGCACAAACACTCATAAAACACTGAACTGACACACACTGAAGCATGCGTGTGGAAAGAAAGAGCAGCGACATGATTCGGCACGCAGGACGCAGGGATGATTGCCATGGCAACAGTGTGTGTTGTGCTGAGTAAGCGACTGTATCCTCTCTCACACACACACACACACACCGCTGGACATGACGCATCATCATGGAGCCGGACGCCACACACTCTCTAGGGATGTCAATGTACATAAATTCCCATAATCAATGCTTGTTTAAAATCACTGATGAATCAATCATTAACCGCAGCCTCAAATAAACAAGTGTGACTGTCAAATCATTGTACATGAACCCTTGTGTCGTATGTATAGAGTTACAGCTCGCAGAAAACGAGCACATTTGTACGAGCTGGAGATGGAACGACGCGCTGACGTGCGTGTAAACAGGAAACAGGCTTTTGCTCCAAGTTTAGTTTGCTGATGTTTAAGAAGCTGAAGTACATCAGAACTTTGTTCGGATCGGGTGTTCTCACACGAGTCCAAACTCAATGCGAGTTCTGGGATGGCTGATGTTTTCCAGCGTCATTTGAAGGTTGAAGATCTCGGGGATGATGCGTAGAGACCATCGGGAGCGCTGGGATCGGATCAGGATCTTATTCTTCTATGAACAGAAGTACGAAGCTGTAATGTTCAGTAATCCACGTGTTCGGAGGGTTTTGGGACTCTTGGTTGATTAGGTTTAATGATCACATCACATAATATACATTGTGAACATCATAATATCTCATGTCTCGAAGACATCCATGCATTGTAGACATCACGACTACGGTGTCGGCTTCATTTTTCCTGCGTGTCTACGGCTCAAAATCCAGGCTTTAATGACGACCTTCAGCTTCAGAGATTAAATTCCCATCAACAGCGAACCAATCGTCGGTTAATCGTGAGCACTCGCTCCGGCTCGGACCACAGAGCGACAGATCCTGACACGCGGACGCCGTCGCTGGATCCACTCGTGGAAACTCTGACCTCGAGAGCATCACACACTCGTCACGTTCGGTTGGGTTAAAGCGAACTCTGTGCGGTTCAGCTGATATATGAACGCGACACGGACCAAAGACGTGTGAATGAACCAGAAACAGGACGTGATGTCACGAGATGCGACGCACGAGTCACTGATGTGACGACGCGGGAAGATCGGAGTCTCCAAATGAGTCGTGGAGCGACGGGGAGGTGAAGTTTCTGCTGCTGTTCTGAGTGTTCTGAACATTTGATGAGCTCTTCGTGATTCTCAGCTGGTGAAAATAAAGCATGATGGCGTTTAATCCAGAACACAGCGTTGATTTGAGTGTTCGGCAGCGAGTCCGTCGCCAAATATACGTCATGAAAGCGACCAATCCTACGCCTTTGGTTCGGTCACTTCAGGTTCGCTGTTAGAAATGCCAGTGTGAACGCTGAGCGGACCAGGACTATGCGTTTGTTTTTTGGTCCAAAGGAACGAAGCACAAGTGTGAACGCAGCCTCAGTTCAGCCCGAATCTCATGGGTAGCGCTTTATTTCACAGTACATGTATTTTCCTGGTACACATGCAGTGATTTTGTTGCACGTACAGGTAAAGGAGTGCGAACACCTGACACGAAACACACAAACACGGCTGGACGCTCCAGAGGTGCACACACAGGAACTACTGCGTACCTTCAGACGAGAGTTGGGTAAAAACGGGCACTGAGGCTGCGTTCACACTTGTGCTTCGGTTCCTTTGGACCAAAAACAAACACAAAACATACAGTCCTGGTCCGCTCAGCGTTCACACTGGCATTTTTAACAGTTCCCGAACCAAAGGCGTAGGGATACGGTCACGACCCGATTGGTCAGCGTTTATGACGTATATTTGGCGACGGACTCGCTTCCGAACACTCAAATCAACGCTGTGTTCTGGATTAAACGCCATCATGCTTTATTTTCACCAGCTGAGACTCACGAAGAGCTCATCAAATGTTCAGAACGTTCAGAACAGCAGCAGAAACTTCACCTCCCCGTCGCTCCACGTTTGCCCTCGACTCATTTGGAGACGCCGATCTTCGAATCAGTGACTCGTAGCGTCTCATCTCGTGACATCACGTCCTGTTTCTGGTTCGTTCACACGTCTTTGGTCCGGTGTCGCGTTTCATATATCAGCCGAACCGCACCAGAGTTCGCTTTAACCCAACCGAACGTGACGAGTGTGAACGCAGCCTGAGTCTGTATGGTAACGCACATATTACTGTACCTATTAATGGTATTTACACGGTAACTATATAGAACTTACAGTCCTTTTCCAGGCACGTAGAAACTACAGCTCGTGTTCGCACTCCTTTACCTCAACACAATCACTGTATGAGTACCAGGAAAACACATGTACGTGTACATGACACATCCGTAGAAGACTGGAGGAAAGATGCTGAAAATTCAGCTTTGATCACTGAATATGAATTATATTCACACAGTAATAATATTTCAGAGGTTTCCAGTATTTTTTAACCAAACAAACGCAGCCGTATAGTGAGCGAATCTGACCCGACGGAATCGTGAGGATCACACCAACACACGAGATTTATTTTGCGTTACGCTGATGAAATATTGGAGGAAAATGCGTAAATTGTCGAAAGAGTCATTGAATGTAACTTTGTTTTCTTGCTTTCTTCTGCATCGTGTTCACAATGATAAAAAGTGACCCTCAGTACAAAAATCGTGAAAGAGCGGAGCGTCACCCACACAAACCATCACGCTGAAAACAGCCTCACCCGCGCTCTGACGTCACACACGGACCGAGGCGGATCAGAGCGAGTCTTAGCTTGTTAAGGGCTTATGAACGCGTCACCGCTGAACACGCGCAGATCTCAGAACGACGTCCGATGCTTATCTGAGCACACAGGCACGAGCGGCACGCCGAACCGCCGACCGGGTCACGTGTGCTTCTGTGACGTCTGCAGCGCTGGATCCGAATCCCATCTGAGATCTGGACACTGACACACTTTCACAAGCTTCAGATTCAGGACAGTGTGCTAATGCTTCTCACCGCACAACATCTCTGAAGCTGTGAATTCTACAGCAACACTGTGCATTACTGTAATATGACAGTATGATGAGGTTTCTTGAGCGGCAAATCGTCACATTAGAATATTTCTGACACTGAAGGCTGGAGTAATGTCAGCTTTGATCACTGAAAATATATTAGAATGAATGTTTTACATTGCAATGACATTCGGGATCACCAAGCTATGTAATGTATGTAATGCAGCAGCTGATCCACACAGTCAATACTTTGGTATTATTTTGATCCGCTGGAACGAATAATCACAGTTATTGTCATAATCGCGCAGCTCTGCTGAACCCAAAACTCTTGTGCGTCGCATTACATTAAGGTTTAATTCGTTAGCATTACATGATAGTGACCAAATAATTCCAGGTCTGTGTGAATCTGCATTCAGAGCTGAAGTGAAGGAAACGCATCGTGACACAAAATCAGACGACGAATCGCACTCTGAACCGAGAGCGAACGCCACGAGCGCGGCCGTAGCTCACGGACGGAGAGGTCTGATCACACGACTACAGACACACATCAGTCTGGCGGGTTTGATCAGCCGTTCCACCAGAAAACAGTCATGGACACACACCGGCGGATCCTCACAATCACAGCAGCGCGTAGTGTGTGTTTCTGATGACGTACGGCGACTCCGTCAGCGGAGCATTACAGCCGTTAAGATGGGTTAAAACTGGGGGAATCCTCGTGCTGACCTGCGGTGATCCCGGGAAAACCAGGACACACACACACGAGTGAAGCGCACAGCTGCCCACGTGATCCCTACACGGTACAAACACACACAGGTGAACAAAGATCAACACTAAACACACAAACCTGCCTGAACTCACACACACGGAACACAATCACGTCACGGTCTGTCCGATCCGGCTTCGATTACCGTAATGCGCAGCTTCTCAGTGAAGCGCGGCTCTGTGATCAGGAGTAAACGCTGCTGCGCGAAACATCCTTCCAAACAGGAGAAGTGTGTATGCACATGTTTTTACTCCAAACTCGCTCGTCACGACATCTGAGTGTTTGTGGTTTCTCACAGAAGACGGCAACATATTGACAGTGTTCGATTCAGTGATGAAGGGGATTGGCAGCACGGTCAAGCATTTCTAAAGTTTGCGATCAGGCTTGTCTTGCGTCTTAAGGATTTCTTTTAGATAAAACATTAAATGATACGTGTAAATGGAAAATATACAAAGAACAAAAGCGTTTAAGCTCAACAGCAGCGAACGAACAACGCCGTTATCGCGCAGGCTCGAGTCAGAAAATGGTTACCGTGTTTACGTTGAGAACAACAATATCCAGATGTTCGGGGAGGAATGTCGTCCAGATGTTGTTCTCGTCTCCCTCGACAACACTTAAAGGAAGTTTACGTCTCGAGATCATTTTGCGATCAGATCCTGACGGACAGCTCAGGGTGTTCCGTGTGATGTCATGATAACTTCTGTCTCACGCTCCACAGCCGCTCCAGGAGGAACGGAGGATAGTGCTCAGGATTCATCATGGATTCACTGCATTTACGACCAGCAAAGCAACGAAGGAAAATTCATATAGTATTTTTGATTATTAGTTACAGATGAAATATTGGAGTATCTGTGCACTGCCGTCGTGTCCATTAGCCGAGTTTAATCAGCGTGTTTCAGTCTTCTGTTCATTCAGCGACGGAATGACGTCCGTAGGGATTTCCTGGAATGTCGCGCGTTATACCGTACTTTATTTACTTCTGATCAGAGCCGCGCTTCACTGAGAAGATGCGCATCAAACACAACACTGCCAAATTACGTGAGCTTTCATTTAAAATAATTGTGCAGCCCTACTGTCTATCCATCGATCCCTCTATCTATCCGTCTATTCCTATCTGTGTCTATCCCTCTATCTGCTACGTACATCATTCTATCTATCCCTCTATTTACTTGTACATCCATCTGTCTGTCTATCCCCCATCTACCTGTACATTCCTGTGTGTCTATCCCTCTATTCTACTCATACATCCCTCCATCTGTGTCTATCCTTCTCAATTCATTTCAAAATGTGTTTTATTGGCATGACAACCGTCACAATGTATTGCCAAAGTATTTCTAATGTTCTCTCTATCTGTCTAGCCCCCTTTCTTTATTTCTATCTCTCTCGCTCTTTATCTACCCCTCTCTCTCTCTGTCTATCCCTCTCTCCTCCCACAACAGCATCACTGCTGCAATAAAACAACGCGGATTACTGTTAACCAGCCCACATTTACACACACACTGACATCTACACACTCTCATACGACAAACACACACTCATGCAATCCACACAAATCAACAAACACATCCCATGAGCAACACACACACACACACACACACACACACACACACCTACACACGATCCCCACACAATTTTCACAGATGCGCGCACGCGCGCGCGACCCCCTGGGAGAACGAGCGCAGGCCGCATCACAGTGTGTGTGAGTGTGTGTGTGTGTGTTTGTGTGTGTGTGGTCGGTGTCTCCGCTGTCAGCGCGTGGATCTGCCCCGCGGGGCATCAGGCGGGGTAACGGTGTCTCCTACCTTTGCTTTGGTGATCATGTGCGTGGCGAGTTTGACCACAGCGAAATTGCCCTTCCCGATGGTCCGCTCCATCTCATAGTAGCCGACGCGCACGGGGGGCGGGCGACCGACGCCCGCGGCGGCGGCTCGGTTCGCGTTCGGGTGGTGTATAGAGGCGGCGGGCTGCACTCGCTCGCGGTTCGGGTGCGGAATCCCGGCGGCGGCGGCAGCCCCGCTCGACACGGCCGCCATCTTCTGCCCTCTCTGCGGGAACAACAAGCGAGGACGCGCAGCGCGCTCTCCGGACACGCCCCCGCCGTGCGTCAGGACGCGAGCGCCGCCCCTTTGCGCAGCGCCCTCTCATGGATGTCGCCGTGGCAACCGATAGCGTAACTATGACTTCATTGCCTGCGCGAGCGCATGTCTCGGTCGCCCTGGCGACGGGACGTGCGCGCGCCTGCGCGCGTGTGTTTATTATATTCCTCAGATCTCTCGCTGTCTGCTCGAATGCGCTGAGGAAACTATTGCCATGACAACAAGAAATTCCCTGCATAACCCCCTTCTTCCAACCGGAAACGCGCTCGGAGACAGGAATGTGGGAACCGTGAATGCGCAACTCCTCATGCACGAGCCTCAGAGGATGCGCATCTATCTATCTATCTATCTATCTATCTATCTTTACAATTGTTTTATCAGTATATTTACAACTAATAAAAAAGCCATTATTATGATTAACTTTCATCATCTGATGCTTCATATGATTAATTTGTGTGAGTTTGTGTGAGCGTGTGTGTGTGTGTGAGTTTCAGTGAGTGTGAGAGAGTGAGTTTCAGAGTGTGAGTGTGTGTGAGAGAGTGAGTTTCAGTGTGTGTGTGTGTGAGAGAGTGAGTTTCAGTGTGAGTGTGTGTGTGTGTGTGTGTGTGTGAGAGTGAGTTTCAGAGTGTGAGTGTGTGTGTGTGAGTGAGTGTGAGAGAGTGAGTTTCAGTGTGTGTGTGAGAGAGTGAGTTTCAGAGTGTGAGTGTGTGTGTGTGTGAGAGAGTGAGTTTCAGTGTGTGTGTGTGAGAGAGTGAGTTTTCAGTGTGAGTGTGAGAGAGTGAGTTTCAGAGTGTGAGTGAGTGTGAGAGAGTGAGTTTCTGTGTGTGTGTGAGAGAGTGAGTTTCAGAGTGTGAGTGTGTGTGTGTGAGAGAGTGAGTTTCAGTGTGTGTGTGTGAGAGAGTGAGTTTCAGTGTGAGTGTGAGAGAGTGAGTTTCAGAGTGTGAGTGTGTGAGTGAGTGTGAGAGAGTGAGTTTCAGTGTGTGTGTGTGAGAGAGTGAGTTTCAGTGTGTGTGTGTGTGTGTGTGAGAGAGTGAGTTTCAGAGTGTGAGTGTGTGAGTGAGTGTGAGAGAGTGAGTTTCTGTGTGTGTGAGAGAGTGAGTGAGTTTCAGAGTGTGAGTGAGTTTCAGTGAGTGTGAGAGAGTGAGTGAGTGAGTTTCAGAGTGTGAGTGTGAGAGAGTGAGTTTCAGTGTGTGTGTGTGAGAGAGTGAGTGAGTGAGTGAGTTTCATTGTGTGTGTGTTTGTGTGTGAGAGTGAGTGAGTTTCAGAGTGTGTGTGTGTGTTTGTGTGAGAGTGAGTGAGTTTCAGAGTGTGTGTGTGTGTGAGTGTGTGAGTTTCAGTGAGTGTGTGTGTGTGAGAGAGAGTGAGTTTCAGAGTGTGTGTGTGTGTGTGAGAGTGAGTGAGTTTCAGTGAGTGTGTGGTGTGAGTGTGTGTGTGTGAGAGAGTTTCAGAGTGTGTGTTTGTGTGTGTGAGAGTGAGTGAGTTTCAGAGTGTGTGTGTGTGTGTGAGAGTGAGTGAGTTTCAGAGTGTGTGTGTGTGTGTGAGAGTTTCATTGTGTGTGTGTGTGAGAGTGAGTGAGTTTCAGAGTGTGTGTGTGTGTGTGTGAGTGTGTGAGAGAGAGTGAGTTTCAGTGTGTGTGTGTGTGTGTGTGTGTGTGTGTGAGAGTGAGTGAGTTTCAGTGTGTGTGTGTGTGAGTGTGTTTCACTATTCACTTTTTATAAAAACTCTTTATAAAAACCTCATTATTGATGATGATGAGCTGATGAAGAATCCCTCCCTCACCTTCTCTGGAGGAGAACTGAACATCCAGAGAGAGGAGACCACAGGAAATGACATCACAGGCTGTAGTGAGTGTGTGTGTGTGTGTGTGTGAGTGTGAGTGTGTGTGTCGCCCTCAGGTGGTGTTTGTGTGGCTCAGCACACAGCTGTACCGCAGCTCAGTTTCTCTGACGTCAGCACTGAATTCATCCAATCAGGCGGCAGCATCTCAGTTTGACTTCCTGTATCTGACAGCAGATCAGTGTGTGTGTGTGTGTGTGTGTGTGTGTGTGTGTGTGTGTGGTGTAGTTTGTGTAAATAATTGTTTTTATTTTTTGTCATTTTTTTTAAATGATTACACCTACAGTTGGGGGTTACATTGAATAAACGACAATAAGCTATACATGCATAAACAAAATAAAGCGGCGACAAACGTAAACGATAGAAAAGCGTTACGCGGAAGATTGTTGTGAAAGTGTTCCGCGTGTGTCACGTGACGCGTGCGCGATGACATCACGGCGACGCGGCGTCCAGTCAGGATCGGAGCCGTTGGTCAGTACATCAACACAGCAGCGCGAGACGGTCGGAACCGAGCCGATCGCGCGTTTCTTTTCACCTCAGACCGTTTGTTGTCGTGTGATGTGTTTGTGTTGAAGCGTCATCAGGAGCTCAGCGCGAGACACGGTCAGTCTGTACATTCACACACATTTATCTGCTGATTATTGTGAATCGAATGCCTGTGTACCGACTGACGCTATATATGTGTATATTGTGTAATATTGTCACTACACAGCGATCATTAATGCAGTGGTACAACGGTTTTACAGCCATTATAACAGGAATCAGTTAATGCTGTGTAAACGGTCGGGCATGACGTCACGCTGTTGTTGACATGTTGACGTCAGTAAACACACGTCAGCTCGTGAGTTTGTGTTCGGCAGTCACGTGTCATTCGAGCTGGAGCGGTGACGTCACTGCTGATATGAAGGAGTGTTCAGATGAAGGTTCTGTTCCGGCTCCAGATCTCAGGCTGATGACGGATCCAGCATGCGGGAGTTCTGCTGCGTTCCGGGATGGCTGGTCCTGATGCTGGTGTGTGGAGTCCGGCGAGCGAGCGGCACCAACGCGGTCATCCAGAGAGACGCCCAGTTCGACGTGACGTATGACGACACGGTCACCAGCGACAACCAGACCATCTACTCCTACAACCACACCGTCTCCAGGAACAAGGCAGGAGTCCATCGGAACCGCCGGCCGGATCGCTGGAGACGATGCGGTCCCAATAACCTCTCTCTCTCTCTCTCTCTCTCTCTCTCTCTCTCAGACGGAGGGCGTGCGGGTGTCGGTGGAGCTGCTGTCGGAGAGCGCCGTGAGTCCGGTTCTGTTCGTGGTCCGGCAGAAACAGGCCGTTCTGTCCTTTCAGGTTCCCCTCATCCTCAGAGGACTGTGAGTACAGCCGTTGCCTAGCAACCCCGACATCCCTTATTGCAAACGTAGTGATGAGCGACTTGTGAAATCTGAATGTGAACTAGTGTTTGTTACTTATTAGAAGAGGAAGATCATATTTTGGTGTATCTATCAGGCATGTCATGATGAAGAACACCGATCGTCTTCATCACGGGCACCTGTTAGCGGGTGGGATATATTAGGTAGCATAGCCAAGACCGGTCAGGAAGGTGGTCGTAATGTTATGGCTGATCGGTGTAGATATCATTAACACAACTCATGCTCTAATATAAAACGCTGCACTTCTCGAGTCAGACGTTTAATTTGCACTCAGAAATGACGATGTTCGTTCATGTGTGAACTTTGATCTTTCGGTTCCTCATAAACTTCTGTTTTTGCACGAGCAGCTCCGATGAGCTGATCTGTGTCGCTCTGTGTGACGTGTTTGCAGTGGGTCTGTGGTGACGTGTCACATGTGTCGGCAGGTATCAGAGGAAGTATCAGTACACGCAGGTGGGCCGGACGCTGTGTCAGCCGCCAACAAAGGCCGTGGCGGAGACCCAGTTCTTCTATGTGGACGTGTCGACGCTCTCCAGCGCCGGGATCCACTATCAGCTGCGAGTCAGTCGCGGTGGACAGCTTCACACTCCAGTGAGTCACTGATCAGAGTTCAGCCATAATCAGACACGTCTGACCTGAGTCAGGTTTAGTTTGTTCTGGCCACATTAGCTCTGTTTCCATCCAGAGTCGTGCGCGGCTTTTGTTTTAACGTGACAGCCCAAAATAAGTGGATGAACGGGAAGTGGATCTCGTTCTTCCTCAGAAGTGTCGTTGACATTTGTGACGTACTCCTCTTTAGGAATGTCATGCTGTGCTTTTCTCTTTATGTCTACAGGACAGACAAGAAATTCAGCTTCAACGCGACGCCGTCCCAGCCACAGGTTCACACGCTCTCCTTCTCTGCAGGGCTGGGGTCCGAGTATTTCACTATAGATTCACAGAACCAGTGTGACTGATCTCAGAGCAGTCAGTAAATCTGCTCAGTGTGTGACAGAGCAAACAGGTGTGTGTTTGACATCCTGCTCCGGAAGGATCCAGTTAAAGCTAGGCTCTGTTCAGAGGGCGTCATGATGGAGGACTGTGGGAAGAGTCCTGGTGAACGCAGCCGTTCACTTCCTGCCGTGAAAGTGTTCAGCTGGACCAATCAAACTGTGTGTCTTTTAACACTTAGAATATTTTCAGTGAAGCACTCAACTTTGACCTCCGTGTGGAAGTGCGTTTAGTACGGATGGCATTTTATGTAGTTATACGGTGAACAACAGTGAACTTTGAGGTGCAATAAAATTGACATGTGTGGAAATAAACGGAATGACTCGTGTTAGATGGTAAAGGCGACGCCTGTTTGGTTGCTTTGCCATTTCTTACCATAACAATGTTCTTTTTGGCAAGAACTGGTGTTTTAACGTTCGCACCGGAGGAACCTTTTCATAGTTCCTAGAGCTATTGGCTGAAAGTAGCGGACTTTGCCAGTGTTTGCACTGCAGGAACTAGGAACGATTGTAGTTCTAGGAACTCCGTTTAGGGAACTAAATGAGCGCCGTACTTCAGAGTAGCGTCTAAATGAGCACTATAGGAGCTTTCAGTGAGCTTTCAGTGTGCGCTGATGGGTCAAACGCACGTCAAACACCGGCACCCGGCATTTATAAAAAGCTGTATAAACATATTTACTTCACGAACATGGAAAACAGCAGTATTTCTGCTCATTTCTTGGCCTCGATACTGAAAGTTGTAATAAGAGACTCATCTCTTAGCCCCACTCTTTCAGGTGCATAAATTATGTTTACAGTCCATCTCCGCGGCACACAACAAACACAGCGCCGATCACGGTATCCTCCAGCTGACAGTTTTTAGTGTCCGCACTTAAAGACGGGGAGAAATCAGTTCTCAAGGAACAATCCTAGTGGGAAGTTCCCATAACTGAGTTCCTAGAGCTATTCGGTGCAAAATCCCCTATTGACGCTAGACTCCGAGAGACTCAGAATGTGAAATATTGTCTGTCAGTCTTTACCATCTAACAGTCCTTTAGTGTGAAATCAGTATAACAGGCACATGCCCAACAGATGCTTAAATTTAACATGTACACTTTAACTTGTGTGGAAATGGGCATGGAATGGTGAATAAAAAAGTCAAAAAAATATTATTTAACCTCACTGAACCAGGCTAGATACATCAGTTTATTTCACTGAAGCGTACTTCATACAAAAATTAGAGCATTTTTCACCAAAGAATACTGGGATTCTACAAAAAAAGTCTTTGTTCCTCTTTTTAAAGAAGGTCATACAGGCTTGGAACAGCACGAGGACAGGAAATGGTGATGTGATTTGCTTGTCTGGGTGAACTATAGCTTTAAGCTCCGCATAATCACAGGATAGTTCAACTATGGTTGATTTTGACCAGCAGAGGTCGCTGTCACACACAAGACACAGCCTAGACCAGGGGTTTTCAAACTGGTTTTTACAGATGGAGTGTAATGACTGTGTGTGTGTGTGTGTGTGTGCAGTTCTTCAAGTATGTGTTTCCTGACGGTGTGGACACCGTGATCGTGGAAGGTGAACTCGCAGAAGAACTTCCCCTGCTCCGTCATGTCCATACAGGACATCCAGGTGAGAGACACACACATGCACACACTGATGATGTCAGAGGAGTTTGAGCTCATATCTGTGTGTCTCTGCGTCTGTCTAGTGTCCGGTTTATGATCTGGAGTATAAGAGAATAGCTGATAATAATGTGGCGTTTATTGGAATGTATCAGACTATGACCACCACAGCTGCCATCACAGTGCAGGTAACACACACTCACACAACACTCACTTCACTCACTCACTCACTCACTCAACTCCTCTCACTCACTCACTCACACACACACACACTCACTCACTCTCACACACTCACACTCACACACTCACTCACTCTCACACACACTCACTCACACACACTCACTCTCACACACTCCCGCCCACTCTCTCACTCTTACACACACTCACTCTCACACACACTCACTCACTCTCACACACACTCACTCACTCACTCATTCACTCAGACTCACTCACTCACTCACTCATTCACTCAGGACTCACTCACTCACTCACTCATTCACTCAGACTCACTCACTCACTCACTCATTCACTCAGACTCACTCACTCACTCACTCACTCACTCACTCACTCACACTGCTCTGTGTGTTTCAGAGGAAGGATTTCCCCAGTAACAGCTTCTATGTGGTGGTGGTGGTGAAGACTGAAGACGAGGCGTGTGGAGGGACCTGGCCTGCGATTCTACCCCACTCTTACCTGGTTAGTTCCTACAACCAATCCGTTACGCTGTTCTCAGCCAATCAGAACCCTTGTTTTGATGGCAAGTGGTTGGTGTGTGTGTGTGTGTTTCCTCAGATGAGCTGCTGGACGCTGGGAACCGCAGTAAAACTCTGGATGTGCATCGTTATCTCCCGCCATTAACTGTGAGCTGCGCACTAGACGTTTGTTCAGTCGTTCGTTTCTCCCGTCCGTCGGTTCATTGAGTCGGTTCTCTCTTGTTCTCTAGCGGAGGGTGTATGTGATGGGGATGTCTTCTGTCTGGGGATCTTCCTGTCGTTCTATCTGCTCACGTATTCTTGTGGCCTGTGTGGGAGAACCAAGAGGGTACGGCCATACTGTCGACAGAATGGAGTCCATTGTTCAGTGTTGGATCAGTTCGGTCGTGATTCGAAGATTTCGTCATTCAGTGACAGCCCAATCACATTCATGTCTTTCTCAGGATGAACAAGGAAGAGGGAGGGGCTTCTGAACCCTGACGCCTCACCTGCAGAGACAGGGTAACCCGATCACTACACCTGAACGAGTAAATGATTCAATTCATTCTTAGAATTAATGTCTTCAATGAGTGACTTTATTGAACTGTTTATTCTTTTATTCTCTTTTCTGCAATAATTTGTGTGTCGTTTTAGCATCTCTCTTGGGGTAAGAACTGTGTGTTGTGGTGTGTGTGTGTGTGTGTGCACAAGTGTGATAGAGTGAGAGTGTGTGAGAGAGTGAGAGAGAGGAAGTGTGTTCGTGAGTGTGTTACATAACGTCATGTAATTGATATCATTAAATCCTGCAATACTGTCGTCAACAGGACCTGCACTCTCTTGACCTCCTAGAGTTGTGAAAAGCGGGAGGAGCCGAAAACAAACTGCTGTGTTTATGATTATGATGATCAATTAAAGCAAACGAGTTTGTAACATCAAGGCAGTAAAATGAACTGTTTCTAAAACACCGAAAAACACATTCAAGGCTTAAGATGACCCGGCCAGATAATCACACTGTCCTGGATTCTGAGTGTGGTGAGGTCTGATCCAGTGGTCCTGAAAACATGTGTCCTCTGGCGGATTGCAGGGATTATTGTGTGCTGACTCACAGCGTCTGTAGTTGAAGACATCACTTGGCGTTGCAGAACTAACCCAAACACGCTCCTGCTTAGAGTGAATAGAAACACGAAATGTTTTCACCTCTCTTCTAGATTTGGACAGGACAGTCTCCATTCACATGCAGGAGTGAGTGTGCTTAGGCATGTGCAGGGGCGCATGATAGAGGATTTTTTTAACTGGGGTGGGACCAAGCTGTCAGTGTAAAATTATTTAAAACTCAATTCAGTTATTGTTTGCGTAATTTGGGGATAATGATTTTGCACTAAAAAGCCATTGGGCGGAATTTCTTTAATTGAAATCATGGATAAACAAACAATGAAACAAAAGTAAACAAATGCTACCTGAATCACCGCTGCAATTCACTGATCAGATGTTATTTGGACTCCAATCACCCACCAAAAACTTCACGTCTTCAGCAAAGTTTGTTTTTATTCAAACATTTGCTTATCTCAGCCACAAAGTCTATATTATGAACAAATAAAAAAAAAGCAATAGAACCTATGTGGCAAAAAAAAAACCTAAAAAATTAATTTATGTGTTACAAGTTTGTTGCAATTTTTAGGTTAGAATTAGATTTCAAATGATGGTATGACATATTAAGAAATGTATCTTCATAGTCCATAATTTAAGAATCTCCGTACAATAAAAAACTTTGATTTCTGCTGTAATGAGGATGTCAAAAGTTTATGTAGCCTTTATTTGTTGTTTACACACAAATTTTACTCATAATTATTTTTAGAGCTGGCTCCACACGACCAGTGAACACACTCAGTCAATTTGTGCAATGGGTTAAATGATAAAGATAAAACATTATTTCCTGACGATAAATAGTTTTTGCTGTGTTTGCCTCGAGGGCAAAAAGCCTTCTTGACCATTTTTGTCAGACTAGTTATTCCCCTTAACAAATCGAATCTGCCCATCTGGGAAATTCAGCAGGCACGGATACTTTCATTGTTTGTTTTTTGAAAAAACGAGGGTGATTGTTTTTTTGGTCTTTCATTGCCTTTATGAGGCATTGCAGTCGATTTTTTTTTTTCAGTTCAGAAAAAATACCGACTCAGATCAGTCATAAATTGTATATGATCACTACGGGTTACGCTCTACAGGCACAGAGGTCCCGCCTTTGTCGGCCTCTAGATTGGCTAGGAGAGTCTCTCCGATTGGTATTAACGCGACCCCTAAACCTACCCAATAGGAGGAGACCCTTCTGGCAATTCAGAGGCGGAAAAAGGTGGGACCTTCCCCCTACTGGTACTTGACAAATAAGGTTCCGCGCCCCGGCGTCACTCAGAGAGAGTGCAAACACGGTTAATCCCTGTTTTTACGATTTTTGTCGCCTTCGTAGGGAGGATAAGTGAGGGCGGGGGACGGATCGGGTTCACTTTGAATTTGGGGGGGGACATGTCCCCCCCGTCCTAGTGCCATCTGCTGCGAGGGGGGGGGGGGGGGGGGGGGCCTGAGCATTGTGTGTGGTAATGTGCTCAGATACGTCTGGTGTGGGAGTGAAGGGTGTTGTCAGAACCTGCAGTGAAGGCCCTGATATACTTCAAACGAACGGGGTGGGGGGGGGGGTGTGTGACGTCATGCCAAACAAAATTTCATGCCCGACATGAAGTTCGTTTTATTCTGGAGGATCCCAGACTGGGTAAACACACTATGTAACTCCCATTGGTCAGTGATGATGATGTAATAGGTGGTGTTTTGGCTCGTCAGATGCAAGTAAAAACAAAACAGAGCTGCTTCTATTGCATTCATGGTGAAGTGGGCGGAGTCAGTATAAACCGCTAAAGGCATTGAAAAACTTCTATTTACCTCCTCAGTGAAGAATGAAAACAGAACCTTCACCGTGAGTATGTCAGGGCCTTTCACACACACACACGACTCTCTCTCTCTCTCTCTGAGCACGTCGAACCCACCTGTGTGTGTTTCAGGAAAAGCTACCCGTGTCTCCGTATGATATACGGTTCATTTGGTGAGTTGAAGGAGGTGTTCACGGATGTTATTATGTCTTCGTTATAGATCTGTTTTAATCATCGGTCTCTGTTTCTCCAGCTTGATAATGGAGCACATTGTGTCTGAAGCTGTCACTGAAAGTTTAGCATCAAACGATGGGAACTATGGATACATTGGTGTAGCTAACACACACACCACCACACAACAGGGGATATTCATATTCATATTGCGCGGTTCAGTGCCCTCTCTCATTGGGCTTTGATGTGATGTGGCTATGCTTTTCTGATTGGTTTATTTTTACCAATTAGGAGCGGAGACTTTTAATCGGAGACTAATATCAGCTCATCATTGTAGCCATCCGCTTCGGTGACACGCCCACTTTATAATCAGCAATCAGCACATCCTTATAAAATCACCACCACATCCAAAATCAAAACCAAAAAAAGAAATATAGAAATAAAAATCCATTTCTCTGCATTGGAATTTAAATAATTTTTATGAAGTTGTATTTTGCTGATGAATTGTTTAGATGACTGATTGAGTGATTCGTGATCGTCTGCAACGATGCTGTTCACTGAACGTTTGTTTTGCGCGTGTTCAAGATCGATCCTCTAGAGAGCGTCCCCGCGCCGACACGAGTCGCTGAGTTCAGTGGAGGAGGCCGATTACGACACGCTGGCCGGAATCGACTCGGACAAAAAACATCGTCCGCCTAAGGTGTGTGAAACTATAGAGGAAAACACCAGTGTGTGTGTGTGTGTGTTTACTGACTGACTGTCGTTTCTGTGACCAGAAGTTCCTGTGGTCTCTGATCTCGCTCGAAAAGATAAACGCATCTCAGCCAGTAATACATGATCTACTACTGGTGAGTCTCACACACACAAACACACACAAACTCACTCACACAAATGAATCATATGAAGCATCAGATGATGAAAGTGAATCATAATAATGGCTTGTTTATCTTTATCTTGTTTATCTACATTAAAACAACACACTCAGTGCATGTGTTTGTTTGACACACAGTGATGTGTGTGTGTTTTCTCCGCAGGAACATCGCTACAATCGCAGTGTTTTACGCTCTTCCTGTCATTCAGCTGGTTATCACCTATCAGACGGTCAGAAATCTCTCCTCAGGTCGTGTGTGGTCAGTCTTCATTGGACTTGATCACTATTATAATTTGTTTATTTTCTGACAGGTTGTAAATGTCACAGGAAACCAAGACATCTGCTATTACAACTTCCTGTGTGCACACCCTCTCGGAGCTCTAAGGTGTGTGTGTGTGTGTGTGTGTGTGTGTACGTTCTTCAGACATTTTAAGTGTAATTAACAGTCTGAAGGCATAAAGCCTGTTCTCAGCAAGGAATACAGTACAACTCTAAAGTTCTAACGGTAAGAGAATAAGAGGAAGTAGAGCTGATGTATTGTAGCCACGATATAGTGTCAATTTTATCACCCACCCGTAAGAACAATATCTCTCCATGTTTTTCCAGCTGATGAATGCCATTGACAGCCAATCAGAATCCACCTTATAAGGTGTTATCATGAACAGAGCGTTAATGCGAACACAAATATCGTTGTGAGATCTGGGTTTGATGTTTTCAGCTCGTTCAACAACATCCTGAGTAACCTGGGTTATGTGCTGCTGGGGCTGCTCTTCCTGCTGATCGTCCTGCAGAGGGACATCCTTCACAACCGCGCGCTGGAGCGCAACGACAGCACGGCGCTGGTGAGCGGCAGAGACCGTCCGAACCGCGCTGACGGACCAGAAACACTTAGCTGCACATGAGAGACACCGGCTGACGCACTGCACACTTACACTGGAATGTTCTCGAGTGTGTCATATCAGGCTCTGGTAGCCACGGCTCCTCCACACTTCAATCAAGTGCATCACTGGGTGTTTGAGTGCACTGTTCCTTTGAGTTTTCAGTGCGAACTCTTAAACTGTTTATACGACTAAACGGCAGTGCTCGAGTATGTGAATCTGTTTCAGCGTGTGTGTGTGTGTGTGTGTGTGTTTCAGGAGTGTGGCATTCCCAAACACTTCGGCTTGTATTATGCGATGGGCACCGCTCTGATGATGGAGGGGCTGCTCAGCGCCTGCTACCACGTCTGTCCAAACTACACCAACTTTCAGTTCGGTGAGTGTGAGAGTGCTCTCGAGAGCTGCTGCTGAGATCCATCTTAGGGGCAAAGGAAGTTTGGGATGTAATTTCACGTCATTTGTGCGTTTCAGACACGTCGTTCATGTACATGATTGCTGGGTTGTGTATGTTGAAGCTGTATCAGAAGAGACACCCGGACATCAACGCCAGCGCGTACTCCGCTTACGCATGTTTGGCTGCCGTCATATTCTTCTCTGTGCTGGGGGTGGTGAGAACACACACACACACACAGCAGTGATAGGAAAAAGCCTGTTTCTGAGCGACAGAGTCGTGATGTGAAGAACAGAAGCGCTCCCAGCGCCGAGCCCTGAGGCTCTCCAGCAGCTAGAGGTGCTGATTTAGACACCATGACACCCGAGGGACATGCGCACACACTCACACTGATGGTACACTGCTTCTCATCAGATTGATGGAAGTGCTGTGTGTACATCAGTTTAATCGTAATACCGCCTAAATATCTTACAATCACATGATGAGTGTGTGTAAACATAGTCAGTGTGAATTGTGCAGAGATGAACAGTGAATTGAATTAGGTGTAAGTGGAACTTGTCACAGTCTCGGGTGAAAGTCCATAGAAATATCACTGTATGTCTATGAGAATGAGTCAAACAAACCTGTGTGTTGAGTGTGTGTGTCAGGTGTTTGGAAGGTAACACTCGGTTCGGGATCGTTTTTTCTGTCAACACATCCTGGCCACGATGCTGCTGAGCACTCACCTACTACATGGCCGCTGGAGACTGGGAGTCTCCACACACACACAACACACCTGACATGAGGCAATGGTGTTTTTCCTAAACTGTGTCTGTGTGTTTTCAGACTCTGGATCTTGCGCAGCGATCCTTGATATGAAATTACACAGACAGTATTCGCATTGCAGCGGACCCATATACATTGTGATACAACACACACGCACAGCACCACGCAGCTGTCGCAGTGCATCTGTCCGTATGACCGTGTGTTTGTGTGGGTGGTTTGCCTGTTGGATCGATGTTTCCTGCTGGTGATGGGAAACATTGTGAAACTGGTCGCTGTGAGTTACCTGCTTCACCTTCATCTCACATCTCTGTCGATAACGAGCGCAACACATACTCGTGTGTGTTGTGTGTGTTCGTGTGTTTGCAGGGCCGTACGGCCCATCATCAAACTACCCAAGCCGCCTTCGCCGTCGTACCTGCTGGCCATCGCCATCTTTTACTAGCTGCTGTACTTTCGCCTTCTACATCATAATAAGGTGCGGATTTCCTGCTTCTGACGTCTCGCCGCAGGTTCTTCAGACCACTGATCTTGTGTGTTCGGTCTCAATCATAACATCTCTGTTGTGTGTGTGTTGTGTGTACTGCGCATGGGTGACGTATCCAGTGTCTGTCTCTGGTGTGTGTCCTGTTCACCGCGTGGTCCTGGGGCTTCGCGCTGTTCTTCTTCTTCTGGGTCTCGAGTACATGGCAGTGAGTCTCTCTCCACACACCCACACAACACACACCCCTCCTCATTAGTACACCCTCAGTCATAGTTGATGAGACTCCAAACTCTGTCTCCAAAAACTCCGGCCGAGTCCTCGGAGCACAACCGGAGTGTATTCTGCTCTCCTTCTTCGCCGATCTCGATATTCTGGCAACTTACCTGTCTCCATCGCGCATGTTCGATCCTTCCTGTGATTCACGACGCTCAGTCCACAATAGCCCAACGAGACAACTGAACATAATAGACACCCGTCCGTTGCCAGTCTTCTGTCTGTCTGTTCCTTCAGGTTTCTGCTCACCGATGGACGACGACCTCGACACGGTTCAGAAGAGACAACAATATACGTCTTCTGACGGACAGATGTTTGTGAGCCCATCACAGAGGCAGTCCCACTCGACGGAGAGGCCTCACTGCCCCATCCCCTGCCCGTCCACAGACTGTGGTGTGGGATGGAGCCGTCATACAGGAAACTAGTGCCTGATAGGACAGCGAATGTGCCAGTCAAAAGCCAGAGCTTCCTCCCCCCTCCGTCCGTGTGATAACCATGCTCATCGCTTCAGACCTGCCCTGCCCACATCTCAACAATGCAGTTTTGTAACGGTGTTAAGCACTTGTTTTTCTTGCCGTTTCGTGT
The DNA here is from genome assembly GCA_037194245.1 of Opsariichthys bidens. NCBI lineage: Eukaryota > Metazoa > Chordata > Actinopteri > Cypriniformes > Xenocyprididae > Opsariichthys > Opsariichthys bidens. The sequence continues at coordinate 266,288 of CM074284.1, forward strand.
CCGGTTCTGTGGCCTTCTGTGTCTGTGGAGACCCGCGGTGGTTCCGACTGTAAATCCGAGCCGAGCCGCTTCAACTGATCTAATGGTGATTCTGATTCGAGAGAAAATCAACTTTTGCACTGTCTGAAAAAAATTACACGTCATGTTTTTTACGGAGTTAACAAAGGGAATGGATTACTGAATAAAGACTTTTATAACTCGGTTGTTTTTCAGCGGCGTACGTTCTGTGTTTCTAACTGTATCATGACGACGGATGGAACCAGAAACCGGATGATTCCTGAGATGACGGTCAAACAGACGCAGTTGAGCTGACCTGCACGTCCTGTCATCCCTCACTCTAGCCTCCGCTTGCTCTTCTCCTGACGGATAAAAATGAAAATGATATTCTATTTTAGTTCGACGTTTGTTCATTTAATGTTGTATTTTGGGTCATTTTTGTTGTACTAAGAATGACATTTATGCAGGCAGTTAGCAATCCATTGGAGCAAAACAGTCTGAAGATGTGGTCTCAGATTATTACTGAAGTGAAAAAGTTAACAGAATATTTACTTTTTATTGTGATGAAGAACGACTGTTTTTTAATTTTAAATGAAATTAATGATTCTTAAAAACTTGAGAAAATCAAAAGCCACAAAACTAATCAAGTTCAAATCCAGAAGTTTGAGAGTTGAGATGTTTGAGGCGCAGTACCAACCGCTGCACACTAGATGAGTTTCACTTGGACTTTATTTCCACCCCAGCGCTCTAGTTTTGACCACACAACAATTCAATTCAAAGTTTTTTTGTCACAAGACGAGTTATAAGGTCACACAACAAGCGGTGAAAAAGTTAATTCAAGATCTCCATCCGTTGTTTTCGGTTGAACCTCTGGAATGAGCCGCTGCAGGGTCTACGCATTACAGGGTCACATGACATTATGGAATCAGTATTACTTTTCTGACCGTAACGAGAGTAAAGTAACGCCATGTATAAAGAAAGTTAAAAACAAGAATAATGTAATTAGATTTTCTTTTTTGATGTAATTGCTAATTGCAATCTTTGAATAACACAAATACACTTACTTACAGCAGAAAACGTTTTCTGCAGATTGAAAGAACGACAGGTGAGTGCTGATGTAGTGTTGGCCATGATGATTTAATCAGAATTTCCTCCCAACTTCTAAAAAAAAATTCAATACTTGAAAAATTTAACAATGATTATAACGATGTTACCTGATTGCTACACACATTTTTTTACCTGCAAGAGTTCTCCGAGGTGATAAGAAATAGGAAATGAGATGAGATTTTCCGGAGCAAGCCTGTTATTCTCTGACTGCAGAAAAATACGCCCTTCAGCTGGCAGCGTGAAGCTCCAAACATTATTCCATCAGAACTCACTGGGAAAAACGGCTATTTTTGAACAGTTTTGTCGATGACAGATGTGAGTCACTGGAGCACCGCTGGGAGCAGTAAGTGCTATAACATGATTAAACTAGTGAACAAAAACAAACAAACAAACAGCTAGGGTCCTGGACCTGACCCTGACAGGCCTCAATGCCTCGATGTCTTTCAGCCAATCAGCGGATGCGCCGATCTACGCCTATAATTAAGCATTAAAGGAAGATCCTCCCGGACAAACAACAGGTAAGGTCTCATCACCGCGTGTCACCACCCAACAACTTGCTCAGGTTGTGAGGAGGAGCTCGAGGAGGTAAGCTCAGGTGGTGAGGGAGGGAGACTCGAGGTAGGAGCTCAGGTGTGTAGGAGTAGATGCTCGAGGGAGGAGCTCAGTGTGTGAGGAGGGAGCCTCGAGGAGGAGCTCTAGGGTGTGAGGTTAAAACTCTGCTGACATCAGATCACAGCTATGATTTCATCATGACAGACTTCGATCTGAACTCAGGTAAAACATGAGAACATTGTAATGCTGTGTTTCATTGTTGATCTGTGAGTGAAACCTGGCTGTTTATTCAGCAGCGTTAGGAGGTGATGAGGTGAAGAAGCTAGGAGGGAGGAAGCGATGGTGGAGGGCATTCTTTGGGTTTGGAAAGAAGTATAAAGATAAAGAAGAAAAAGGACAAACGTGCAAAGACAAGGACTAAGGTTAGAGTATACTCTTTCTCATGATTAGTGAAGCGGCTTGAGAATGAAGCTCAACCCGGAAGATTCATTTCAACAGAAAACTGGAAAACGTCATTCAGACCCGCGAGGAGTGAAGATGACATGTATACGATTGTGTTTTTTCAGAGGGGACTGCAAAGGGAAAAGGAAAAAGGAAGAAAGAGAAAGACCAAGTGTAAAGGACAAGGACAAGAAGAGAGGTTAAAGCACACAAAAAGGGACACGGACTCGGTCGTTGCGACAGGTATGGACACGGTCTCATGGACACGGACACGACGCGGTCGAGGGACGCCGGTCATCGTTCTTCATCCTGTGATGATGGTAACGTGTGTATGAGCCTCACTGTATGTGTGTATGTGTCGTCTCTGGGTTGTGTGTGTGACGTTGAAACGGTCTGGAGCTGCAGGGATGTGGGACGCGCCCTTAATGCAGGACAAACCCGGTTTGAGTTAAAACATGACTGAGATTCACCAGGAACCGACAGCGTTTCTCAGAGATCCGTTCGCAGCAAACTCTATCCATACCTGATACACTAGACAACCAATATAATAATTAATAATGAAAACGTCCAATGTTGTTCTGTTCTGTGTGTTTGTAGGACTGAAGCTGAAGGACTGAACCGGGGCTAGTTTGTCACACGATGGGGGGAAGCGGTTTTTTTTTTTTTTTTTTTCCTGTGAAAGGTTTCTGCTGTTAAAGCCCACTAAATCGCTTGTAATGCATTTTGAAATATTATATTGGTGAAAAATGGGGTTGATTTTATTTGTCGCTCGTTTCTTTCTCAGATCAGGTTTCCATTGTGACTTATCCCATAGAATGTGACAACTTGCCCCGCAAATGGTCAACCATGTAACTTTTTTTTAATTGTAAAGACAATAATTGTCAATAATAAAAAGAGACTTTATCAAGAAACTCACTATGAGAAAATATTGGGGGCCTGGGACTTCTTTCATCAAATGTAAGAATTTTTTTTCATATTCATAATCTCCATGTGATGGTGCTAACCCTAACCTTAAATTCTTTTGATTAATCCCCGGGGTGAAGAATTAAAAAAGATTGTTTAAATTCTCAATTTTACAGACAGAATGCGTTACAGTAAAACTCACATTCATCTGTCAATGAGTAAATGAGAACAGATTTCCTCCTGTGAACTCACTCCGGACTACCTGAACGCCCAAATTACAACGGTTTAACTAATGAATACCCCTAGATCACCACAACCTAGAATTAATATTCATTGAACCAAAGCCTCAAAGAGATTCTTTCATTCACTCTGATTTTCACATTCATTTGGATGTGGAGAGTCGTTCAAATGGGAAGTGTAGTAATTTGTTTCACTTATAGCATGAATTATTTTAATCACTCTGGGATGGGCTCGTCGAAGCAGGTTTGATCCACATGGACGGGTGTGTAAAGGCGCCAATCTTTCGACCTCCTTGAGAGGTTTGCTGGTGGATTTACACCCGTCCAACACAAACATTCCATGCAGTTACTATCGCAACAGATAATCACAGACACACCCGCTGAAGAGCTTCCAAAACACACCAGACTCTATTGGAGACAGAGATTGATCTGGTGAACATTCTGAACTTGCGAGCTGTGCCAGACAAAACAAGAAACCTGCTGCTGAGTGGACCCGTATTTATGGAGGGAGCCATAGTTGAGTGTTTTCTATGATGGCTATACCATGAATGCATTGGCAGCATGAGCATGTTCACCATTGTTTTGAGATTCATACACTGACCCGATTCTTGATTGTGTATGTGATGCATGTGCTGTGAGGAGGTGTGTCAGTTGTGAGTGAGTGAGTGATGTGCGTGAGTGAGTTTCTATGTGAGTGCTTTCTAGATATATGTGTGAGAGATATGTATTTAGAGAGTGTTAGTGAAGTGACGTAGCTTGAGTAGAGTGATATTTGTTAGTGAGTGTGAGAGAGTGATTGGGTGTTATGTAGTGATTGTGAGAAGAGTGTGTGTAGTGAAGAGAGATGTGAGTGTGTGTTGGAGTTGTTAGTGACGTGAGTGTTGTGAAAGAGTTGTGAGAGAGTGAGTGTGAGGAGAGTGATGATTAGTGAGTGAGTGTGAGAGAGTGTGTGTGGGTGTTAGTGAGTGATTGTGAGACGGAGTTGTTTAGGTGAGTGAGGGTGAGTCTAGTGACTTCTGTGTGAGTGTGAGAGATGTGAGTGTTAGTGATGTGGAGTGTTAGTGAGTGAGTGTGTTAGTGAGTGATGTGTGAGAGGAGTGTTGTGTGGGGTAGATGGTTAGTGACGTGATTGTGAGAGTAGGTGTTAGTGATGTGTGGTGTGAGGATTGTGAGAGAGTGAGTGTTAGTGAGTGAGTGTTAGTGAGTGAGTGGTGTGAAGAGAGTGAGTGAGTGTTAGTGAGGGGTGTGTGAGAGGAGTGCAGTGTTAGTGGAGGTGAGCCGTGAGAGATGTGGAGTGTGGAGAGAGTGAGAGTGTTTTAGTGAGGTGAGTGTTGAGAGAGTGTGTCGTGGGTGTTAGTGAGTGATTGTGAGAGAGTGTTAGTGAGTGAGTGTGAGAGAGTAGTTGTGAGTGATTGTGAGAAGAGAGTGTTAGTGAGAGAGACGTGAGTGTGTGAGAGTGTGTGTTGGGAGTGTTAGTGTATGTGATGGTGTGAAGAGTGTGAGAGAGTGAGTGTTAGTGAGTGATGGTGTGAGAGATGAGAGTGAGTGTTAGTGTTGTGAGTCGTGAGAGAGTTGTGTGTGCTGGTGGGTTAGTGAAGTGATTGTGAGAGAGTCGTTAGTGAGTGAGGGTGGTTGAGACAGTTGATTGTTGTGTGAGTTGTTGAGAGAGAGTGGTGTTGTGAGTGAGTGTTAGTGAGTGAGTGTTAGTGAGTGAGTGTGAGAGAGTGAGTGTTATGTGGATGTGAGTGATGAAGAGAGTGTAGTTGTTAACGGCTTTCTCCTAGGTGGTGTTAGTGAGGTGATTGGGATGAGCAGTGTTAGTGAGTGTGGTAGGTGAGTGTGATTAGAGTGTGAGTGGTTCAGTGAGTGTTAGTGATGTGAGTGTTAGTGATTGTGAGTGTGAGAGAAGTGTGAGAGAGAAGTTAGTGTTAGTGAGTTGAGGTGTGAGAGAGTGGGTGGCTTTAGTGGAGTGATTGTGAGAGAGATGTGAGAGAAGTGAGTGGTGTCATGTGAGTGAAGGTTAGCTGGAGTGAGTGTGAGAAGAGTTGGTGGAGTGTGTGTGGAGTCGGAGTGTTAGTGAGTGATTGTGAAAGAGTGTTAGTGTGTGATATGTGAGTGTTAGTGAGTGAGATATGTGAGAGACGTTGAGTGTGTGATAGGTGAGTGTGAGTGAGTGAGTGATTGAGGGTGAGTGTGTGTGAGTGTGTGAGAGTGAGTGAGTGAGTGTGAAGAGAGTGTGAGTGAGTGTGAGAGAGTCGTGAGTGTGGAGAGTGTGAGTGTTAGTGAGTGAGTGTGAGAGAGTGAGTGTTAGTGGGAGTGAGTGTGAGTGAGTGTGTGTGAGGTGTGTGACGTGAGTTTGAGAGGAGTGAGTGTGAGAGAGTGTGATTGTGTGTGAGTGGAGTGTTACTGAGTGATTGTGAGAGTGTTAGTGAGTGAGAGTGAGTGTGAGGGATGTGGGTTAGAGTGGAGAGTGTGTGAGAGTGAGGTGTGTCTGTGTGAGTGAGTGAGTGAGTGAGTGAGTGATGTGAGTGGATTTGTGAGTGTTTAGTGAGTGAGTGTGAGAGAGTGAGTGTGAGAGAGTGTGCTTGTGTTAGAGAGTGATTAGTGTGAGAGTGAGTGTGAGTGAGTGTGAGAGAGTGAGTGTGAGAGAGGAGTGGAGTGAGTGGTGTGGTGTGGAGGGATAGTGAGAGAGTGAGTGTTAGTGAGTGAGTGTGAGAGAGTGTGTGTTGGTGTTACGTGAGGTGAGTGTGAAGAGAGTGAGGTGTTGTGAGAGGTGTGATGTGTGTTGTGAGTGAAGTGTTACTGAGTGATTGTGAGATTGTAGTGAGTGAGAGTGAGTGTGAGTGGAGTGTAGTTTAGCAGTTGTAGTAGCTCGTGTGAGAGTGAGTGTGTCTGTGTGAGTGAGTGAGTGAGTGTGAGAGAGTGAGTGTGAGAGAGTGCATGTGATTAGTGAGGTGTATTGTGAGAGAGTGAGTGTGAGAGAGTGAGTGTGAGAGAGTGAGTGTGAGAGAGTGTGTGAGTGTGTGGAGTGATTGTGGATGAGAGTGTTAGCAGTGAGTGTGAGAGAGCTGTGAGTGAGTGTGAGAGTGTGTATGGGTGAGTGTGTGAGTGTGTGAGAGAGTGTGAGGCTTAGTGAGGGATTGTGAGAGAGTGGTGTGAGTTAGTGAGTGAGTTAGTGGTGAGAGTGTGTGTGTGTGTGTGAGTGAGTGTGTTTGTGAAGAGTAAGTGTGAGAGGTGAGTGGGACTGAGGTGAGTGAGCGTGAGTGTGTGTGTGAGTGAGAGAAAGTGGTGAGTGAGTGTGTGAGTGAGTGAGGTGAGGTTAGTGAGTGAGTGTGTGTGTGAGTGACAGAGTAAGTGTGAGAGGTGGAGTGACTGACTGAGTGTGTGAGTGTGTGAGTGAGTGAGAGAAAGTAGAGTGGTTTGTGAGTGAGTGAGTTGGAGAGTGAGTTAGTGTGAGAGTGTGTAGTGTGTGTGTGACAGAGAGTAATGTGTGTGAGTGAGTGTTACTGAGTGATTGTGGAAGAGTGGTTAAGTGAGTGAGATGTGAGTGTGAGAGAGTGTGAGTTAGAGTTGAGTGTTGTTGAGAGTGAGTGTGTCGGTGTGAGTGTTATGTGAGTGAATATGATGTGGAGAGTGAGTTGAGAGAGTTGTTGTGTTAGTGAGTGATTGTGAGAGGAGTTGTGGTTTTAGCTGATGTGAGTGTTGATGAAGAGAGTGAGTGTGATGAGAGTGTGTGAGAGTGAGTGGTGAGTGGATGTTGTGAGTGGATTGTGAGAGAGGTGTTAGTTAGTGAGTGTGAGAGATGTGTGAGAGTGTGTATGGGTGAGTGTGAGAGAGAAGTGACGTGTGATGAGTGTGAGTTGTATGTGAGAGAGTGTGAGAGTGTGTGTGGGTGTGAGTGAAGTGAGTGAGTTTGAGGAGTGGTTGTGAGTGAGTGAGTATAGTGAGGTGTGTGTGGATGTGTTGTGACGTGAGTGTGTTTGTGGACAGAGTAAAGTGTGAGAGTGAGTGATGAGTGAGTGAGTGTGAGTGTGTGTGTGATGAGAGAAAGTGAGTTGTGTGTGTGACGTGATGTGTTAAGTGAGTGAGTGAGAGTGAGTTAGTGACGTGAGGTGTGTAGTGTGTGTGATGTGACGAGAAAGTGAGTAAGTTGTGTGAGAAGTGAGGACTGATCTGAGTGTGTGAGTTGTTGTGAGGACGTGAGAGAAATTGAGTGTGTGAGTGAGTGAGTGAGAGGTGAGTTAGTGAGAGATGTGTGTGTGTGACAGAGTTAGTTGTGAGAGATGAGTGACTGAGTGTGTGAGTTGGGGGTGTTGGTGTGTGTGTGAGTGAGAGTGAGTGAGTGACCGAACGAACGTTCTTCTTACAGTATCAGTTTACTGCATCTAAAGTTTCTCGGCGCTCTTTCAGTTGGTTTTTGGACCCAAATATTTTACCGCATTTCATTATTTTTTGCCTTCATCAGGATTGGTATGTAACTTGGTAAAGGTTTTGGAAAGACGTATTGCCCGTGATATACACAAAAATCATGACTTGATTCGAACGGTTTAAAGGTGAAGATGACTGGGAGCATGAATTCTCATCTATGTGGCTCAACTCATTTTTGAGTTCAAGCCCTCAAATTAAGTGAACTACTTGGAACTTTAGATTCTCATGGGGGGGGGGCCCCTTTAGATTTTCTGACTAACAGTCTTAGAGCAGAAAACTGGACAAATAACATAAGTTCATTATAACATTTAAAATATAGTCAATCTAGATATTTGTGCATTTTTCATAAAAAAAAAGAAGCTTAAACTTCTATAAACTCTTTTAATGTTTTTACACTATCAATATTTACAGGGGTGGTGGATAAAAATGGATGCATAAACTATTCCATTAACATATCATTTGGTAGTTAAATAAAATCCACTTTAAAATCAAAATACAAAATATTAAATAAAAAATATTATAGTACAATCATTACAAACATCATATAGGATTTGTAAACACATTGTACAAACCACACCCCATACAAAAACCTTGAATCAATGGAATGAAACGCGCGGGGTTTCAAGAAAACTTTTAAAATGATTTGAATGTCGAGTCGTTGCGAGTCGAGTCCGCTCTCACTCTCACTTCTCTCCCTCACAGATTATTTCACTTTTGTTTTATTGATTTCTGGTGTCCTGGTGTCCTGAAAACAGTCGTTTCACACACACACTGACGCTGACGGACGGAGGGGTTCATATTGCAGTAGCACGCAGAGTAGCGAGAGCAGTGACGCTCAAAACACAACATGACTCATTACAGAGAGTTGCTCGGTTGTTAGGGTCGGGAGTTTTCACTCTCGGGCTGTTTTCAAACAAGTCGAAATACTAAAAGAGACCATTTTTCAAAACCTTAAATGGTGAAGTGTTCTTGACATGAATTTTATTCGTTTTAATATTGTTCCTTGAGGTTCACTTATAATGTTTAATAAAGGCAACAGAAACACAACTATTGTCACGAAAAAGCTGAGCATTCTAGCGCCTCGACTCACCTGGCCCACTGTTAAAACTTTATCCATGTGGAAACGTCATTTACAGACGAAGCATTCAGACAGCGTCAGTCACCTAAACGGTTTTTCGCTTTTGACGTGACGCTCACAGTCCAGAGTGGAGACAAGCGGGTCAGCCAGCGCATTCTCGCCCGCGATTACAATGGCTTTGGCTGATTCATAGAGGATGGAGGACAAAAGGAGGGAGCTCTTACATGACGAATGTGGAATTTTTTCATGTCGTGACCACTTTAAAAGTTTGCTTCGGGATAACTCCACCAAAATTGGTAATTGTGATTAAAACGCAAACAATTTATACATTCAATATAAACATTCATTGAAACATGCACCAATTAACCTCTTCAGAAAACTATTTTCCTGAAATAACAGGAAGAAATGAAATGATTGTCATGATAGTTTCAAACATACAACGCTGCTACATTGGGTGCGAAAAGTGTGTTGGACTGGGTGTTTAAAAAAGGGTTAGTGTAGTGTGTAGACGACAGAATTTCACATTTTCAATTAAAACCTAAATGCAACATTTTGCCAATATTTGTGTGTATTGCTGTAAACTTTGTTTATTTAATTGCCTGACTAGATTCAAATAACCAATAAACAAGGGGGAACATTTTAAAATTGCATTAGTCAAAATATTTCTTACACAAGGTTTTTTTGTGTGTTAAAAGCAATCAAGAAGAGTTTAAAAAGGACAAATTGGCATAAAAACCTAAATGAAAGACGGTTCGACTTAAAATCCACGATCAAAATCTCAAACATTTTAAACAAAAATGGGGTCTTCATATGGAGGAGGGAACATTTAATGGCCATAATATTCAAAGAAAAATCAGGAATAATCAGAGAAAATTGGTTACATTTCTGAAAACACACTGGTTCTTCCATCCGACTTTCTGTTGTTTATTACACACAGTTAATCATCAGAGTACTTCACACACTGGACCCGACCCGACACAAAACACTCTGCGCTTCTACCACATGGAATAAAAACCATGTATTTACTTCATTTTATCTAAACTGAGGGCGTTTGTCCTCTATGGGTCACTGGTAGCTTGGTCAGAGGTTTGTTCTAGCTTGGCGCCCTGATGGTCCAATAAGTTTGTCGTGGAGCCTCGGCGGTTTCGATACCTGGTTCTCGAACGCCTCCGTCGGTCTCTGAAACCGGCCAGAACGGGCCACTAGCCTCACGGCACGCGTTGCCGCCGGCAGGCAAGCCTTCGAATCGCTTTGCGGCAGCTGCAACACATGAGAAGGAGCCCGTGAGTTGGCGCTTGGCTCGGGTTCTTCAAGGTCATTTCAAGAGCTTGTCCTCCGCGGGTTTCAGTTTAATTCATGCATCATGATTTCAAATGTATGGATGGAAATGGGAAGCAAACTCACTTTTTTTTTTTAGATAATTCAATCAGCAGTTTTACTTGGAACGATCCGTTTTTCTGTTGTAAAACAACTTCAAATTAAATGTTTGATTTTCCTTCTATTAAGTTCTTTTGAAACATATTAAAAACTTGGTTTTACAGCGAACGTTCATGTTCCATCGTCCTTCAAAACATTACAGGGGAACGTTACGTTGAACAGTTCATTGGAACAGTATGTCAGATTAAACATGAAAACATTGGAACGTAAAAAAAAACTCTGTTGGCTGATTCCACGGGCATGTTGGGAAGGTTCGATGAGAATTGTTTTAAAGTTCTTCACTCTTTCAGTGAAACAACTCCGATAAGTCGTTCCGACGCTGGTGACGTAAGCGTAATCCAGTACTCAGCACAGAAACATGGCTGGGTGTGTCTGTCAGAGAAGAGAGATGGAGATGCTGACATGCGAATATCACATCGTTTCCACTTTTTTCTAAGTTTATTTGATGTTCTAAAATGGTAAACATTATGTAACGCAATTTTCCTGAAACTAAACTGCACAAAAACAATCATGACATCCCCAAAATGAAGCTAAACAAACAGCACACAGTCTGGGGGACCTTGTGCAGCGACAACGTGCCCTTCCACCAGCTGGAAAGGGGGCGGTGGTCAATCTTGCACGCCTTCGTTGTAAGTTAACCTGCTCGTTCCAAAAAAAAAAATAAAAAGACTGTTGCCTACACTCCCACTCCTCAATCTGCATTCAGAGCACAGAGACACTGTCTCCGTGAGTGTGTGTGGTGTCGGTGTGTGTGTGTGTGTGCCCTGGTGTGTGTCGTGCATCATGTTCAAATGTCCTCACCTCCTGAAGTATCTGTATCATTCTTCTGTGTCCTGGGTCAATCCTGGAGAAAAGAAGGAAGAGCACACACACCAACAACACTTATGAGTTTTTCATGTGAAAGGAAAAACTTCAGGAAATGCATTCCCAAGCACAGAGTTGTAAGTTTTCTTGCATTATGACTTGCTCACCTGAATTAAAAATGTGCACCACATAGGAAAGTATGTTTACAATAATGTGCTTCCGTTAAAAACACCAGACGGGTAAGTGTCCAGAGCAGCACTGGACTCACCCTGCAGTGCAGTCGATGTCAGGCTGGGAGCAGCACAGGATTCTTCAACTACTCATTGCCAGGTATCATAAGGATCTGGATCGCAGAGAGATAAACAATGAGAAAGTGTGCTCCCTGAATACCGCTAGCGTTCGGGCTCCGTGATGCTAATCGTATTCTAATCTCTCTCGCTATGTCACACACACAGTCGAACAACTCCTATTGTCACAAGGTTTCCTAGTCACAATTATTCGCATGAGCCATAGTTCCTACAGTCTTCACCTTGTTTCTACTTCTTGTTGATATTTACTTCCTCATGTTATTTTAAGCACTCCGTTTCCTCCCAACCCCCTCGGTTCATTGTGACAGAACAAGAGATCTGTTTAAGGGTTTAATTGGACGGGATTATATAACATGGATGTGCACTCAGGTGTTTGCCTCCATCGCTGGAGCCAGTGGGATCGTACCGCTCGGAAGGGATCACCAAGGACGTGGCAACATTTCTCAATCTGGACGTGCCATCATGCACTATTCCGGACGACCGCTTGTGATTGTTCATTCCACACTGGGGCTATAGCGAGGCGATCGAAGGGCCCATTGCCTCCGGGGGCGGGCCCGTGGGCAAGGTCCTCGAGGGAGCTTCTGTCAAATATATGGAACGTGGGTGCTGCGTTAGAGATAAATTCACCTTTTCCACCAACTGCCCCATTGAGGAAGCCCCGCCAGACCCGGAGCCCAGCCGGCCCGTCAGCCTCTGCCTTGCCGCAGAGCCAGAAGGCCGCTACGTGACAGCAGAGCTGGTAGCAATCATCGCGGAGCCCCAGGCCTAACACCAGAGGTCTGTCATAGGGTGTGAGATCCACGGTGACAGTTTCACCCCTTCATTCCTCTAGGGCCATATTGGAGGAGTTCATCAGGATGAATGGCGAGGGGTCTGCCCACACTCCACATACCGCTGAGGTACAGATGGTTAGAGCTGGCCGTAAATGAGGGAAGATGATATTTAATGAGCTAGGATGAGTTGGTTGTGGCTGTGACATACACAATCCCAATCCGGTTCCCCCATATGTCATCGACTGGTTAATCCCGAGTACCAAGTCTTGTGATGGTCCCAGCCAGCCTCCCCCTCCCTCCTCCACAATGCCAAAGACATCAGTTCTTCGCCTCATTTTCGCCGTCTCCCTTCAGCTCCTCAAAGGGATTCTGCTCTGCTCACAGATTCGCGTGTGTTATTACTAGTCATCACTCCACTTGGCTAGTTGTTCCCACAGTTCCACCTCCAAAACCCTCTACCCTATTGGCTCTGCCTTGGCTCAACACTCCCTTGGGTTCCACTCTGGACTGTAATCCCTCTGGCTTCGCAGGGGATCCCTTGTCCCTCTGGCTCTACCATTGGTCCTCAAGCTTCAAAGGTAGCTCCTGTGCCCCTCGACTCTCAATCCCGCTTACTCTCCATTCTCCGTGGTTCTGCCATGGTCTCACTTCCCAGTCTTGGCCCCCCATGTCTCCCAAGCTACAACTCCACCCCGGCCCTGTCCGGTCCCTATGGCTCTGCCTTGGCTCAGCGTTCCTCTATTCCAGGCTGGGACTGTCTTCCCACTGTTCTGCTCCTTGTCCATCTGGCTTCATCCTTGGTCCTCAGACTTCAGAGTCAGCCTTCATGTGCCTCAACTCTCGATCCCTCCAGCTAACCTCCGGTTCATGGACATGGTCCTCACTCCCCCGTCTTGCACTGGTCTGCCAAGCTCCACATCGCCACCTCTGTCATTGCCCGCCTGCAACATCATCATGGTCGCCAGGCCTTCGATAACACCCTGACTCTTTGGGTTGCCTTGGTCTCCACTTCCAATTGTCTACACTCTGTCGGTCATGCTCCCCCGGTTCCCTCTGCTGTCCTCGTCCTCCAGGTTTTGTTTTTTTTGAGGTTTGGTTCTTTAGATATATTGCGTATTCACGATATTCAAAAATATTCTGCGGGAGGCCATGCGAAATGTGAGTTTTGTAAAAAATGTATAAATGCATGATACCTTCCTTTAAAATATTTCATAAAAATATGAAATAATACTCAAAATAGAATTACGTTTAATATTTTAAATGCGCATCTGTCATATATATGTTATACTTAAACTATTTTCAAACAAAATTAAATTGTGAATATTTTTGTAAGATCAACAGAAGTCAATGGGAGGCTCTTGAGCATAAACGTCTGTGCATGTGACATTACTTGTAATCTCTTCTTCATCTACAGCCTTCTTCAGTACAGGTTTAAGAGGTTTAGTGGAGGCCGGATGATCCGAGGCAGATGAAGACTCTTCTGTGGACGTCTATAACACACACAACACACACACACACACACACACACAACCATTCTCAATGCCCGCGTCAAAAAACTAGATATTTGTGATGAAAAATATCAGAAAAGCCACGACAAGCCATCTTGCTTTCTGCTGTATGCAAAAAACAATGCATAACATGTCAATTGCAGTTATTAAATGCAAGAAATTGTATAAAAATGACCTGGAAGTGAACCCTGTAGCTGGCAGGCATGCTGGGAGCAAGTCCTGCTCGTAGTTCCTGCGCTCGCTGACTTCATGAGCGCACCTGCAACTGAGCGCGCTCCACCGATCCCAGCAAGAGCATCGACTCGAGAGAGACCGTCACGTCGAACACCTTACCACATTATTTTCAATGTTTTGTACAACGTTCTTGAGAACATGATTAAAGACGAGACACTCTGAATGTTCTGTTTAACGTTACTGGAAGAAACTTTGCTCATGACTTTGAGAGAAACCTCGAACCCCCAAAAAAACAAAAACATTCCCCGGTAACTGTGTGCACGCTCAGTGAATATGGACTTAGGTCATGTGTGTTTTGTTATGTTCATTGTCATTCGTCCGTTAACCAGTTGCCGAAATTAATGAGAAGACAGCCAGGTGTGTTTTTGTACCCGCAAACTCACTAGAGGCAGCGTTTCTTTCAGATCTCCTGAGCGCAGGACTTCAGTTCACGTCTCTGTAGGTGAGCTCAGATGATGTACAACATCTCTTTCCATGAAGTCCTCCACAAGGTGAATATTATGTCTTCCTACGACAACAGACAAAGAGGTCATTCAATGCACAGAAACACTTCAAAAATGAGAAAAAAGACAAAGCATCCCTTGTGAAATTAGGTTCAACGAACCTGCGAAATGAAGTTGGAGGATGTGAAACAGACGAAGAGACTCACTCCGCGGTGGCCCCATCTGATGAAGCGGGCAGGTACGGCACTTTTGTTAATGCGGATGACCGTGTCGTAGATGGACGCTGCAGACTCTGAGAGACCAAGTAGGTCGAGAGTCACAGCGATTCAAGATGGCGAGAGCGTGATTGAACTGACCCGTCAGCTCCATCATGAATCACTACGACCGTGTCGACATGGTTTGAGTACTCCTGCCGTCAGCGCCGTGAGCCGCTCCTGCTCAGAACATTCATGAGGCAAACGTACTGACCATTGACAAAACCCAAGCTTGTACAAATCGTGTGCGTCTAGTTTCTCACCCACGACGCGTAACGCTCCAGGCACTATGGGTACATGTGTCCATCGGTGTTAATTCCCCTCGGGAAACAGAGTGCCATACTTCACCCACCAGATCAAGACTGGCCAAACCCGCACCCTGAAAACACACATTCACACCCACATCATCAAAATTAAAAGGTCTAAAGTCCGTTCAGACCCCGAAAAAAACGATGACTGCACTTTAGTGGTTTGATTTATTGAAACATGTTTTTTAGATCTCTTCTGCCTCACCAAGACTGCGTTAATTTAATCAAAAATACAGAAAAAATCTTAAATATTATCGTACTGTAAATCATCAGTTTTTTATGTGAAATAATATACAGACAGTGTAGTTTATATCCAGTGATCAAAGCGCATTTATTTGATCAAAAAAAAACAGTGTAAAAAATCTGAAATATTATCGTAATGTAAATCATCGTTTTTTTTATGTGAATATATAGTACAGTGTAATTATATCCAGTGATCAAAGCGAATTTATTGATCACAAATACAGTAAAAAATCTTAAATAATATTGTAATGTAAATCATCGTTTTTTTATGTGAATATATAGTACACGTTGTCATTATATCCAGTGATCAAAGCTGAATTTATTTGATCAAAAATTACAGTAAAAAATCTGAAATATTATCATAATGTTAAATCATCACTTTTTATGTGAATATAATAGAACAGTGTAATTTATATCCAGTGAACAAAGCAGCATTTATATGATCAAAAAATACGTAATAATCTGAAATTTATATCGAATGTTAAACTCATCAGTATTTTTTAATGTAAATATATAGAGTGTCATTTATATACATGATCAAAGCTGAATTTATTTGATCAAAAATAACAAGTTAAATAGATCTGAAATATTATATCCTGTAATGTAACTCATCAGTTTCTATGTGAATATAATAGTAGAGTGTAATTTTTATCCATGATTAAAGCTGAATTTATTTGATCAAAAATACAGTAAAAATCTGAAAGTATTATCGTAATGTAAATCATTCCAGTTTTTAGGGGGGGGGGGGGGGGGGGGGGGGGGGGGGGGGGGGGGTGAATATATAGTAGTGTCATTTATATCCAGTGATCAAAGCGAATTTTATTTGATCAAAAATACAGTAAAAATCTGAAATATTTCCGTAATGTAAATCAATCATTTTTCCTATTCTATGAGACTATATAGAGTAGAGTGTAATTTATATCCAGTGATTAAAGCTGAATTTATTTGATCAAAATACAGTACAAAATCTGAAAATATTATTGTAATGTAAATCATCAGTTTCTAATGTGAATAAATAGTAGAGTTAATTTATAATCCAAGTGATTAAAGCTGAATTATTTTGATCAAAAATACAGTAAAAATCTGAAAATAATATTGAATTAAATCATCTGTTTTCTATGTGAATATAGTAGAGTGCAATTTTATATCCAGTGTCAAAGCTGAATTTATTTGATCAAAAATACAGTAAAAAATCTGAATATTATCGGTCAATGTTAAATCATCAGTTTTCGAGTGAATATATAGTAGAGTGTAATTTAATATCCAGCGATTAAAGCTGAATTATATGATCAAAAATACAGTAAAAAAATCTGAAATATTATTGTAAGTAAATCATCAGTTTTTCTAAAGTGAATAAATAGTACAGTGTCATTTATTATCCATGGATCAAGCTGAAATTTTCAGCCTTCAGAGTCACATGATCAGACCTTTCAGAATCACTCTGATTTGATCCAAGAAACATTTATGATTATTATCAGTGTTGAAAACAGACTTTATGGTTTTAGTTATGTGTTCATCCGGCCCTTAAAAGGTGGAAAAACTCTGCGACAAATAATGATAAACACACAAACAAACACATACGCGATGACGAAAATGGGAACGAAGGAACCACATGGTATAGGAAGGGTTATGGAAAGCGCAGACATTCCAGAACTACACAACAGACAATAATAACACAAAAAAGCCAACACACACACACACACAACCCATTCACATGTAACTGTTAACAGCAAAAAAATCTCTGTATATTATTATATGAGACCGTTAAAGCTGACTAAAGGAAGAGGGTGTAGTCACTCCGCTGTAGTTTTCAGGTACAAAACCTGTTTCCAGCTGAAAATTTAACTTGGAATATAACAAAATATTTGCGATTCAGAACGCAACAAACCAACGCTTGAGACGCAGCGATGTGATTTGGTCCGCTGGTTAGTGCAGTATCCAAATCAGACGAGGCTTTGAGATTCATTCAGTAGAAGTTTCTGCGCAAGTCTTCTTATCGGATAAAACCACCTTCACTTTTTTTATGTGCATTTTTTTGATTTTATGTGCTTCTTAGTGTTTCTAACCATCATTTATTATGCGATATACAAAATCAGCATGAAAAACAGGCGGAGGGAACCCATGCTCGTGTTTATTAACCATTCATCACGACGAAGATGGGTGAGGATGACGAAGCCCGTTCGCCTGCGATGTTTCCAGGCCGCTAAGTGATCGTCATTCACGAAGTCTGCGATGATCCGTGATTCGACCAGTGCGATTGTCAAAAAATGAAATTAAAGGATTTCCCTTTGTGTTAGCTAAAAGAGGAATGATCGTCATTAACAGGAAATGGTTTTCTTGTATAAACCACAACAATGCATTCAGTTTGCATATTATACTGTATTTAGATAAGGCACTTTATTTTATGTATACGCAGTCTTCAGTGTGTGTGTGTGTGTTGAGAGAGTGTGTGTGGTGTGAGAGTGTGAGAAGAGTGGTGAGTGAATGTGGTGTGTGTGTGTGGTGTGTGTGGGTGGGGTATTCCCTACGTTACGGGGACCAATATGTCGCCCACAGTACCAGTAATACTCGTACATGTTGACATTGTGGGGACATTTTGTTGGTCCCCATGAGGAATACAAGCTTATAAATTCATACAGAATGAACTTTGTTTTGAAAATGTAAAATAGCAGAACATTTTGTGTGATGCCGTAGGTTTAGAGGGAGGGTGGGGGGGCAGAATGTAATGTTTTGTACAGTAAAAAACCTTACACCTATGATGACCCAATAAACCATGAAAACACAACATGTTGTGTGTGTGTGTGTGTGGTGTTGTGTGAGAGTGAGTGATTGTGTGTGTGTGAGTGAGTGTGTGTGTGTGGAGTGTGTGGTGCGTGTGTGTGTTGTGTGTGTGTTGTGTGTGATGTGAGTTTACCCGTCCATCCATGAACTGCCAAAGCCCGGAGGGAACAGTGAGTGTTGAGATCATCACAGAGACAAACGCAGATATAAGAAACAACTAGACAAAACACACATGATTAGATACACACTCACGTCTGCCAAAAACTTCTGCTGTTTTACAGTATATAAAGGTAATTATATTATAAAGTACTATTATCATGGTTTTGGGGCAAATAGATTAAATTGGTCCGTGCAATCTCTCAGCTTCTTCCATGAGGAAGCAGTTTCATTGGCTTTTCTGCTTCTTCACAAACAAGAGTAAATCTTCCCATCACAGGTACACAAAGAAGGGCCGCCGCCGAAGCGACACACTATCCTGAAAGCAAGAGATTGTGCGTCACAATGACTTGTTTCAGCACAGCGAGAGCACACTAAAACGGCACTGACCCCCATCGCAGCGAAGGCTGGAAGCTCCTGCAAGGTCAAAGGGAAAAGTCCATCCTGTATTTTGTTGCGTAAAGAGCCACCAGCATCCTCTGAAGAGAGGAAGAACTCACTCACCATCTGATGTTGCCGCACGACTGTGTTTCCAGATTTACTTCCTCTTACATGTTTCTTTTTTAAAAAGCAAGTGTTGTAATTACACAAGAGTCAAACAATAGCTTGGCTTCTCAGAGAACCTGAACACGACCAAAGCAATGTGTGTTTGGCACTAGAGGGCCACATGGAGTGCGCTTTGCGTGTTCGTGTTTTCTGCTCAAAAACACGCACCTACCTCTCCGTGCCCCACTGGCATGAGTCTGAAGATCACGAGCCGAAGGAGGCCAACAGAAATCCACGCCAGTAGTTTCGTGCGGCAAATAAACATCGCGGGTGACCTCCATGCTGAACAACACACCTGAAACACACACGTTTATCACCTCGTGGAGTCAAATAATGTTCCCGCAAGGTCAGATATGACTGGATCCTTGAGGAACATTTGGACACACACACAGTTTTCGTCACTCCACCAATAGGAGCATCAGCGAAGCATGCAGCCGATCCCGACAGCACACCCCACAGTCACCATCTCCTTGTTTCTGTGGCCTCGTTCTGTTCAAACACACACAGATATTTTCTTTTACAAAAGCGTTTAAACGGCCGGTAGGGGAACTACAACGAGCTCTTCCTGGGTTAGTGACATCACAAACCCTAAAATTTACATAAACCCACGCCTCTGAGAACACTCAACAAAGGGTGGCGTGGCTATGTCAGGCAGCTTTAGAAAAGAAAGTTGCTGTCGTCGAGTGTTGTCAGTTTTACGGCGGAAACGCTTCACAGACGAGGGGGACTTTGGAGGAGAAAAGAGTAACGTGACGACACATGATCCACTCCACAGCAACCCATCATTTATCCACGAACCGTTCATAAACGTTCTCCATCCGTTTGAACACTTTCCTCAGTTTGTCTTGCGTGAGATTCTCCAGCCGTTTGTTGTTGTTGAGCTCTGTTGAAGCTCCGCCCTCTTCTGGAGCACGGCTCATTTGCATTTAAAGGACGGCGTGTTTTTTGCTCCTCACAAATCCACATAGAGGCAATTTGACCAGCGATAATAATGATCTGTGGGGGATTTTGAGTAGAGAAAAAGAGGAGAGGGGGAACTGAAACTTCACACACACATTCAGGAGGTCCTCTTAAATGGTTTAAAGTCAATAGAGACCTAAGCGTAGTGTTTTTTTTAAAGAAGACACTAGATTATTGAAGAAGAGAAAAGCACGTCAAAAAATGAAAGTGTGCAAAATTATACAATTACAGTATACTTAACTAAACATTTTTATATATTGTACAAAATAGTAAAATTGCCATAATATCAAAGCCGTCCACGTCCTAACCAAGTTGAGTCCAAATTTCAAACAAAAAATGAGCCCGCTAAAAGAGTTTAAAGTAGCGATTTCACAGTGTCTAATTTAAAACGGTTCTGACAGGATGAAATTTTGAGAGTTTCAGCTTCACAATGACACCTGATTTATGAATGATTACTAAAATCTGTGAAAGGGGAAAAAGGCTTTAAAACCAGAAATAACATTTGAAAAGCAAGCAAACACACTTCTGAGTGATATTGAACAGAACAATAATGTTTTTAAAACACCCTTAATAAATGCCACTGAAGAAGAGACATGGAACTTGCAGAGAAAGCAAGCGCAAAACTGCCGCGATGTGAACAAACGACCCCGACGACAGAGAACCACACGAGCACATGAAATAATCACCATACAGTCTGGATGAGTGTTGATGAGTGTGTGTGTGAGAGTGTGTGTTCACCTCTTGCCCACAGGTAATTCGCCCCCTTCACAACGCCACTCCAAGCACACAGATGATGCTGATGACTTTTGACACCAGCGTTCTGAAGGTCAGATACTCCTGCATCAACGACTCCTCTCAGAGTGGTCTTCATCTCAGGAAAATACCAGACCCCTGAACCACAGATAAACACATGAGGAACGACACTTATGAGGCTCCAAATGTCCTCAATAATGTCCTCCCACACTGTAGATTCATGACAAAGTCATCCCCGCACCCAAGCTCATAAATGAAGTTTTTGCTCCAGTGACGTGTCTCACCCGGGTCGGCCTGAGGTGAATACTATGTTTAACGAATCCTGCCGCGAAACACATGAGGATCATATAATATGCGACCCATGAGAAATACTGCAGGAACACATGACTGTCCGACATATCGTAGTCTACCAAGCGGTGTGCTGGAGAGAGAGAGAGAGAGAGAGAGAGATGAACAAATACGTACACTTATAAATACTGTGCAAAGAAAAAACTAAACATTTCAATCTATAATGTTGAATGCAGTCTTTCAGTGTACGGCTACTTCTGACAGAACACACACATCACCGTCGGTGAAGAGCGTGACGAATAGGACATCCATGACGAAGCTGATCACTGCCATGATGAAGCACCGAGGATCATGAGGAAATCCAGTCCGCTCCCGACCAACGACGCGGAAGAGCCGATGGAAGTGTGCGAGCCGGATCTACACAGGACAGAGAGAGGACAATACATTTCCCATGATGCATCAGTGCACACCTGCACACTCCACAGACATGAAGCGCCGAAGCAGTGCTGAAGAACTCAAGTAGATTCACCCTTACAAAGAATTCACCATAGCTAGTTACTTAGAGTAAACTTGTACCAAACCAACAAAAAAATAGAAAAAATTACAGTAAAGGAAAAGGCTGCTCTGAAGATCATCATTCAATAATATTATGATTTACTAGTACAATCAGTAACTACAAGTATAAAAAATTAAAGATATAAATAATGGAAAATTATAAATAAACAGATCAGTTTTTTAAAAAGTTTTTAATTAGAGTGACATTGTTTTCTGTCCTCCAGAGGGGCGCAACGTTCACGACAAATATTTTTCAATTAATTACTTTTATTAGAATAATTTCTCTATATATATATATATATTAAGGGTATAAATAGTATATATAAACAATTACATTATTATATTATATTATATATACACGACAATTTTACATATCACTATTATTAATTTAATAACAAAATATAATTTATTTAATCACTGTATTTTAATTTTTTTTATTTTGTTAAAGTAATAAATATAGTTGTTTTAAATCATTTATTACTTTTGAACAAATTAATTTTTAAAATTAAAAAATTAATGTAATTAAAATGATACATTATTTTTTTAATTATTTAATTATTATTATATATATATAATATATATATATACAAATAAATAAAACGTAATTAATAAATTAATTTATATTATTTATATTGTTAAAATTATATTATATATGTATGAATGGAACATATTATTAATAATAATTTGAATATTTTTTAAAATTTTTTAAAATATATTCTATTTAAGATAACTAATATAATTAATTTAACAACTAATATTAATGAAATATTTAAATAAAAGTTTAAATAACAAACTAATTTAATTTGAATGAAAAAAAATACTTTCATAAATGTTAATAAAATAAAAATAAATGTAAATGTTAAAGTTGTATTGGTTTTTAAAAGCAGTCCCTTGTTAACGCCACAACCCGGAGACTAAAGTGAGTAAAAAGGTGAAGCGCCTGACTGAGTGACGTCCGAAGCGTTTGCAGGAGTGTTTGTATAAACCGTATTTGCTGTAATGCTGTGACTCTCACCTCCTCATTTCTAGACACGGAGTGAGTTCAGCAACAGGGATCTTGCTGGTGGAAGATGAGCATGCCTCTCCCTGAAGTAAATGCCTATGTTCCTGCAAGGGATCAGACGGAGATTCACAAGTAGTGGGATCAAGTGAACAATACAAACTACCGAGTACAAATAGCAGGTAAAGATATGGCAAAAACTTCACTTTTAAACATTCACGTTTTAAGTGAAGCATGAAGTATTTTAAAATATTCACTTTTCTAAGCTTTAAGTTTTTATTAGTGTTTGTTGGAAAATGCAGAGAAAACTAGTCGAAACATCATTATTTCCTCATTGTTCAGTTGGACTCTTGCTGACATGTATAAGTGAACGAATATGAGATTCCCAAAAAATAAACACACATACATGTATCATATTACTGAAAAACCTCTAGACTGTTAAGTCCATTTTTATTTACAGAGATTTACTACCATTTGTTAAAAAACGATAATGAAATTACTTGTCATTTTTGTTCAGCTATTTCTAGACTGTATTTTTTAGATATCATTATTTACACTGTTTAAGCGCGAAATAAATAAAGTGGTGACTTGTTTTTTCTTTTTTACGCTGTTATTATCCACGTGTTTGTTTGGTCAGATTCACCTCACTGCATTTTAATCCCTTCCAGAGTGACGTTGCGTACGTGTGTACGCGCGCCGTTCTGGTTCGGAAGCGCGCTCACAGTCACACAAAGGTGTTGAGCGCTGACGTGCTGCGGCGGAG
Source organism: Opsariichthys bidens (assembly GCA_037194245.1). Classification (NCBI taxonomy): domain Eukaryota; kingdom Metazoa; phylum Chordata; class Actinopteri; order Cypriniformes; family Xenocyprididae; genus Opsariichthys; species Opsariichthys bidens. Next base: position 289,147 of record CM074284.1, read on the forward strand.
GAGAGTCTGTTCAGCGGAAGGGTATAGAGGTAAAGAAGGTTTTGCTCATGAATTTTTACATGCCGTTGTTGCTAATTGCGGATTAATTTTATTATCGATTCTCATTCAGTTCATGTAATTAAACAGATGATAGGAGCGGTTGAGCGATATGACGAGTATTTTGTGGCGGTTCCATTGTCATTTGGCGGGGAAAGCCTAAAGTTATTGACTCATTAAAGCGATAAAAAATTACAGAAAATGAATTAGTATTTTGACCTCATTGTGATTTAAACATGTATATAATTTTAACTTTTTATGTCGCGTATTGGTGACTTAAGTCAGAATTTTGTTTTTTTTAAGTCAACTTATGTCATGATTTTTGCATTTTTATATCATAAAATTACTGAACTTGATTTTCGTGTCATAAATGTGAATAGTTAGCATGTCATGATTGTCAGTCAGAATTTAATCTAATACAAATGACTTAGATTGTAATAATAATTTCATGTTTTGTAGGTGTATATTGTTATATTTTATGTTGTATATTTAGGGTTCTTTTGACTCTTTTAATGTCATAATTATGTATTTTCAGTATTATATGGATTCCTTCTTGAGGGAATAGATAAATCATTTCACAGAAGAATCTTCAAAATATTGTTGAGAGTTTTGCTTAAAATAAACACCAAAGCAGGATTCGGTGAGAGGGATAGTGTGATGAATGATAAACATTCGCATAAACATATACCTAAAATAAATAGTGATTAAAAAGAATAAATAAAAAAAGGACTAGAGTAAGCAATAACAGACATGAGAAGAAGACCAAAGGAATGATTTATAAGTCATTTTGAAATGTCAGAAGAATTTTCAACTTTTTAATGTCTTTATCTCAAATATATTCTACTGTGTCATAATTTCGACTATTATATTTTTTCTGACATTCTGTAAAAAATGTAGATTTATTACAAAGCATGATTTAACGTGTGCCAAACTTACAGAACTCTGCCCATGTACGTAAAGCAAGTTCATGATAAATGGATTAATCTTTTCTTATAAAACCGCATTCAGTTGATATTAAAGTACAATTTGCTCATCGTCAGATCGTCACAGTTTCCGTCCTCCATTTCTTACATGCACAATATTATTTTCTAATGTTCGTTAATGGCCTCCGTTCGCATTCACCTCAGTCCGATGGTGCCGTAACAACATCCACCTGAGCCGGGACAAACAGAAGAAACACTCACCAGAGAAACGGTCCTCCGTCCCTTCCACAGCCATGCCCCGACGCGATCTTCGCTGGACGTCGACGAGTCGAGCTGCGACAGAGTTTTTTTATATGTGAAGCAGAAGATTATTGTGTTCCGCTAAATATGCGAGAAGCTCCGCCTCACGAGCACGCTCCCAGGGACGGACACGAGCACCCGAGTACTCGGAAATCGGTGAAAACAGTTCTTCAAAAACATTTCTTGTTTAATATTATGAATGCCTGTATTTATGTCGAACCACTGGTGAAACATTCCCCTCACATCTTCGAGTCGAGACGAGCTGAAGGAAAGTCCAACTCGTCTAACGTTTGCTCCTTTTCACAGTATAAGGATTGAAATCAAACGAAAATGATTTTTCCTCGAACAGAAATCCACCCAGAATCAAATTGTGGAGGTTCACGAGAACTTGCTGTGACACGTAAACACTTCATGGAGGAAACACACTTTTAACAAAACACTGTTTACAGTAAACGCGCGCAGATCGTGATTTTGAGCCGACGTTGTTTGGGAGGTCAACAGTCTGGAGGAGTGGACGCTCAAGTTCCTCTCGGATCGCACACACACGCCTTCGTGTTCACAAACGAGACTCCTTGTAAAGTTTTACCAAATAATGATCAGTTTTTCATCAAGTTATGGACTCGAGTTTGGGAAAGCCGTGATCTGGATGACTTGAAACGAGGCGTGAAGTACAACTTGCCATGGCGTGTTTGTGGAGTTTTACTATTTCACAGAACGGCCTTTGAAAATGAATAAACACATTGTGTGCTGTTTTTAGAGCAACAGAAACATTTCCAAGTTTCTCGTACAGTGATCTCAGAGGACAGCTGTGATTACTGTGGGTGTTGCTTTACCTCGTGCTGTTATTGTAAAAACACATCATGCTGAGGTGGGGCAGGTGGGTATCGGGTTGCTGGGAGGGAGCGGGGATGATGACGGATGGGGGGGGGGTGATGGTGTGTGGGCGGGGAGGGGGGGGGAGTGGGGAAGGGGGGGGGTTTTGTCGGATTGGGTGGGGTGTTGGTGAGTGGGGGGAGGGCGGCGGGTGAGTGGGGTGGGTATGGGGGTTGGCTGAACTTATTTATTTTTTGTTTGTTTTTTTCTAGGATGCAAACTCATGAGCAGTGGAAAAGAAAGAAACCATCACCACCGATTCATTCAGCGGTCCGTTCCCGTCGCTCTCTTCAGTTCGGCCGCTGGAGTTGAGATGAACAGGATTCTCGCCGAACAATATTCCTCTTCTGTGCAAAAGTACTGGTTCAAAGTTGATTGTTTCACGCCACCCAAAGCCATCCAGAACTCGTAAAAATGAAGTGATGGACAATGAGTTTGCTAAAATGTTAAGAGAGACAATCTACATGTGATGTGAAGCAGATTGAAGGTCAGCGGCTGGACAACATTTGTATGTCATTTATTCAAGACGTACACATCCATCAAATGTTTTAGGCTTGTGAATTTCGACTCTCATCTCTTTCTGTGCAGGGGTTTGCTGCAGTTTTTTGTGTGGACACAAGATGGAGCGGCGCTTCCCAAACACTCCTGGATCCAGTCTCTGTTTCCCAAAGTGTGTCAAGGGAGGAACTCCGACAACAGCGAAGATCAACAACTGCGAAACACCTACCAAAGGTCAAATTCATGCACGTTTCATAAATGCCGCATAAAACCGAACGTAAAGTGGTTTTCTAGCCCACGAAACCCAGTGGCTTTAGTGTTATTTGGAAGATGAACAACAGACGGGAACAGCGAATGGAAAATACCGAGGGAAGGTTTTAAAGTGCTCTGTAAAAATTGATTAAGCTGCTTTTTTATTTTCAACGGGCTGGTGGAAAATAAGCGTTGTTTCCCTCGGAGTTTTCTCCACTTGACACCGAAGACACAAAAATTAAGAGTCAGACAACTTGGGGAGACGAGTCCGAGAAAACCAATCCAATCTGGTTCCGCGATGAGAGACGGGCCAATGACGCGGCATGTTAATTCGGGGGGGGGTGTGGGTTTGGGTGTGGTGGGGCAGAGGGGAAAAGTTGTGCAAGAAAACGGTGGGAACAGGATGATGAGTAAAACTGTGGCGAGCGCTCCAGAGTCCAAAAGACCACAGATCGAAAAATTGCGCATCGGATCGACCGATGACGACTTCCCTCCTGGAATTGTTTGGTTCCGACAACCGCTAACCAGTGCTTCGGTGGAATGACACAGATCGCTTCTTTTGTCGGGTTTGATGTAATTTGTGCGGGTCCACGGAAAAAGCCAGAAACGAGTTCCTCGACCACCATCGTCCTGAAGTCGGGATGGGATTTTTAAAATGGGGATTTTGAATTAAATGCCTGAAATAAAGTCTAAAGATATTTTAAATCAAAAATCTCAGAACGTCCCTCTTTTTAAAACACTTTCAATGAAAATTGAATGATACGCTCTGCTTTCACCGTACAACAAACATGTTAAAACTTTAATGTTTAGTGTTCATCATTAATAAATTAATGGCAATACAAACAATATTCATAATATCCATCGAAATAGTGAAAAGAAAAAAAAAGCCATAAACTATAATCCAGCAAACAGACCTGCGACAGAAATGGGCGGGGCTTATGCATTCTAAACCCAAGACCCCAAACCCACAGGGTGAATGTCCAATCAGATGCATCACAACAGTCCTGCTGAATTGGCTGGGATTTGAGTTAGTCATTCTGAGCCCGAGAACAACTGTCGTGTAAGCGGTACGTGTTGTCTGCTCACATGCACACATTGTATGCGTTCACTACAGGGAGGATGATTTACGTGTAAAATCTTAGAGTGAGTGTCTGAAAGATTGTCCAAGTAAATATGGAAACACAATAATTTCCAGATGGGAAACGAAACGACGGCAGCCCGCTGAGATTCGTCTGTCTTGTCGTCTTGGATGTCTTCCTCCTTACATTGCTGGAACCGTCTTCTCTGTTCTGGAGGGGCGCCGGTTTATTTTTGCAGTCCGCGGGCCGAGTCCCGCTCGTGCGAGTTTGAAACGACCCCGATCATTCGAAACAGGAGGACGGTGAGGCCGTTGAGGAAAGAAGGTAGCAGTGTCGTGTCTGTCTTTTTGGTCTCTCATCTACTTCCCTTTCAAGTCCTGTCTTCCTTCCTTCCTCCTTCTCTCTGATCCTTCGTCTTCTTCTTGTGTCTTTCACCGTTCTTCTTTTTCTCCAGCATCCTATTTGCGATCGTCGTCTTTTTCTCATAAAGTCCCCTCTGTGAAACACAGACATAAAGTGTGACTGAGTAAATTGTGCAGGGCGATTCAGTTCAAGTCTAGACTGAGAGTTTAAGATCAGGACGTACCTATGCAATTCGGGTGACAGCACCTGCCCCCGTCTCCTGTGGACGGGGTGACGGCAGCTCAGCAGGCGGACACTGCTTCCGTACTGGCACTTGGTGACCAGCCGTGAGCTGCAGTTGGGGAGAGAGGAGCGTTACTGCCCGATGCTCTTAAACATGTCCCTCGCCGAATAAAACATGATCAGCTGACTTCTTATTTAATCAACAGATCCGGACTTCTCAAATTGAGTTTACATCTCACAATTCTGACGTTTGTGAAGCATCTGGTAATTCTTACTCCTTTTTTTTTTTCGGAATTCTGTAGTTCACCGTCTCGCGTTTTGACTTTTCGCTGCATTTCAACATTTTTCTCGGAATTCTTACTCTTGTGGAATTTGAGTTTTGCATACTCGTAATATTGACTCTTTTTGGAGTTCGGAATATGAATTTACATCTGGCAATTTTCAACATTTTTTCTTCTCGGAATTCTGAGTTTACATCTCGCCGTTTTGACGCTTTTGTTGGAATTCTAAGTACGTTTTGCATCTCGATAATTCTTACGCTCTTTTTTTCTCTTTTTTTCGCGAATTCTGAATTTAGCAGTCTGTGCAATTTCAACATTTTTCTCTGAATCTTCTAAGTCTTTTCCTTGCCGTTTTGACTTTTTTTTGTTGGAATTTTCTAAGGTTACATTGAGAATTTTTTCTCGTAATTTTGATTTACATCTTCGCAAATCTGACTCTTTTTTTTTTTTTTTTTTTTTTTTTTTTTTTTTTGTTTTTTGTTTTTGGCGAAATTATGAGTTTAAATCTCAATTCTGATTTTTCTCAGGCATTTGAATTTTTTTATCTCGCAATTCTTTTTATCTTTCAGAGAAGCTCGCAATTCCGAGAAAAAATTGTGAGATGTAAAAGTGGCAATGACCTTGTTTATTATTATTATTATTATTATTTGTATTCCACGGCTGAAACAAGCTTCCCGGGGGCACTTAAAAACGAAGCTCAACTCACATCACACCAGCAGGGTGATGCACTTCATCTCTCCCACCAGCGGGACGCTCGGGTGCCAGTGTTCGCTTGTTTCTGGTAGTAGTTTTTTGCCGAAACTTTGCAATGCTCAGTGTTCCGTCCGCCCTGCATCATTTCGTCGTCCTCCAGAGGGGCGTGTCTTCCGCAGGACACTCCTTACAGCAGTCTGAAGGGTTGCGTCTGATTGGTCGGGACCTGCAGGTGAGAGGCGGGCAAACGTCACCTTCGTCGTCCGCAGTGCACCTCTCCCGTGGAGCCCTGAGACGGACAATTTGGCGTTAACTGTTGATGTTTTTAACTAAAATAAAGTAATTCTGTCGTGTGTTTGGTGTTCGTTAGCTCACCTTGCAGGTGCAGACGGCACACTTGATGTAGCCGAACGGCGGGACGAACGGATGCCATGTGGGTTCCAGGTGCGTGCATCTTCTGAATCCCCTTCGAAATAACAGCCTGAAACAAGGAAGAAACCAGAAAATCTATTACTGCACACTTCCAACCTTTAAAATAACCGTTGCCATGTTAAATTTGATGTATTAGTCAAGTACTAAACTTCACCCTCTGGATCTTCCTCAATTTTTTCCACAGCCGTCGGTTCTCTTTCGTCTCCTTCTTTTCTGTTGACAGAATCCAAAACGATGTTAAAAACGTTTCCATGAATGATGTTTTTTGTTGGGTAACGTTTGGAGAAACATTATTGAATAACGTTTTCTAATGGCTTTACAGCAAAGCGTTCCCCGTCTGCTCATCACTCACCGTCACAGACCGGGCAGCACCGGTCCTCAGGCTGGAGGTGGTGACGGTGTGAGGACACGGAGAGCCGCGGGGAGACAGATCACCGGATCGCAGATCACCGTCTTCTTCTGCAGGGGATTAGAACAGATCAAGGTGCAACCACAGTCACATTGGGACCCGTCTACGTGAATGGAGCGGAGCGCGTGTTTACCTGGCAGGGAGCAGGTGAAGCAGGTGTTTGTACTGTCGGCGGTCCACTGCGACCCCGTGTGCGTGATGTTCTCCCTCGAAGAAGCACGTGTGCGGGTCTTTCCTCAGCTCGGCCGGGTCACGGACGACGAAACACCAGGTCCTCGAACTCGGCCTCCTCCACCACCTCACCTCGAGCGGTGCCGAACTCACAGCTGTTGGGAACGTGTGAATCTGGAACAAAACAGGCGACGGACACATCGAGTGTTTTTTGTTGAAAAGCCAGGGTTAGTAGCAGTTAACTAAAACCATTAAAAGACATTCTCAATTAGCTACCCTGGTTTCAGGAGAGTGTGTGTGAGAGAGGAGAGTGAGAGGTGAGTGTGTTGAGTGTGTGTGTGTGAGAGAGAGTGAGAGTGAGTGTGTGAGAGTGGTGTGTGGTTTGAGAGAGAGAGTGAGTGTGAAGTGTGTGTGTGAGAGAGAGAGTGAGTGTGAGTGTGTGTGTGAGAGAGAGAGTGAGTGTGAGTGTGTGTGTGTTGAGAGAGAGTGAGTGTGTGAGTGTGTGTGTGTGAGAGAGAGTGAGGAGTGAGTGTGTGAGTGTGTGTGAGAGAGAGTGAGTGTGTGTGTGTGTGTGTTGTGTGTGGGAGAGAGAGTGAGTGTGTGTGTGTGTGTGAGTGTGAGTGTGTGTGTGTGTGTGTGTGTGTGAGTGTGAGTGTGTGGTTGGTTGTGTGTGTGTGTGAGAGTGAGTGTGTGTGTGTGTGTGAGAGACTGAGAGTGAGTGTGTGTGAAGGTGTGTGTGTGTGTGTGTGTGTGTGAGTGTGTGTGAGGGAAGATGAGAGTGGAGTGTGTGTGTGTGTGTGTGTGAGAGAGATGGTGAGTGTGTTGTTGTTGTGTGTGTTGTGTGTGTGTGGTGTGTGTGAGGAAAGAGAGAGAGTGTGTGTGTGTGTGTGTTGTGTGTCGTGAGATGAGAGGAGTGAGGTGTTTGTGTGTTGTGAGTGTGTGTGTGTGTGTGTGTGTTGTGTGTGTCGAGAGAGAGAGTGAGTGGTGTGTGTGTGGTGTGTGTGTGTGTGTGTTGTGAGAGAGAGAGTGTGTGTGTGTGTGTGTGTGGTGTGTGAGAGAGAGTGAGTGTGTGTGTGTGTGTGAGATGTGATGTGGTGAGGTGGTGTGTGTGTGTGTGTGTGTGTGTGTGGAGGTGTGGTGTGGTGTGTGTGTGTGTGAGAGTGAGTGTGTGGTGTGTGGTGTGAGGAGGAGAGAGTGGAGTGTGTGTGAGTGTGTTGTCGTGTGGTGTACTGTGTGGGTGGTGAGTGTTGTGTGAGAGAGAGATGTGAGTGTGTTCGTGTCGTGTTGTGTTTATGTGAGAGAGAGTGAGTGTGTGTGTGTGTGTGTGTATTGTGTGTGTGGTGTGTGAGAGAGAGAGTGTGTGTGTGTGTGTGTGTGTGTGTGTGAGAGAGAGAGTGAGTGTGTGTGTGAGTGTTGGTGTTGTGTGTAGAGTGTGGTGGTGTGGTGAGAGGAGGAGGAGAGAGTGGAGTTGTTGTGTGTGAGTGTGTGTGTGTGTGCATGTGTGTTTGTGTTGTGTGTTGTGTGTGAGAGAGAGATGGTGATGTGGTGTGTGGCTGTGTTGTGGTGTGTGTAGGGTGTGTGTGAGGTGAGAGAGTGTGTTGTGTGGTTGTGTGATGATGTGTGTGCAGAGAGAGAGTAGTGAGTGTGTGTGTGTTGTGGTGGTGTGGTGTGGTGTGTGTGTGTGTGTGTCGGTGTGTACTCACCCGTCCTCGTATTTTTTCTCCTCTATGGATTCATTTTGGGTGCTGACCCTGAAATATAAGCCGTGCCTTCGTCCAAATGCCGTCAATAGCTCGGACACTAATATCTTTTCAACACTCCC
>CM074284.1:302500-315000 GCA_037194245.1 Opsariichthys bidens
GACATAGTCCTCTCCAGCGTGTCCTAGGTCTTCCCCGGGGCCTTCTCCCGGTGGGGACACGCCCGGAACACCTGCCTAGGAGGCGTCCAGGAGGCATCCGAAACAGATGCCCGAGCCACCTCAGCTGACTCCTCTCGATGTGAAGGAGCAACGGATCTACTTTGAGCTCCTCCCGAGTGACCGAGCTCCTCACCCTATCTCTAAGGGAGCGCCCTGCCACCCGGCGGAGAAAGCTCATTTCGGCCGCCTGTATCCGGGATCTCATTCTTTCGGTCATGACCCAAAGCTCATGACCATAGGTGAGAGTAGGAACGCAGATTGACCGGTAAATCGAGAGCTTCGCCTTGCAGCTCAGCTCCTTCTTCACCACGGACAGACCGGTACATCGACCGCATCACACTGATCCGTCTGTCCACCTCACGCTCCTTCCTTCCCTCACTCGTGAACAAAACCCCAAGATACTTGAACTCCTCCACTTGAAGGCAGGAGCTCTCCACCAACCTGAAGAGGACAAGCCACCCTTTTCCGACTGAGAACCATGGTCTCAGACTTGGAGGTGCTTTTTAATTTTTACTTTTATTTTTAACTAATGTATCTGTTATTTTTATTTATTTTATTTATTTTTTTTTTTTAAATATTGTTTTTAATTTTTAATTTTATTATTTTATTTTTAACTAATGTATCTGTTATTTTTATTTTTATTTTAAATATTATTTTTAATTTTTACTTTTATTTTTAACTAATGTATCTGTATTTTCATTTTTTAATTTAATTCAATTTTTATTTTAATTCATTTTCCTTTATTTTATTAGATGTTTTTCTCTATGCGTGTACTCACCGCTCTCGTGGGAAACGAGTCCCTGCAGAATCAGGATGAAATGCAGATTGTTTTCGGTGTCACTGAGCGTCAACATGGCGATCCCGCCCGTCCCAGAATGCTCCTCTTCGGACGTCAGGATGGCGCTGAACGTTTCTGTCGAGACACGGCACAAGGAAATGAACATAAGCGTCCGAACACATGACTGAGAGACCCCTGAAACGAATCTGAACGTCGCCGCACCTGCGAACAGCGCTCTGTGTTTGATGATCCTGCCCTGTATCTCCTCCTTCCTGTGGTCAGCGGTTGTCATGGAGACGCTCAGCTGCTCCGCCTCCAGCTGCCGCATGTGAGACTTCGGCAGGTTCTTCCAGACTCCACAGATCTGCGCATCAGACACACCGTTAAGCATCACTTCAGACCGGAGTTTGGGTTTTAGAGCACTGCTGCTCACCATGTCCGTGTCGGCCCGCGGGACTCTGAACTCAAACGCAGTGTTCCCGTCGGAGTCCAGGAAGGTGATGACGCTCGGCCTGTTCATCCTGAGACACAAACACACGCATACAGTGAGCGCTGAGATACTGAGGATACGGTTCACATCTGGTGTGTGTGTGTGTGTGCTTTACCTCTGGAAGGTGATGGAGAAGGTCAGGCTGGTGCGGGTCAGCGTGAATCTCGCGCCCAGCGACGCCGCTGGAGCTCGGCAGCCAAGAGTCCGTCAGGCCCGTCAGCAGCGCCACGAAATCTGCAGAGAACGGAGCGGTGTGAGCGACTGATCGCGTGTGTGTGTGTGTGTGTGAGTGCGTGTGCGTCGTGCGGGGTGTGTGTGTGTGTGCGGACTCACCGCTCGCGCTGTCCCGGCTCCGGCTGGTCTTCGGAGCTGATGTAGGATCTGTCGTTGTAGGACTTGTGCAGGTCGTCGTCTTTCTCCTGGAAGACTCGAACAGAGACTCCGCCTCCTTCCTCCCGGAGTCGCCTGTAACCACGGAAACCAAAGCGCATGATGTCACAATAGAGTCAATGTTCAAGACCCGCATCCATAAACATGAGCCCATCTGCCGTCGATCGCTCAGAACTTTCCATCATTTCTGTCACACACCGGCGCAGTGTTTTTCCGTGTGACGCGGGACTGTTTCCACAGAAAAACACACGCTCCTTTCTACCTTTGGGACATGTTTTGCAGCAGTGTCCTGGAAGCAGGACCGGATCGTCACAGGTCGGTTCGGGGACAGTCCTGTTTCATATTCCGGCAGCTCACCTTCCCGAACACCTTCCCTCGCCGGCTCCTCTGCTGCTCGGAGGAGAACACCGGATTAAAACTCAACCGCTCCGTTTCAGCCGACAAAACATTCTACTAACGTTATGAAAAGGTTATTTCTGAACGTTCAAAACAAGAACAATAATGGAACGTTGTCGGGACATTATGTGAACGTTACTTCTGAATGTTCTCTGGAACAAGTAGTAACATTTAAACAACGTTAGACGAACGTCCAACTGACAAAAGCGCTCCATGAACAATGTAGAAATAATGTTGTGCTAACGTTTGGAGAACATTATTAAAGGACGGATAACGTTGAGAGAACGTCAGCTGTAAAGTCAGTTCGGTTTAATAACTGTCAATGTTGTGAAATTCATCAATTATGAAACGATTTAAATGTCAGCAGTAACTCAGCTATTAACGTTTCTCCTAACGTTTAAAAACTTAAATTTTTTAATATTCCACTTTATCATTCTTCAAACGTTATGGGAACGTTACTTTTGGAACGTTAGACAACCATCCAACTAAAAAAAAGCCCAGATAACGTTGAACGAACGTTCTATTAAAGTTACTGGAAGAACGTTGAGAGAACGTTAGACAACCATCGAACTAAAAAAAAAAAACGTTCCAGGAACGATGTATAAATAACATTTTGAGAACGTTATTAAAGCCCAGATAACGTTGAACGAACGTTCTATTAAAGTTACTGGAAGAACGTTGAGAGAACGTTAGACGACCATCCAACTAAAAAAAAAACGTTCCAGGAACGATGTATAAATAACATTTTGAGAACGTTATTAAAGCCCAGATAACGTTGAACGAACGTTCTATTAAAGTTACTGGAAGAACGTTGAGAGAACGTTAGACGACCATCCAACTAAAAAAAACGTTCCAGGAACGATGTATAAATAACATTTTGAGAACGTTATTAAAGCCCAGATAACGTTGAACGAACGTTCTATTAAAGTTACTGGAAGAACGTTGAGAGAACGTTAGACAACCATCCAACTAAAAAAAACGTTCCAGGAACGATGTATAAATAACATTTTGAGAACGTTATTAAAGCCCAGATAACGTTGAACGAACGTTCTATTAAAGTTACTGGAAGAACGTTGAGAGAACGTTAGACAACCATCCAACTAAAAAAAACGTTCCAGGAACGATGTATAAATAACATTTTGAGAACGTTATTAAAGCCCAGATAACGTTGAACGAACGTTCTATTAAAGTTACTGGAAGAACGTTGAGAGAACGTTAGACAACCATCCAACTAAAAAAAACGTTCCAGGAACGATGTATAAATAACATTTTGAGAACGTTATTAAAGCCCAGATAACGTTGAACGAACGTTCAATTAAAAGTTACTGGAAGAACGTTGAGAGAACGTTAGACAACCATCCAATTAAAAAAAACGTTCCAGGAACGATGTATAAATAACATTTTGAGAACGTTATTAAAGCCCAGATAACGTTGAACGAACGTTCTATTAAAGTTACTGGAAGAACGTTGAGAGAACGTTAGACGACCATCCAACTAAAAAAAACGTTCCAGGAACGATGTATAAATAACATTTTGAGAACGTTATTAAAGCCCAGATAACGTTGAACGAACGTTCTATTAAAGTTACTGGAAGAACGTTGAGAGAACGTTAGACAACCATCCAACTAAAAAAAAACGTTCCAGGAACGATGTATAAATAACATTTTGAGAACGTTATTAAAGCCCAGATAACGTTGAACGAACGCTCTATTGAGGTCACTGGAAGAACGTTTGTTTCCTAACGTTGAGGGAGCGTTGCCGGAACGTTAGCTGACGTCTGAACTCTTACCGGCTCGCAGTGACACATGACGCAGTGCATCACGCCGAACGGCTCGCCCAGGTCTGGATGCCACGTGTCTTCCAGGGAATAAAAGCGGCCACCGAAGGAGCAACCTGATGGAGACAATAAACAAGAGCAGCGTGAGCGCGTCAGCGTGTGTGGGAAACATCGGGAATGTGCTGCAGACGGCCCGGGCCGAGCCAAACCTTCAAGAACACACACTAAAAGCAGCAGTGAATGCCATCTCTGTCCCACAGCAGCGCTGGAAACCAAAACATCTCCTCCGCTTTGTTTTGAGCAGAGAATGAGAGATTGGGGTAAATTTGGTGTTTAATGCGTCTGGAATGAGGTCATCAGCTGCAGTTTACAGAGACGGACTATTAAACAATTTATTGTTCAGCTAAACACTTCCAAAGACGCACGTAAACCGATCGAGTCTCTGGAAAGTGACGGTGTTTTCAGTCTTCTTTAAACACCAGAGAATCAAGTCATTCATGGAGGCCTTTGGCTCCGGTTAGAAACCTTATTATCATTCGGTCAGAGTTCTCGTTACTTCAACAACGTTCATGGAATGTTTTTCCTGAAACGTCTTTTAAATGTGAAACTGAAACGTTCCACAAATGTTCATTGGCATAACCGAGAAAGTCTTTTTTAAGTCAATGGTGTCATCATTCAGTTCAGTTTCAGAACTCGACATTTTTTGAAACAACTTTAATTTACTCAAAACTAACGAACATGTTTGTTTCCGAATGTTCTCTGAACATAGTTTTGAAACGTTTCTGACGTTAAGGAAACATTCGTCTATGGGAACGTTACTTTTGAATGGTGAATAACATTTAAACAAAAAAAACGTTAGACAAACATCCAGCGAAAACATTTAAGAAACGCTCCATGAACGATGTATAAATAAACGTTCTGAGAACATTATTAAAGGTCAGATAACGTTGTATTAACGTTACTGGAAGAAACTTGTTACTCCTCCGAACATTCTGAAACGTTCCAAACATAACTTAATTGGATGTACGATAAATCCAACAACTATGAAAATCAAAAGAACATTTTCAGTATGTATAATCATTAGAACCAGAATGAAAGGTTCTTACACGCTTATTAAATGCTGTGATTGTTTAGAAAATCATTATTTCTGGTGCTTTAAAGATCTGAAACATTCGCTTAATGTTTAATTTGTTACTTTTAAAACATTCCAAAAAATGTTTGCAAAAAGGAAAGTGATGTTTAAAGAAACTTTATAAACACTGGACGCTTTAAACTACTTTTTTTTTTTTTTTTTTTAAATGTAGCAAAACATTCTTAGAACTTTGTGAGTGAAAAGTATTTTATCCAACTTCACACACACACACACACTTTCATCATACACACTCATCAGAAACCAGAATCAAACGCTTATTATATGCTGTAGTTCTTTAAAAATCATTATCACTGGAGCTTTAAACTTCTGAAGAACTCTTCACATCTACACTTCTTGCTCTTGGTGATCCATGAGGAACTTTTCACACCCAGAGGCTCTCTCTGTTCTTCAGGCAGCAGCGCGTGAGACTGCGGGGATGGAGAAGCTCTCTTACCGGACAAGCCCTTGGAGATCGTCGGTTCCCGCTCCGGCTGGATGGGTAAGGCGGGTGTCTTGAGTCTCGAGCCCTGAGCCGAACAGATCCACGCGCAGCCCAGAATCCACAGCACGCGCAGCGCCTCCATCCCGAGGGATCGACCAGAGTCTTCCTCCTCTTCACCAGAACACAGTGCGCTGCAGCTGCACAGAAGAACTGACGAGGTTGAGTCGCCGCGCGTCCTCACACTGCTCTCGGGTGTTTCTCTCGCTGTTTGATGTCGCGGCGCGTCAGGGCGCGAGCTGCGTGTGCGCCGTCAGCGCGAGCGACTCCCGGTTTTATCCGGCGCTCGTGCGCGAGGGGGGGCGGGGGGCGGGGGGCGGAACCTCACATGACCCAAAACTTCACCTGCGAAATGAACTCCAGTCGTGTTCGGGCTCCGGAATCAGTCACTGATAATACAGTGAAAAAGGATCACACGGTTCCCCAACCTGCTGGTAGTTTAATTGAACACAACTATTGTTTAAAAATGAAATGTTGGAAATTAAACATGTATTAACATATTACACATTTATTAATAAGTGTAAATCAAACATTTTGATTATTATTGTTTCCTCTCGTGTGTCTGATTTTTATTTTGCATCATAATTTCATTTCAATCCAGTCATCCGAGTTAAATGAAACTACCCAGCAGGTTGACCCAACATTTAACCCAGCCTGGTTGTTTTTAACCCAGCATTCTTCAGCAATGCTCCATTTGATGTAGTTCGCTCTGAACGACAGCAGTGTCTGGAGGTCTGCGCAGGTCATGTGACCCTCGGCATCACAGGTGGAGGCTCTGCAAACGCCGCTCATTTGAATGCGCCGCAGCGTCAGTGGGAGTCCTTTATTCCTTTCTTTCAGGAGAACAATGAGTGTTCGGAACCGCGGATTGAGTTCTGATGAGACTGAGCTCATGTTTGAAGTGAAGAAAGTTCATGTCTGTCTTTCATCTGCTCCACATTAACCTCAAAAGATCTGCGCTTTTGTTAGTCGCGTTCCTTCATATCGCGCAGAATCGATTAACAAGTTAATGCAGGATGACGTCACGCAGACACTAGCAGAACATGCGCAGAAACGTCACTTTTAGAAACGATGTTTAAATGTATCATCAGGGCTGGGCGGGTTACTTTTAAACTATTTCATTACAGATTACAAAATACATGCTTTAAAAAGTCATTTGTAACATATTTTGTTACATTACTCAAGTTTAGTCACTTCATCTAAACACTTAAAAATACTTTGGAATACTAATAAGTGTGAAACAAACACAAAAAAGATCATTGTGAGTTTTTAATCTCACAATTCTGACTTTTTCCCTCAGAATTGAGTGATAT
This sequence comes from Opsariichthys bidens, assembly GCA_037194245.1. NCBI lineage: Eukaryota > Metazoa > Chordata > Actinopteri > Cypriniformes > Xenocyprididae > Opsariichthys > Opsariichthys bidens. The sequence continues at coordinate 309,336 of CM074284.1, forward strand.
AAAGTTGCAGTTGTGAGTTATAAAGTCAGAATTATGAGATATAAACTCACATGCAAATTCACAATTGCAAGGAAAAAAGTCAGTATTGCAAGTTTATATCTCCAAATTCTGAATATAACTTGCAATTGTGAGAAAAAGTCACAGTGACGAGTGAATTATAAAATGACTCCCAAAACATGAAAACAGTGGAAAACATGAAACTGAACTCGTCTTTTTCAGACGGTCAGAGTCAGAGAATCACCAATCGCTGTTTAAATGACATTAAAACTCAAAGTAATCACTTTGCTAATCTAAAACACTTTTCAGATGGAACTGGAATGAAATACAGTGACTCAAATCTTGTATTTTAAATACGAAACTAAGTGGCTTGTGTTTTCCCTGGTTATCAAATGTAACGTTCAAAAGTAACGAATGTTTCCACTTCTGAATGTTCTGTTTAAAAACGATGAAGGCTCTTAATAACATTTTTCCTTCAGATGATAATGATGATGATGATAGTTTGTGTTGTAAATGGCGGTGTTTGTCGGAGCCCTCCCTCTCTGTGTGAGGTGATGGGGTCATTTCCCCTCCGCGGGATCCGAGAGCCTCTAAATGATGGCGGATAATGGAATAATAAAATCACAAAATAATAAAGTGTGGGAATCGAGTTTCGGGCGCTCCGGAAGCCGCGCGGATCCCCGCGGCCTTCCCGCCATGCACATGTTAAACACGACCATAGAGCTTCTGCATGAGAAAGACGCGCGCAATAAACTCCAGCAGAGGCGCGCGCTCCTTTCACTGCAGATTACAGCCTGAGAGCGCGCGCCCGAGTGAGAAGCTGAAGGGTCTGGAGTAAATCCCCCACATTATAAAACACGGATGACATTTATGTTCATCTACGTTTCTATAATACATTTTACTTGTATTAAACCAGGAAACATTTTGAATTCGAAAAAAAAAACTTGTTTTCATTTTTAATTATTGTGTATCGTTTTTATATTTTATTATCATTTATAGAATTGAATCGTTTGTAATGCATGCAATGATTGTTTACATTTATTTATAAAGCATTCAATGATTTTTATATAATGCATTTTATACTTTCAAATATAGTTTATTTAAAATATTTTTTTTTTTTTTTACAATTTCTGTTTTTCATAATGTATACTTAATGCATTCACTGTTTTTTTAATATATAATTTATATAAAATGCATTTTATGCTTCCGAAATGAAGTTTCTCAGGCGTGTGTGTGTGTGTGTGTGTGTGTGTGTGTGTGTCATTATGCTCCGTTAACAGACGTGAGACAGAACTAAACATCACAATATACACAGCAAATGGTGTGTGTGTGTATTAGCGTTTCCGAAATGAGTTCACAGGTACACACGATCGAGGCGCTTCAGTGTGTGTGTGTGTGTGTGTGTGTGTGTAAGGTGTGTTATTTTCATGCTGATGGTGCTTCACACCTGCGCGCGCGCATCCGTCGAGAATGGGAATCCATCATCAGTCGATCATGAGCTCTTTGCATCTCATCATGAGGTGATAACTGAAGATATTATGAAGTCATTCAGAGGAGAAACCGACAGGAACCGCGTCTTAGAGAGTGTGTATTCTGATGGAAGAGACTTTCACTGCTCGCGCTTGCGCAGAAACTACAGAATCAAAACCCGCGTGTTCATGTTTATTTACCACGCGGCTGTTTTTAACCATATATCTGTGTATACACCTGGTTTATATGAAAGATTAGTGAATTACATACACCTGGATATGCACTAAAGTACCTTTTTTGAATATGGTAATTAAACAATACCGCGGTATTGCTATAAAATACACCACATTTCATCCAGTACTTTAGTATATAAATATATTCATGTTTTGTCAGCTGTAAAAGTCAAAAATATGATGAATGACTACGTTGAGTTATCACAGCTAATGACGTAATGCTGTAAAAACACACAGTGAAGTGCAATGTTTCTAAAACGTTACATTTTAACATTCTTTGAACGTTTAATTGTAATATTTCCTAGAATATTATTGTTAAGATTCCTCAGGAACGCTGTAAGAATGTTCCAAGAGCGTTGTGTTAGGAACGTTTCTCTCAACATCTCGGGAACGTGTATCAAATGTTCACTCGATAGACAAGTTTGTCGACACAAACTTTAAGTTGGCTTGAAAAAGCTTGAAGTGGTTTGAAATAGTTTAGAAGTTTTGATAGATAGATGGATATATCAAATGTTAATAATGTTGATATAAGAACGTTTTATCTAAGGGAACGTTCTTCCAGTAACGTTAATAGAACGTTGGTTCAGGGTTCTCTGGCCTTTAATAAAAATCAGTCATGGAACGTTTTTCTGAAACAGTTTAGTTTAAATGTTACTGCTTGTTCAGAGAACTGTAACGTTTAAAGAGTGAAACGTTCCTTTAACGTTCACATAACCAAGAAATAACGTGTTTAAACCTTTCAGAAATTAATCAGAATGTTCGGTTACTCTTTATTTTAAAGTGTCAGAATTACACTGTAATTATACATTTAAGCACATGACAATAACTGCATGTATTTACTGTAGGGTTGCGTGCTGCAGTTATGCATAATATCTAGTTATTACTACAGAAACAATGACACTGTAAAACTGTGAGACACTGGAGAGTCTTAGTCTGTTGTTTCATGGCTTTATTTGATCCTGTCGTCTTTTTAATATGTATTTAATCTGTTTTTGCAGAGGCTTTTACTCCAGAACATCCACATGACATGATGATGATGATGACTCACTCTGGATCTGACCAACGTCTGGAAACCGCAGAGAGAGAGAGAGTAAAGTCGTGTTTCTGGGTCGGCTGACTCACTGCTCTCGTTCCCGAGTTCAGAAGCTCCAGTGATTCAGAGCTGCAGGAACTCACTGAGGGTGTCGCGACACGAATGCACTGTGATAATGGAATAATAATGAGGAACAGATGAAGTTAACAGGTCGCTAACAGACAGAATCACTCATTTAATATGCAAATGCACGCATGTTAGCCCTGGAGGGACAGACTGTTTTAAGAGCCGGGTGCGAATTGAAGGCCTTGCGTTTTGCTTTCTCAGCTCAACAGGAGATTCAGGGTCACACTGTTTCTCGTGAACACAAACACTCTGAACGCGGGTCTTGACTCATCCGTGTCTGGAATTTATTTACTCTAGGATCACGAAACATCTCTGGTGTTGTTCGGAGTCAGACGCTCGTCGCTCGTGTCGGAGACGCGGATGACTCGCGTGTTTGTTTTTTCCAGCGGTTGGCCGTGAGAGATCAGACGCTGCCGGAGCTTCTGTCCTCTGAGCGCTCAAAGACCCGAGAGCACCAGTGAGAGGAGAGAGCAGACGAGATCAGAACTTTCCAGGCTGCGAACGACGATCTTTTCGAGTTCTCATTTCAGCATCAACTTTGTCTCAGACGTTTTTCCTGCAATTCCTCACGAGAAATAAAAACAGACCATGAAATGAGAGTGAAGAGCTGTAGATGAGCCACTGTGAACATCAAAGTAAAAGAAACATTACATTAAATGAGAAAAAAACTAATAAAAACGGCTAAAAAACAACAAAATGACTAAAACTACTATATATATATATATATATACAGTATATATGCACATTTAGTTTGTTAAAAAACTAGAAATTAAGTAAAACTAAATAAAAGATAAAAACGAATATATATCATGTAATAAAATGACAAAAAAGCACAACAAAGCTACTAAAACTAATATATATATATATATAAATAAAACTAATAACATATAAATATAAAAATAAAACTCATTCATCAGTATCACAGCTCAGATCCATCCGTGAGAAATGTTTGAGTTCGTATTGAAATGAAACTTTATTGACCAACCACAAGAAAGAGGTGATAATAAATATATTTTATTATTTACAGGAATATTTCTTTAACTTTTACAGGCAGTTTAATGGTGATCTCGTGATCAATATGTCCCAAAAACTCTATTCATTTTGAATATTGAGACAGTGAATGTGTTTCAGAGGATATTGTGTTCGGACAGTGAGCCGACGCTGGACACCAGACCCGAATCTGAGTCTGACACGGCCGACATCTCCTCAAACTTCTGAACCACGGCCCTCACGGACCCGAACGACACGTCCCGCCTCCAGCGCCCAGATCCCGCCCCTCCTGGACCCCGATAGGCCGAGCTGGGGCTGAGAAAGACGTGATTGGGTGGCGGCAGGCCGGGGCGGAGCTTGAGTCTCCCCTGGCCCAATTGGAGAGCCGGACAGAGGGGAATGCTGAAGTGGGAGGGGACGGCGGCAAGAAACTCTTGAGTGACGGGGTTGTGGAAGGTGATTGAAGCCCCGCCCACATTGAGAAACACGCCCACTGTCTTCAGCTGAGGAGGAACAGAGGGGAGGAGCTCACGCCGTCCGTCAAACACCGCGTGAAACGCAGAGCCACGCCTCTCCATCCACCAGCCACGACCGTCACGTGACGAAATCACACCTGAGGAGCGAATTATTTCTGAATTTAAATCATAACAGCTGTAGAAGATGTGCTACAGCAGCTGTTCCTCTCTTACCAATCCGATAGAGGGCGCTGTTGCAGACGTCGATCTCCCAGTAGTACTGTCCTCTGGAGACGCTCACGCTCCCGCACACCTGAGGCAGTCCCTCATCCTGATTGGTGCGCTCACAGCACACGTGACCCATGACGCTGACGGTGAGGGCGGAGCTCGAGAGGCGAAGCGTCGAATCAGAGCGCGACGAATCCAGTGCGAAGACCAGACCTACAGAACACAGATCTGTGAAGCGCATTTACACCGCAGGAACAAATCATGCTTTCGTAAATTATATTTATGATATAAAAAATCTTACTATGTCGAAATTATGACTTTAAAACTGACACATCGAAACTGATTTAAAAGATCATATTTATGACGATCAAAATTGTGACTTAAAAAGTCATAATTATGAGATAAATTGTCAAAAAATCTCAAAATTATGACAAAGGTTACAAAAGTACAAAGTAATCTTTGTATGTCATAATTCAGATTTAGTATGTCATGTTGTCCATTTCAACCTTTTTTGTTAAATTATTTCTGAGATCAATCATACTGAATTGAATAATTGAGGTCATGTGACAATACAGCATTTTCTGCTCACATGCTGCTTTTAAAATACAAGCAGTACGCAGGGTAGTTTGTAGTATGCAGTGTGTCGTGTGCAGTACTTAGACTGCAGTATGCAGTGTGTAGTGTGTAGTTTAGTGTGCAGTATGCAGTGTGTAGTGTAGTGTGTCGTGTGCAGTACTTAGAGTGCAGTATGCAGTGTGTAGTGTGTAGTTTAGTGTGCAGTATGCAGTGTGTAGTGTAGTGTGTCGTGTGCAGTACTTAGAGTGCAGTATGCAGTGTGTAGTGTGTAGTTTAGTGTGCAGTATGTAGTGTGTAGTTTAGTGTGCAGTGTGTCGTGTGCAGTACTTAGACTGCAGTATGCAGTGTGTCGTGTGCAGTACTTAGAGTGCAGTATGCAGTGTGTAGTGTGTAGTTTACTGTGCAGTATGCAGTGTGTAGTGTGTAGTTTAGTGTGCAGTATGCAGTGTGTAGTGTGTAGTTTAGTGTGCAATGTGTCGTGTGCAGTACTTAGACTGCAGTATGCAGTGTGTCGTGTGCAGTACTTAGAGTGCAGTATGCAGTGTGTAGTGTGTAGT